>CM034359.1:64252431-64673448 GCA_019925275.1 Mytilus edulis | reverse complement strand
AACAGGGAGTTTGGGGGTGGGTTGTCATATTTTTTTTTATGTTCTGTCTTCTTCTTCTTCTGTGGGCTTTTTAAGGACGGCTTTCCTACTGTTCTGTCATTCTTTTGGTCATTCTTATCTCTTCGGCGAGAAATATGCTTATTCTTAAATCACCAAGGCTTGTAGAAGCCCACAAATATACCAATATATATTGTTTATCATGAATAATCAGTCTTAATGATAGCACAAGTTCAAGTTCATAATTAATTAATTGGATTAACAAATAGGTGATTAATCTTTTCATCACAAGCCCCTAATCAGATTAACTAATAGAGCAATAAGAGAATGTTAACACGAATAAACAATACTCACATTTAGCAACTGGGACTGGGCCTAACACTTTTCTTTCCTTCATTTCAACTGTATCTCTCGTGTTCAATGTTGTTTTTAATATTATTGTGATCGGATATTTTAATTTCACTAATTTAAGGTAAGAGGTTAACATGTTAGAAAATTTATCAAGTCCTACAGTGGTCTACTCTTGCAATAATTGTTCAGTTTTT
The DNA here is from genome assembly GCA_019925275.1 of Mytilus edulis. Taxonomy (NCBI): domain Eukaryota; kingdom Metazoa; phylum Mollusca; class Bivalvia; order Mytilida; family Mytilidae; genus Mytilus; species Mytilus edulis. Next base: position 64,672,906 of record CM034359.1, on the reverse strand, counting down.
TTCTTTTAGTCATTTAAAAATTTAATAAGATAATGATAGTTTTCAAACTTAAAGACATTTATTTAAGTAATTAACATAGTCATTCTATTTTTTAAAGATACATGCCTTTTTTCGGTGAATAGCCTATGTTGGTCAGGTCGAGTTTTTTGGTCTTTTCAACATTTTTTTTCTTTTTATTTCTTTTAATTTCTTTGTTAAATGTTGCAAACTTCTTAACTAATCAATTTGAATTCATTCATTACAATAACAAAAAAGATAGAATCATTTTTATATCGATCCGGACATGAGTCACGGCAAAGGTGTAGTTGGTCAGGTCAAGTTTTCTAACTCTTGAAATTATTTTTTTTCTTTTTTTTTCTTATATTTTTGTAATAAATGATTTAATCGTCCTTGGTATCGAATTTGAAGTCTATCCTGTCAATAATAAATTATTTTTTAGCTGTTTCATATCGGTCAGGACAATAGTATTTTCGAAGTCAAGTTGGTCAGGTCAAGTTTACTAAGTCTTAAATTATTTATTTTTTATTTTTTTTATTTTATTTATTAAATATAAGTTCTCATCTTGCTTGATTCCAAATTTCAAGTTAATCCTTCCAATAACAAAAAAGTATTAAGCATTTACATTTCTGTCAGGACTTTGTCAGGACATTGTCAGGACATTAGTGTAACCCATCCACAGGGTGTAGAAATCATTACATGAAAACGAGGTCAATGCAAGATGAAATGCTTCTTTAGTAATAATTTCATCCACACATATAGTTGACCTATTGCTTACAATATCCGAGAAACGGAACAAATCATGTAGCTTGAACCTTGATTACTGCACCATGACGTGAAGTAGATGTCAGATAAATCCATCTGACAAACTTGGTAGCGTTACAAGGAACATAACTACCAAATATAGTAAACATATTGCTCATAAACAGTGATAAATACTACATTTTTTGCAAGCAGTCGCTGAACCACGAAAATAAAATCAAAGACAATGGACACATAACACTGATGATAACAGGCACAAACTTCGTAGTATAGGGTATCTATATACAAGACATAAATCATCGAGATTGTCTACTCTCTGAAATAGAAAGCTGGATAGTAATACATATGTCTTGAATACTGCGTCTGTCGTCGCAGGCAAGACAATAACACTAAATGTCTGAATCGACAGGAGAAATTTGAATAATATTTTATTGTCTAAATAGCAACTTTGCACTTGTAGTTTTGTCCATCTGATGAGTTAAGCCTTTTTCAACTGATTTTGATAGTTCGTTCTTATGTTGTACTGTTATACCAATGTCCCAGGTTAGGGGGAGGGTTGGGATCCCGCTAACATGTTTAACCCCGCCACACTATTTATGTATGTGCCTGTCCCAAGTCAGGAGCCTGTAATTCAGTGGTTGTCGTTTGCTTATGTGTTACATATTTGTTTTTCGTTAATTTTTTTACATAAATAAGGCCGTTAGTTTTCTTGTTTGAATTGTTTTACATTGTCTTATCGGGGACTATTATAGCTTACTATGCGGTATGGGCTTTGCTCATTGTTGAAGGCCGTACGGTGACCTATAGTTGTTAATGTCTATGTCATTTTGGTCTTTTGTGGATAGTTGTCTCATTGGCAATCATACCACATCTTCTTTTTTATATTTAAGGCTAAATTTGTTAAAGGATTCGTGACTTGAACTACAAAAACTTGATATAAGGTGTTTTTTATCATGAAAAAATGCACAAAAAATGCACCGATTATTATGTTTTCTGTATATTGATACTGCAAAATGTCAGCAGCTGCAAGTAATAATATGAATCTTTGTAAGACAACACATTCAAAAAGAACTCGTACGATGTCGTAACTAATAATAGTAATTGATTTTTTGGATTATATTGGTTTTGTTTTCTTCAAGTGATAAAAAATGCATTACCAGCAAACCTGAAAATATATAAATGGAAACCTCGAAGTCAGATCAATATGAAAATAAGTAGATGTGGTATTTTAAAAGCACCCAGGACTATTAGACGAGGATGTAAGAGCTATTGGTCAACACAAGACTTTTAATATGAGCAAACCCCATACGGTAGAAAAATACTTTCAATCGTAGCAAAACTCATACTGTAGCAAAAAGTAAAATCACAAAAATACTGAACTCCGAGGAAAATTCAAAAAGAAAGTCCCTTATCAAATGGCACAATCAAAACTCAAACACATCAAACATATGGATAACAACTGTCATATCCCTGACTTGGAACACGTATTTTCCTATGTAGAAAACGGATTGAACTTGGTTTTTATAGCTAGCTAAACCTCTCATTTGTAAGACAGTCGCATCAAAATCCATTATATTGACAACGATGCGTGAACAAAACAAACGGACGCTATAGGTAAAACTGTCAAAAACACAGTTACAGCAGTACACATTGTGTTAGCATTTTAATCACTATAATGACAAACAAATGTAACAGAGAAGCACAAAAAGGCATACATCAAATTTAACAACCTCATTTAGATTTTTTATTATACGATTTCATTTATCTTTATACAATCCACCAACATTTTAGATTTAAAAAACAACTCAACAAAGATTTCGTGCCCATGAGTTGATACGCCAAAGACGCTTTCGACTACACAATATATACCTATCATGTTGCCCTCGAATAAAGCAGTTGGACATTCACGAGGACTAATAAAGTACAATAATAGTTTCGTACGAGTTTGTGATATCCTGTGGTGTCTGTCGTTGGTGGTATATATGTTCGTTGTTGTTATGTGGTTTGCATGTTGTGTCGACTTTTATATTATTTGTTTGTGCGTTTCTCTGTGATATATGTTCTTGTGTGTATTTGTGATGTATTTCAGTCACGAAGTGTTGTCATTTTAGTGATATTTTTTTTAACATTGTCATAAAGCGGGTGATTTGACTAGCCATCAAACCAGGTTTAACCCACCATTGTTTCTTAAAATATCCTGTACCAAGTCACAAATATGGTAGTTGTTATCAAAAAGTTTGTTTCAATTTTTGTTGGCGATTGTTTTGTTGCACTTCAGTGTTAATGTTGTTCCTTTGTTTTCCTTTTATAGTTGATATATTTCCCTCTGTTTAATAACGTTTAATCTATAATCCGGATTTGTTTTCTCTCAATCGATATATGACCTTTGAACACTGGTATACTATTGTTGCCTTTATTCAAAGAGCAATGAAATGAAACCATTCCTAAAAGTTGTGAAAAATATAGGCTAAGAATATTGATAGCTAAATAAAGTGCTAGAACAAATTTACTAAAAACATCCAATAGATTGTGCCAAATACGGGTTAGTCTAATTACGCCTTGAGAGAAGAACAAACAATTCGCGTAAGCAAATTTACAGATCTAAAATTGTTTGGCTGATGTTTAGACGAACTATATATATCGAGATATATATATACAGAATGTACACAGCCATGTATCACCATCACTGCTGGTGATCAGATGGGAAAATATGTTGTAGATTTGTACTTATATATACATTACTATATATACATAACAATGCATATAAACACAGCGTCACAACCCGACGCTAAAACTAAAACGATTAGGGTTCAATTCCAATTGAGTGCTAAAAGAATGTATGTATGGAATAGCTATTTTGTTTAATCTGTTTTGAGCTGTATATTACCAATACAGGTAAAACGGAGGTCAACGACAATACTAACATTACTGAAGTAATCATATCCATAATATATGTTCACTAAAGGTATAATATTTGATTTTCGGAAGAGGGGAGGTTGGAGGTCAAATGATTGTCCTCTAACACAATTCTGCAAGTTTACACATGCTAAGAAATTCGTAAATGCTATTTTTTCGACATCAGAAAACTAATATACATCTTTACTTTTATTATAACATCTGTAAGTTTTCTGTCTTCTCAGTATCTACAAAATCAACATTTGGCAGGTGGTGATGGAGGCAGCTGGTTATTGATTGCGAAATGGTAAAGACCTATAAAACAAAACAAAGATGATGTATTCTTATAACGTGAATGAATAAGAAATAGCACCGGCTTGCATAAACGTTTCCTGTTTAGTATAAGACAAAGAAATCAAAAAAAATGTTCGCGTTTAATTCTACGAACAGACAGACGCGATTGTGTTAATCACTTTTATCTAAGCAATATTTTCTATATACATCTCAGTGTGTAAGATTGATTGTTTATGGTAAATGTCACTTTCAGAACTATTGGCTATCTCATGGCGATTGATTTATACTGGTGGAGGAAGACGGATTGCCCGGACAGAACTTCTAAACTTCCGCAAAACGTTCTCAGTGTATACCAAGGTGTAGTATTTCACCTTAATGATGAAACTTTTAAACTTTAAAACATAGTCTAAAAACAACGTTTGTGTGTTCATCAATGAAGCAGCTGGTTTTATCATATATTAATCAGAGCTCCAAATCACACCACCCAAATTGTCAGGACCCATTGATTTTTTTCTACTGATTTAAGTCTTTATAAAACCATTGAAAGATCGATCATAGTTTTTGGCTTTAGATCTATGAACAATGTTACCTGCACATGCAGTTTGGAAACCAGCATTGAAATCACAAGCTACTTCGTTTTTGACATAATCATCTCGATTGTCTTGATAATCGTCATTAGGACCGGGTCCACCACAAAGACCACCGTACAAAATATGTGGACTATCTTGCCATGAGGGCGCACACCAACCTGGCTTACATGCACTGTGAAATAAAAATAATCATGTTAAGTGCACCTGTACAGGTTATCGTACTATTATTTGTCTTATTGTCCTTTTAATTTTAGGCATGGCGTTGACAGTTTATTTTCAATCTATGAGTTAGATTGTCCCTTTGGTATCTTTCGTCCCTCTTTTATCTTCTCATATATTTTAAGATGGTTTGATACTAAAACCCTAATGGGAGAGATTGTGCTTGATTTTCATATGATAAAGACACAATCTTTCAATCGCTTTAACTGAGGTCTGGAGCTGGCATATTATTAACTGCTAGTAATCCTTTGCCCATGTGAAATTTTAAAAATTGTTTGTATAAACATTGAACGACAAAAATATGTGACGTATAAATTTTCTGACGTCAGACACACGAAATTGATTCTTTTAAAATTGTAACACGATAATGACTGCTGTACCCATGTTTTGACTATTTTATTTAGTATGTATGTTAAGTTCACGTATCATTGTAAATATAACGGAATTTGATGAGACTGTCGTACAAAATGAGAGGTTTAGCGCTATTAAACCAGGTTTAATCCACCATTTTCTAGATTTGAAAATGCCTGTCAGGACTATGACAGGTGTTGTCCATTCGTTTTTGATGTGTTTTGTCATTTGATTTTGCCATGTGAGTAGGGACTTTCCGATTTGATTTTCCTCTGAGTTCAGTATTTTTGTGATTTTACATTTTTTGTTAATGCATGTATCATTGTTATTTTGCTTTGTTTGTTTTGTTACCTTTTTTTGACACCGGACTTAGAATTCTTTTAAACTGAGTTTTACAGTGCGCATTGATTATTTAAAATTGGCTAGAGGTATAAGGGGAGTGTTGAGATTTCGAAAACATGCTTTACTCCGCCAATTCTTTAGATAATTACATGTATTTCAAAAATTATAAAATTGAGAATGGAAATTGGGAATGTATCAAAGCGACAACAACCCGACCATAGAGCAAACAACAGCCGAAGGCCACCAATGGGTTTTCAATGTAGCGAGAAACTTCCATTTGTGAAGTATACCATGTATACTTACGCTCCTCTGTGGTGAGGCTTCTTCGGATAGTTATTTCCAAATCCTATTTCATAACTCAAATGTTTATTATTGTCACCTAAGATGTAGTTTATTTGTGACATGGCGTAATTTAGAAACTTATCTCCTCCTATTCCGTCGGCAACAGCAATCACGGCAATGAAAGCAGCATTAGCTAAAACGAAAAAAAGGTAATGAAGTAGTAATATCTAATAGCAATGGTTAAAAAAAATATTCTCTTTTTTTTTTCTTTTCTTTTTCTCTCAAGAAAGGTTCCTTTTGGAAACATGACTTCTAAACGTTAATGACAGAACGACAATTCATAACACAGCAATACTGTATGCACGATGTTGCAGTTGTTGATTGTCAAACAAAAACATACACATTTTTACAAAGTTAATTATGTTGTGTGTTGTTTGTCCGGTGGACTTTTTCTTTTTTTGCCAGTTTAAGTTTATTTTTCCATATGAGCTTGAATGTCCCTTTGATATCTTTCGTAATTTCAATTACTAAGTATATATCTTCGTTATTTCAATTCTTTTATCATTAATATTTTACACAATAATGGATGACTGGATTTATAATAGTATGTTTAAATGAATAGCATTTAAATTGCTTAATAGTACCTCGAATAAACATGAATTATTGCACTTGTGTGAATTACTACAGTCATATCTAAGATTTGTCAAAAATTACAATATTGGGTTCAATTCATTTAGTTTATGGTGACGTCCACATTATTATAGAAAAGTCTGTTGCTATACCCTTGATGTGTTTAGCTTTGTGTCAATTGGGTTAATAAAGCTGTCATTAAGTTATTGCATATCTCGTTTTAAAGATCATTGACATATGTTTGTAAAGATGAACGGCCCCCTTAGATCGTTCGGGTCAGAATAACGACTTACCAGCATATTATATCTGTTTGATCCCCTTAGAACGTTCTGGTCAGAATAACGACTTACCAGCATATCGGTTTGACCCCCATTTATCCCTGTAAGTCAAACCACATGGTGTCATAGGTACAGATCCACCAGGTGCATATGCAGCAATGAATTCTTCCATGTTAGTTTTATATTTAGCTTCTTGAGTTAATTCCCAGAGTAAAAGCTACAATGTATGAAGTAAAGATCAAATGAAACTAGAGTGGATTCAGGGTTTTCTTCTTACGTACCAATTTTTTTTAATCAAGACAATTCTTTATTCATAGATTCTGGATATAGTATTTCGTACATTGTACATCGAGCACATCAAACAAAACAAAAAACCGAAACTAATACTGCTTTTAAAGAATACTCGTAAAGAGATAAATGCATTGCATATAATTTCATTTCAGCGATAGTTTCTTTTACATTTTAATATAACCGGTCTAAAATACATAGACATGTTCAGTTTTTTAGTCTTATCTAAAACATGTCCATTGCAAACAAATCACTACTATCCACAACATATAGTTTGCATGTAGTTAAATTCGTTTAGTCTCAAAGACTGCTCTGTAGCTGTTTTACCTGCTTATATAATATATTCAAGTAACGTATTTCGAGTTTAGCCCTTTCTAGCCCATTTTACCGTGATTAGGCTTCGCGATTTTCAAAATGTATCCTTATTTCTAACAGTACCGAATATACAGCAAGAAAATATCTGAAATCTCTTCAAATGTCTTTCATAATTAAACGCATACCTGACAACCTGGTTGTTTTGCATCCCACGAATAACCCCAGGCCAAAGCAGGATCGTAGAAAGACTTTGCATCTGTCAAATACTTTTGATCTTTGGTGGCTTTATAAAGTTCAGCTGCTGCTTCACACATTTCATCTTTAAATCCTGATGAGCTAATTAAGAATATATGAAAACTATTTATTGACTTGTGTTAAACGACACTTTCGGGCTATTGGCTTTTTCGTGACAGTCAGTTGTTTATGGTGATGAAGCTGTAATACCCAGGGAGATTGATCGACCTTCAACAGGAGTGATATGCAATATATTTAACGTGTCGAAATAATTCTTGACTTGATACCAAGGTCTGAATATTTGGGCATGGGGTCAGGAGGTCTTTCATTACTGAAGTTTGAAATTAATTATTATTTCGAATCACTCGTCTATATTACATCTAGATATTAACATATAAAAAAGAAGTTTACTTTTACATTTGTCAACATCTACAGAGAATAATATCAATTTACTAGTATCACTATACGAATATTGTAAGATCTGCGTAGAATATGATAAACTACTAGCATTTCTAGTATATTACCCATAAAAGGCCTTTGCTTGAGGAACGCTGTTTGAATATATACCAGGATTAGATTTGGCAAACTCGTACAAGGATTTAGCTGCTTCCAATAATTTAGCACTGTAACCAGCATCTGAAATATTGAAACGGAAATCTTCGAAGTAAAGGTGAAGTACTTCTTACACTTTTAATGATTACGAGAAAATGGTGAGGAGAAGGTTAAAGTAATGAAATTAATTTTGTAGTACTCCATTAATGTTACCTCGTGCAATTTGATTGAAATAAAGATCCTGCTCACATTCGCCATCATAATTACAAGGTTATTAAGGCATTATGAACCAAAAGATAGAAATATCAAGATATTAAAGAAATAAATTCAGACGTGTATTCGAGATAAAAGTTTCTATCTTTCCTATGAAATATGGAATTATTTGGCATACATTTCAAAGCATTGCTTAACTTGTGCCAACTAAGATATCAAATATTAGAAATTTCATTCGGCTCATATGGTCAGATTATACAATCTAAGAACGTTTCATGTTGGTTGGCGGAATATGACGAGGTCTGCCAATTGATTAGAAATTATTCAACAATTTTGACGTTTAAAGTAACTGCTCCGATAAAAGTGCTGAAACTATGTTCCCCACAGTAAAATAATGTTTTGTACTTTAAAAACATCTACACTAGATCTAAATTATATGAAATAAAAAAAAATAAACACAAGAAATCCAGTCTTAATGTTTGTCAGCGCAGTCGGCCGATTTATACGAATGTGTGCTAACATAGTGCTTCAAATCCTCTAACCTTTTTCTTTGAACACAACTGCTCCGATAGCAAGTGCTGCAACTGTATTTCCTGCAGCGTCACTTCCTGGTGCCCCGGGATGAATCTTATAAGCTGGTCTGCCCATGTGCATGTCCTCTGCTCTCCCCCAGAAAGCATGATCTGCTCCACCATCACCTACCTATATGTATTGAAAAAAACAAATGCATGAGGGATGGAAAGGGGTTCCTTCATTTCTATATTGTTTAATGTTAGACGTTTTTCTCTATTCTTTAATCATTTTCAAATCTTCAGCTTGTAATTCGCTGAAAGTCTAAGTTGCATTTTTTATAATAGATTTCTTTTCAAACAGCGCCAAACAAGGTTTGAGTAGAATTCCTTGTGCATAGTATCTTTCCGATTGATGCCCATACCGGTATACATATATTTGGCATATATATGGGTGACAAATGTGGAGCAGGATTTTCTTATCCTTTCGGATCGGAGCATCTAAGGTCACCCCTAATTTTAGTGGAGTTCATGTTGCTTAGTCTTTAGTATTAATGTTGTTCTTGCTTTAGTTTTTTCATTTTTTGTCTTGACTTTCTCAGTTATGATCTAGACTTACGTGCTCGAATGTCCCTCTGCGGTCTTTTGCCTGTCTTTTCTGATTATTTCTTATGCAATATGAGTCATTTGCTTTTTGGCTTATGTTTAAAATAAATATTCGAGGTTATATGAGATTGTTAAATGCGCATGAACATAAAACCTATACATAACATAAACGATTTTTGAGCAAATGAATCACCTGAACCCAGTAAGTTTGTTGGCTTGGAATCCAACATTTCAGGAAATAGTCCAATGGTGTTCTTAAACAATCGTACATGTCGTTCAGTTTTCCAGCATGTTCATATGCATCTTTGAATTTTTCTAATCCCCATCCTAGAACATGAGCTGACATTGCCATAGGAAGGTTGAATTTGACATGATCTCCAGCTGAAAAGTAAATATCTATGAATTCGCAGCGAAAACCAAGCCAAATAAAATTGAGAATGGAAATTTATTTATTTACAAACATTTATAAAGGTAAAACGGTTTCTATGCAATTCAACAACGGAATACTAGTAGATTATCAAAGAACGAATTTCAATTTTGTCAGTTCTAATGTTATTCATATCTTCTTGTTATCTCTAAAACAAAATTATCAACAAAATTAAGTCAAGTATTCTTACCATGTACCGACGATGACATGTGCCCAAACACTATGTCATAGACAAAGACACGTGGTATATGTTTTATCCAATATATAATCATACATTTTGCTACATGCAAACCTTCTGTAAATATTAAGCAATATACACCTTATGTGAACATTTCTTTTCAATGCAAACCTTTATTTAAAACTTCGAAACAGTGGCAGCGTCTTTACTGCTTTCGGAGTTTTTCATATATTTCAAAATGTATATACTTGCCATCATACCAGCCTCCTGTTAAGTCGTGTCCATCCCCGTTATCACCCATTGCAGAATCCCCTCTCCATGGGATGGGGTTGTTACCAGGAAGTTTGCCAGATCTCTGAGCGTCATAAAATAAGATGGAAAGTCCCATGGCTTTACCATAGTCATATTTCATCTTAGACCCTCCTAAAGCACAAATAAAACTTGTTAAAATGTTTCAAAAATGAAATCAACACTTATAAATGTCATTCGTCCGAACAGTTTTCTGGATCAACCTTTATCAAGTCGATTATTTGAAAGCCAAGTATGTACAAGAACCGAAAAGGTTGAATAGCTTTATGACCCAAATGAAGCTTAATAAAATAGCAAAAACCATATTAGGTCAACTTTGAATCATGGAGGTGAACCTAAGTTTTGTAATAATGTCTTAATCTATAAACTGATTTAAAAGAGGCGATACGGGATAAACGTAAATTAAACATCAATAAAACTAACCGTCAGGAACATTAATAATGTGTCGGGGTTTAACATGTAAGTGAACATTTTCCCTCCCCTAACATAAAACGGTGGCGTAACAGCACAACATAACAGCTGTAAATATCATTTGGATATGGTATAAAGCACAACGATACCTAACTTATGGCAAATCGTATCAAGATCGCGACTGGCATACCAAAACATAACCCTGGTATATAAGGTGAGTATAATACACAACGGAATTAGGGATAAAAAGAACAAAAATAGTTTTTTTTTTTATGATGTACATTTTTATGCCCCACCTGTGCGTCCGTCCGTCCGTCCGTTCGTTCGTCCGTCCGTTTGTCCGTTCGTTCGTCCGTCCGTCTGTCCCGCTTCAGGTTAAAGTTTTTGGTCAAGGTAGTTTTTGATGAAGTTTAAGTCCAATCGACTTCAAACTTAGTACACATGTCCCCTATGATATGATCTTTCTAATTTTAATGCCAAATTAGAGTTTTTACCACAATTTCACGGTCCACTGAACATGGAAAATGATAGTGCGAGTGGGGCATTCGTGTACTGAGGACACATTCTTGTTGTATATAGTTTCCCGTGTGAAAATATAATATTCAAATCAAGAAATGGACAATTATCTTTGTTTATATCAAAAGCATTTAAAGTTAGTCCCTTGATTTCCGAAGGACGATATGAAACCTACTTTATTTAAAACGATGTAGTATCCTCATTTGTAAACCTGTATTTGCAACATTAACGTAATTGATTCAACTAATTATAATCAAACACAGATACTGAATAAACATTAATATATATGAATAAGAAGTAAAATCACAAAAATACTGAACTCCGAGGAAAATTCAATCGGAAAGTCCCTAATCACATATGTCATAAGTAGGTCCGAGACCACAATTATTTCGTAGTGCATTTCTTTTAGAACATAAATGTAAATAAAAAAAATCCCACCTGCGCTTTCTCAAAGAAACTTTTACAGTGTGTTGTACTACTTTTGGGACAAATTATATCAAAGTTATAGAAAACTTTATCGCCTCTAACTCAAAATATGGACAATTTTATCTTTAGGGCGTCTTGAAATCTTTTGACAGCTTCCGAAGTGCTATTTTTCAACCTTTTTCTCCTGGACCAAATCACTACTTTTCTTTAAAATTCTGGACCCAAATATTTTTACAGTGTAATTTCACCCCCCTACTTGCAATTTAAGGCATTAAACATGGAGAAATAAATTTGGAAGGGGTATAAAAATTAATGGCAAGTAACCCACTGTCAACACTATTGAACCATAAAACACTGGCAAATAGCTGCCACGATAATTGCATTTATTCAACTATTCAATTTATCCTTCTATATCTATCAACGTAATGCTTACCAACTCCAGGTGGTGGTGTCAATTTTACAGAATGACTAGGTGATCCTGTAGAATTATTTGTCGAAACTGGTGGTAATGATGGATTACCCGTTGGTTGATTTGGTTGTTGTGTTCCTGTTGGTTGTGGACTCTGTCCTTCTATTGTTACTTTCCCTGCTAGAGATGTGGTACCCGATGCACGTGCTACAAAGTCGATCTTCAGGTTTCCCCCGGACAAAACATCTTTATCATAGTCCTTATTTGTAAGTACAAATTCTGTTTTGTCTGAGCTGGTAGATGTTAATGCAGCTACCCAGGTCTAAATGCAAAAACTGAAAATTATCAGAGCTCGTAGCTTGCTGTATATGTTCGAATGTATGTCTGTGCTGACGTGAATAATGATAATTAATATGGTCATAATTTTAAATTGTATACATTGATGTTCGTTTTCATGTATGTTGGAGTTAAATTTTGTTTCTTTCGTTCCGTTTTTTTCTATCTCTTATAATTGATGTAGTTTCCTTGGCTTTGGTTTGTAATCCTAATTTGTTTTTCCTTCATCGATTAATGACTATTGCAAAGCTGTATACTACTGTTGCATTCGTCACAACTCGGCCGATTCCGTACTTTACGAAGAGTAGCGGATTCTCCCGAAGATTTCCGATTGACTACTGTCATTATTTGTTGCCATTTTGTCTCGGATAGTAGGGTAAAAACCTGCCTACAGGTATTTCAAATGAGAACTATCTAAAAATACTACCAAATATCAACAAAGGATTTGGGCGCTTTGTAATTGCAAACGACAAGGTATTCTTATATTTTATATCTTATCATTCAATCATTATAAATGGATTTGGGCTGTTTTCAATTATTATGGACATGGTCTCGCGGTCTCATGATACCACCAATTTGGTCTGATCTGTGAGTTTACCAATTGTCGACTTTTTTCGATTACGACATTTTTACTGAGTGTGGAAAAAATGGCATTGGGGCAGGCATGTAAGGCTTATCCTCCTGACGCACCATACAGTTCATGCGTTTCCCTATATTTCTGTTTGTTATTTTGAATTTTCTCTTCCTGATCATTTGTACCCATGAAGTCTGGAACTCTTAGTTAGACGAAATCGGTCTAACAAAATTAAGAGTAAAGAAATTAAGGAGCCTCCTATCCAGATCCTCATGGATAATGTATGGTGATGACGGAATTCACTGTTCGAACGACCTTGTATGGGCTCAATCGTATTCAATAAAGAGAAAAATAAATATCATTGCCTAAAAAGAAGGCCTTACAAGTCCAATTTCTCCAACAGAACTAAAAAAAACATGCCAATTCAGACCGAATAATTGGTGTCGTTTATCATCTAACATTTGACTTTGTTGATATAATTTGATATTTTGCTTACCTCAAGTTTGTCAACAGGATGATCAAATTTGACATGGATAGTCCAGCCGTGAAGGGCAACTGCAGGGTGTAGCAAAACATGACCTGCAAAGCCACCATCCCATTGATTATCAATATAAACACCTTGGTCCTCAGCATTGATTGATAACAAGGCAGTAAGTACCAACAGAGCGATCATCTTGCAGGAACACCGAATGTTCACTACATAAAACAAATCAAAGATTCATTATACTCAGTTTGGAGGCTTCATGAAAACAGTTTAACTTATACTCAAACTGTGTAGAGTTTGAAAACTTTGCAATGCTGAAGACTTCTGCTACACTCTAAATGCATTTTTATGATTTCTGTAGTTTTGGTTGGCGTTACGTTGATGTTACCCAATAGCTTTAATATAACCTTATATAAGAATGTGTGTGTGATATCAATTTGTAACTATATGAAAATTAAATGAGAAAATGAATGATAATTTTTTAAGAGTTATTTGATGTGAAACTTTTTGAGGCCATGAAAACATATATTTCAAATAATGTTACCTTTGTGAGCTATGCGTTCGTTCGGGTTTTATCCAGACACGATGTTCTGTTATGGTCTTAACATTTAATTTATATACTCTCCAATCATTCTCATTCTTATCACAATGACGTACCTATAGATAAAGTTCGGGAACTAGTTATATTTTGTTTGAATACATGTTCCTGTATAGTTCAGAAATTCCGTACAATTATCAAGGGAATTAGACATTCTCCTCCAAATACACACGCTTATTACACTTGCATTCAGAATAAGGTCATGGTTGCAGATAACTAAAGACAAATTGCTTAACTTCTGGGAGTTCTTGGTACACATTGCTGAACTGTATGTCATGAAGTGTAAAAGACATCATCCTAATTGTGCATCAAATGAATGGATGAATGAATAATTGAACGAACGAACGATACAAAACGAACGAACGATCGATGGAACGAACGAACGAACGAACGCATGAATGAATGAACGAACGACATGAATGAACGAACAAAGAAACGATAAACGAAGGAACGAACGATCGAAGGAACGAACGAACGAACGAACGAATGAAGGAAACAATGAAGAAACGAAATAATAATAGATGAATGATTGAATGAATGAATGAATGAATGAATAAATAAATGAATGAATGAATGAATGAATGAAGGAATGAATGAATGAATGAATGAATGAATGAATGAATGAATGAACGAACGAACGAACGAACGATCAAATCAACGAACGAACGAACGAACGACACAAACTAACGAACAAATGAGCGAACCTTGGAACGAACGAAGAAATGAACGAATGAATGTATGAATGAATGAGTAAATGGATGAATGAATGAATGAATGAATGAATGAATGAATGAATGAATGAATGAATGAATGAATGAATGAATGAATGAATGAATGAATGAACGAACGAACGATCAAAATAACGAACAAACGACACGAACGAACGAACACATGAACGAACGAAGGAACGAACGAAAAAACGAACGAAGGAAAGAACGAATAATGGATGATGGAACGAATGAATGAATAAATGAATGAATAAATAAACGAACGAACAAACAAACGTTCGAACGAACGCACGAACAAACAAACGTTCGAACAAACGCACAAACAAACAAACAAGCGAACGAACGAACAAACGAACAAACGATCGAACAAACGAACGAACGAACGAATATGTTACATGTATCAAGTAATATAAGGCTTCTTTTCTCTCCAGAAACATTTCCATGAGCAAACTTAAGAATACGTTACATCGAGGCAGATCATTGAAAGCACTTTTTTGCCGTTGAAATTAATAGCATGATACCAAAAATATAAATGATATATGGGCGTTTTTCAATAAAAGCGTTCCTTTCAAGACCTAAAAAAAATGGAAAATCAACTAGTCTAAAATTTATTTTCAAGAGTTATTTTGAATACTTCTATTATAGACCTGTTTGTAAACAAAAAGTGCAATCTTAAATACTCTTTAAAATGATATTATTTTCATAATTTGTGTACTGTTTCGTAGGGGACTTTTGTCCCCTACGAAACTGCTTCTAAACACACATATTTTTGCAAATTTTAAATGTTTCCTATAGACATTCCAGTTTGTTTACGTTATATACCAGAAAAATCTCATTTTTTCTGAATTGGAGAACTATTTTTTTATTGATAAAGATTAGACAGTACTTCACATATGAAGGTACAACTCATGTTACGTAGTGGACATTTTGATGCGTTTCGTAGTTGACAAAACCGTTTCGTAGTGGACAAAAAATTTCGTAGTTGACATCAACCCTATTCTATGTTAATAAAAACATAATAAAAATTACATGAAACTAACCTTTGTTATTTGCTTTGCACGAATATAATTGAAAAAAAGAGTAAAAAAAGACTGCATGGTAGTGGTAATGTCCACTACGAAACGTTTTTATCCCAAACTTGTTTCGTAGGGGACCGTTTCGTAGGGGACGTATTCACATATTTTATTTTTTTCTCACAACCCCAATATTGCAATAGTAACAAGACTGACTGTATTCATCAAAGCGTTATTAAGCTGTACACTGATATTTTTTTCATAATTTTAAAACCAGTTACTGAAGGAGATTTGACCCGTTTCGTAGTGGACATTTACAAAAATACGGTATCACTCTGGTCCATTTGATGTGCTCAATTTTTCCTACCAACAGTTTAATTGCCGTTATAAAAGCATCACTTCTTTTGTAAGACCCTAATGTTTACATCTCTTGCAAACAAAAAATTACATTGATTTTATAAAACTGTTAATAAGCAAGTTTTAATGACTTCGTTTCGTAGTGGACATTGTGTTTGGGACACACCTTCTAAAATAAAAAATCCTATGTTAAAAGCTGCTTATTAAAATATGTTGGCTATAAACATACTTTTGAATTATTAAAGAACTTATATTAAGTAAAATTAATATTTATTTCTTCATTTTTTTACGATATTTGAGAGTATGAATGTTGAACAGGCGGTCTAGGGACATGCCATTTTGGTTGTTTTGGACCATTCAGGAATCAATATCTTATCAATCTCTCTAAAAAATAAACTGTTTCTTTGCTTAAAAATGTTATATCTAATTCAATGTACTGACTGCACAAAAAATTACTTGCAAAGATCAAACACATTTTTTTTAAAGTGGCTGGGACAAGAAAGTACGTTTTTATTGAAAAACGCCCATATAGGGAAAATCATCAAAATTAGCAGATATTTTTACATTGTCAAGATTTTCTATTTTGTTGGTCAACAGATTTTTTTTTAAATTGATATACGATTCAAAATTGAAAGACGAATCCATGGGTGCAAAGAAAGTCCTTAGCAACCGTTCTAGTTTTTACGCTACTCCTGTGAAGTTTGTTTTTTTTGGCCGGAACATTATTCCGTACAATGTCGAAGCAATGTCGTGCGTGTGTATCACCCATCTTCCTATGTATTACAAATGATCTAACATTGTAAATTGATAAGAAAATAAACTAACTAATTTTAAAGAATATTTCTGTCGCCAAAAAATTGCAAGTTTGTAATTAAATTTACCGCAAATGAAAGAAAGTTACCGTAGATTTTATTCTTTTCTATATTAGAGTGGTTTCCACACCTTTTTTTAATGCTTGCGTGGATTGTAAAAAAATTATGAATCAATATCGAGTTTGAATTTGTCCCGGTTAACACAGTGTTGTCAGAATGAATTGGTCGGTTTTAATATTAGGATTGGGTATACACCTCGTTTTCCATCTTACTTCTGCATGTTTGTATTTAAAAAAGTAGACATATTTTCTGCATATATTCATCTTCGTCATTTCTGCATGGTGTTATTCTGAGGATTTACACACAATATATATATATATAGTCTACATTATAAACTTATTTCATTAGTCATGTTTACACACATGCTCGTGACGCAACTCTGCAAAAAAAAATAATTTTACAAAATTTCCCGTCGCGATCACTTCTCTTTTTCTTTAACTAATGACAAACAATGATGTAATGTTTGCTGAATGGAGTTTCAGTAACATAAGAAAATATTTATTTGTTCCATGCATTATTTGTTAAAAATCCACATACACGGATTTAAAAAATAAGCATAATGCATACTATGGCTCTTCAACTATTTCCGATCGGTTCTTATACATCCGTGGCTTTCAAATGTTCGGCCTTTAGTGTTCTATATCAAGGCTAATCTAGAAAAGTGCTTCGGACGCTTGAAATTTAAAACATGTTGATTTCGTTTAACTTCTTCAGAATTTTTTAGGCCGTAATGAGGTTAATACATTTTAACAAAATAGAAAAAAATCAGAGTATTTGGTATAACTTCCCGTCGCAGATATTTCATACATATTCAAGATGAAAACATACACCTAATATGGTACTTTTGAGATCGACTTACTTAGTGCAATTACGACAGGAACATACCCAGTACTGTTATACAATAATAAATGTGTATAGGGAAATGCTTTATCAATGTATATAGTGTAATGCTTTTAATTAACTTGTGTAAAATTAATGATATAGAAGAAAGTACCAAAGGCGACCTTATGAGAATGTATCATGTTCGATGCTTTAAAAAATTACCTAATAAAATTTTATAAGAATTTACTCAGTGTAATGCACGGCGATTATTCATAATGTATTGCTACACGGGTTTACCTATAGCGTAGTGCCGTACATATGCATAGCTTTCCTACTTATACAATATAAAAAAAATAAGGAGATGTGGTATGACTTCCAATGAGACAACTATCCGCCACTGGTTAAATCAAGTCGATGTAAGCAAACACTTTAAACAACCATACTGTTTTCAGCAATTGAAGGAAAAAACATAATGTGTAGGCCACAAAAGACTCAGCTGACAAAATCAACCGCCTTATATATAAAAATATTTAGAAAAAACAAATACCATGTTGTGAAGTAACAGAATTAAACCAAAGTGAATTACAACCAGCTCAATGCTTTCACCTAGTTCATGATCATACAATAATTGAGAAGCCTGTGGTTTACTGGTCTTATAATATAAAACTTTGGAGTTCACATCATTTACATTCAACGTTTACTATCGAATATTTTTATTTTATTTTATTTTATTTTTTTGGGGAGGGGTTCAACATGTAGTAAAAAAGAATATTCGATGAAAAAAAAGTTGAATGTAATATTATGAACTCCAAAGTTTTATATTATAAGGCTAGTAAACCACAGGCTTCTCAAATCTTGTATGATTATGAACTAGGTGAAAGCATAGAGCTGACCGAGTGCGAGATCCTCATGGATAATCATCGAGGTCGTTAAACATCCCTTGCAGTAAACTTTGGTTAAATAAAAAAAAAAAAAAACAACTTTAAACAACTTTAAAATGCTATCGAAAGGTAATAGAACACATTTCACCTCTCATTCCACTAAATATTAAATTGCAGTTACAAGTGGCACAAAACTTTCCTGACCTCTTTATCTTAAACCGTAATAGAAGGAGGGGTCCAGATCCCGAAATCCCGGGCTTAAAAACACAAAATCACGAGGTCCCGAATTTAAATAAATTTAAAATCCCGACA
This sequence comes from Mytilus edulis, assembly GCA_019925275.1. Classification (NCBI taxonomy): domain Eukaryota; kingdom Metazoa; phylum Mollusca; class Bivalvia; order Mytilida; family Mytilidae; genus Mytilus; species Mytilus edulis. The sequence goes on along the minus strand of CM034359.1, from coordinate 64,653,896 downwards.
TCCAGAAATTCGGAAATAAAATTCCCGGATCCCGAAAGGGTCAATCCCGAAATCCCGAGCTTAAAAAACACCCGATCCCGGAGTCCCGATAAAGGTCCTACCCCCTCGTAATACTATATTCTATTCATTCATAATCTTGAATCATTGAGACTTGTTACTTCAAACATGTCAAAATTACATTCTCTAAATTTGAATGATGCACACAGGCACAATAAAAGAAAACAGGTTTCGCTATATATCTCTTCGAAATTGGAATTTGATAAAGAAGAAATGACATGTTATATTTTATCTTACATGTGTAATTTCAATTTCAATTTGGTTCTAAATTTAGATTTAGTTTTCCCATAAATTGCGGACGGAATAGAAGACACCTGTTTATTTTCTGCACATGTAGAAAAAGTTGAAAACTGGGAGCTAGTTGAATGACATAGTTTTTACTTATTCTAAGATAAATGTTAGAGTGAAACAACTTTTAAGTTACTGAGTAATTTTTTGGGCCTAATTTGTTTATTTTTGTTTGTTTTCCGTCTTTGTTCTTCCGACGTGTAAGTGTTGCACTCAGTAGTGGTCAGATTATTCTCTTGGTATCGTCTTATTTCTTATATGAATATAAATCATGACTGTCCTTAAAATTTTCAATTGCACAAAATACAATTCTTTTCAATTCAACAATTTAATTCACACGTCTTTCATTAATTATCTGTAACCTATTATAAAACTTTACGTTGAGTACTGTGTTTTTCGTTCAAGACTACGGCTTTTTAAAACGATATTGTTAGGTCAATTCAGGTTTCATTTTAATTAATTTGATATCAATAGAAGTAAAATTGTTACATGTTTATTTGTTTATTTGTTTATAATTTTGTTGTGAGGCGTTTTTTCTTTCTGTTGATATCATAAACACGAAATGCCTTCTCCTTCGCGTCTAAAACAAACAAACAAAAACAGTGTTTTAATGTCAGGCTGCACACAGAACAACGTACAGAATGCTTTGATTTCTAATTGGAGTAATTCAGATAATTTCTATGAGGTTTTAAGACAGCACAGGCGTGCTTGTTGGATTCATGATAGACCGCAAAAAGTAGTTTCTCTTTCGTGTGTCCTTTCTTTGAGTAAGGGAGATATATAATAATAATAAATTAGATAACTTGCGTAACTAACGATGAACGTTTTTAATCCCGTATTCCGCTAGAGGCGTGCAATTACGTACACTTCGCCTTAAAGCATTAATTTAAATTACAGATTGTTGAAACGGCAGATATGTTGTAAAAGATATTAACTTTAAAATAAAAACAAATGACTTCAAGTTTTAGAATTTAGATAGAACAAAGAAACACCATTTGTCCTTGATGACTATCTCTACTTGGAAGTAATCGCGGAAACATGCATCTTTATTAATACCGTTTAATTGTTTCGCAGCCAGTCTAAAGTACAAGACTCAAATAAGACATGATGACCTTCCTAGACTATATATTAACATTTCAAAACTAGCCAAAAGACCGAAATAAGACAAAATAACTTTTCTAGACTATATTAGGTCCGAATATAGTCCCTAGTGTTAACAGTGGGTTACTTGCCAATAATTTTTATACCCATCCAAATTTATTTCTCCATGTTTAATGCCTCAAATTGTAAGTAGGGGGGTGAAATTACACTGTAAAAAAATTTGGGTCCAGAATATTACAGGAAAGTAGTGATTTGGTCCAGCTGAAAAAGGTTAAAAATTAGCACTTCGGAAGCTGTCAAAAGATTTCAAGACACCCTAAACACAAAATTGTCCATATTTTGAGTTAGAGGCGATGAAGTTTTCTATAATTTTGATATAATTTGTCCCAAAAGTAGTACATCACACTGTAAAAATTTCATTGAGAAAGCGCAGGTGGGATTTTTTAAATTTTCATTTATGTTCTAAAAGAAATGCACTACGAATTAATTGTGTTCTCGGACCTAAGAGGTGAAGTCTGTAAATATAGAATCTGTACCTTGGCAACTTCCCTAAATGATTTGGTGATTTCAATTTGTCAAATAGCATGAAACTAAAGGATTTAAAATTTTATTTTATAGAAATTCTGCAAAAATGACCAATTTTGGCATTTTATGGTCAAAATAGGCATTTTAAGGCTTTTTCAATATTGATGCATACATGGCATCCTGACTTTCTATCTGACAGGTTTTCATGTGTCAATACTTGTGTTTCTATGCCTTTATCTAGTTCTTTTACTTGTTTATGAACTCAAAACCTACAGAAAAGAAGATTATCTCAGACAATATGTACAAAATGTGTTGTATAAATGACCCTTGTCTAACGCCCTGTTTGGATGAAGTCAAAAGTGGGGTTCTTGGTACATAAAATTTGAAGTCCACAATAAAGACCTCACTAAATTTGTATCAAAAGCACTTTACAATGTCTATTGTACCTGTTCCATCTCACATAATATCTTTCTTTTCTTCTGTAGGAAAGCAAGTGGTTTAAACATAAGCCTGTTGAGACTAAAATTGCATTCAAGTTTTTCATTAAAAAGGCAAAAATCTTTGTACCAGACCATACTGTATGTAAGAAAAGTTAATTGCAAGAGCCTTTTTGTGCTCAGATTTGTTGTATCATGTCACATGAGTATAGAAATGATAAAAAAGACACAATTTTTTATTTCTTATAGCCTCAATATGCATTTGTTAATGTAAATATGTGGCACGGCCTAAATTGACCCTTATTTTTTTCCAGTCTTACTTGGCTTAAGACCCTTTTAAACTAATATGATATGTTATTTGTGACTTTTCTTTCCATTTAAAGTACATTCAATACATATGTAAGGATTATTTATAACCAAAAAGCTTCACAAATTTAAAATTTGCTGGAAAATATTACATCTTCATGTAAGGCCCCCCTTCATTGAAAAACCTCAATTTTTAGGCCTAGGCTGATATAAATTTGACTTTGAATAATTATGCTAAGTATGATAAATCAAATGAGTACTCTATTGCTTTTAGTACATAATAAATGATATATTAGGGCATTTAAAAAGTATTTTTTTGCAATATTTTAATTTACAAAGCCCAAAATGTTGATAGTTGAAATTATTCAATTTTAATGTCAAAATTTAACACGCAAAGATGAGTATAGAATTTAACATATTGTCTATAATATATATCCTATTGTTATGAAACTTTGCAAGCAGTGTTATAATTTATTAAGCTTTGGTCATACCAAGTTTTTTAAAGATTTGTCAACTCTTTCTATCCTAAAGGTGAAGTCTGTAAATATAGAATCTGTACTTTGGCAACTTCCCTAAATGATTTGGTGATTTCAATTTGTCAAATAGCATGAAACTAAAGGATTTAAAATTTTATTTTATAGAAATTCTGCAAAAATGACCAATTTTGGCATTTTATGGTCAAAATAGGCATTTTAAGGCTTTTTCAATATTGATGCATACATGGCATCCTGACTTTCTATCTGACAGGTTTTCATGTGTCAATACTTGTGTTTCTATGCCTTTATCTAGTTCTTTTACTTGTTTATGAACTCAAAACCTACAGAAAAGAAGATTATCTCAGACAATATGTACAAAATGTGTTGTATAAATGACCCTTGTCTAACGCCCTGTTTGGATGAAGTCAAAAGTGGGGTTCTTGGTACATAAAATTTGAAGTCCACAATAAAGACCTCACTAAATTTGTATCAAAAGCACTTTACAATGTCTATTGTACCTGTTCCATCTCACATAATATCTTTCTTTTCTTCTGTAGGAAAGCAAGTGGTTTAAACATAAGCCTGTTGAGACTAAAATTGCATTCAAGTTTTTCATTAAAAAGGCAAAAATCTTTGTACCAGACCATACTGTATGTAAGAAAAGTTAATTGCAAGAGCCTTTTTGTGCTCAGATTTGTTGTATCATGTCACATGAGTATAGAAATGATAAAAAAGACACAATTTTTTATTTCTTATAGCCTCAATATGCATTTGTTAATGTAAATATGTGGCACGGCCTAAATTGACCCTTATTTTTTTCCAGTCTTACTTGGCTTAAGACCCTTTTAAACTAATATGATATGTTATTTGTGACTTTTCTTTCCATTTAAAGTACATTCAATACATATGTAAGGATTATTTATAACCAAAAAGCTTCACAAATTTAAATTTGCTGGAAAATATTACATCTTCATGTAAGGCCCCCCTTCATTGAAAAACCTCAATTTTTAGGCCTAGGCTGATATAAATTTGACTTTTGAATAATTATGCTAATTATGATAAATCAAATGAGTACTCTATTGCTTTTAGTACATAATAAATGATATATTAGGGCATTTAAAAAGTATTTTTTTGCAATATTTTAATTTTCAAAGCCCAAAATGTTGATAGTTGAAATTATTCAATTTTAATGTCAAAATTTAACACGCAAAGATGAGTATAGAATTTAACATATTGTCTATAATATATATCCTATTGTTATGAAACTTTGCAAGCAGTGTTATAATTTATTAAGCTTTGGTCATACCAAGTTTTTTAAAGATTTGTCAACTCTTTCTATCCTATTAGGTGAAGTCTGTAAATATAGAATCTGTACTTTGGCAACTTCCCTAAATGATTTGGTGATTTCAATTTGTCAAATAGCATGAAACTAAAGGATTTAAAATTTTATTTTATAGAAATTCTGCAAAAATGACCAATTTTGGCATTTTATGGTCAAAATAGGCATTTTAAGGCTTTTTCAATATTGATGCATACATGGCATCCTGACTTTCTATCTGACAGGTTTTCATGTGTCAATACTTGTGTTTCTATGCCTTTATCTAGTTCTTTTACTTGTTTATGAACTCAAAACCTACAGAAAAGAAGATTATCTCAGACAATATGTACAAAATGTGTTGTATAAATGACCCTTGTCTAACGCCCTGTTTGGATGAAGTCAAAAGTGGGGTTCTTGGTACATAAAATTTGAAGTCCACAATAAAGACCTCACTAAATTTGTATCAAAAGCACTTTACAATGTCTATTGTACCTGTTCCATCTCACATAATAATTTTCTTTTCTTCTGTAGGAAAGCAAGTGGTTTAAACATAAGCCTGTTGAGACTAAAATTGCATTCAAGTTTTTCATTAAAAAGGCAAAAATCTTTGTACCAGACCATACTGTATGTAAGAAAAGTTAATTGCAAGAGCCTTTTTGTGCTCAGATTTGTTGTATCATGTCACATGAGTATAGAAATGATAAAAAAAGACACAATTTTTTATTTCTTATAGCCTCAATATGCATTTGTTAATGTAAATATGTGGCCACGGCCTAAATTGACCCTTATTTTTTTCCAGTCTTACTTGGCTTAAGACCCTTTTAAACTAATATGATATGTTATTTGTGACTTTTCTTTCCATTTAAAGTACATTCAATACATATGTAAGGATTATTTATAACCAAAAAGCTTCACAAATTTAAAATTGCTGGAAAATATTACATCTTCATGTAAGGCCCCCCTTCATTGAAAAACCTCTATTTTTAGGCCTAGGCTGATATAAATTTGACTTTTGAATAATTATGCTAATTATGATAAATCAAATGAGTACTCTATTGCTTTTAGTACATAATAAATGATATATTAGGGCATTTAAAAAGTATTTTTTTGCAATATTTTAATTTTCAAAGCCCAAAATGTTGATAGTTGAAATTATTCAATTTTAATGTCAAAATTTAACACGCAAAGATGAGTATAGAATTTAACATATTGTCTATAATATATATCCTATTGTTATGAAACTTTGCAAGCAGTGTTATAATTTATTAAGCTTTGGTCATACCAAGTTTTTTAAAGATTTGTCAACTCTTTCTATCCTATTAGGTGAAGTCTGTAAATATAGAATCTGTACTTTGGCAACTTCCCTAAATGATTTGGTGATTTCAATTTGTCAAATAGCATGAAACTAAAGGATTTAAAATTTTATTTTATAGAAATTCTGCAAAAATGACCAATTTTGGCATTTTATGGTCAAAATAGGCATTTTAAGGCTTTTTCAATATTGATGCATACATGGCATCCTGACTTTCTATCTGACAGGTTTTCATGTGTCAATACTTGTGTTTCTATGCCTTTATCTAGTTCTTTTACTTGTTTATGAACTCAAAACCTACAGAAAAGAAGATTATCTCAGACAATATGTACAAAATGTGTTGTATAAATGACCCTTGTCTAACGCCCTGTTTGGATGAAGTCAAAAGTGGGGTTCTTGGTACATAAAATTTGAAGTCCACAATAAAGACCTCACTAAATTTGTATCAAAAGCACTTTACAATGTCTATTGTACCTGTTCCATCTCACATAATATCTTTCTTTTCTTCTGTAGGAAAGCAAGTGGTTTAAACATAAGCCTGTTGAGACTAAAATTGCATTCAAGTTTTTCATTAAAAAGGCAAAAATCTTTGTACCAGACCATACTGTATGTAAGAAAAGTTAATTGCAAGAGCCTTTTTGTGCTCAGATTTGTTGTATCATGTCACATGAGTATAGAAATGATAAAAAAGACACAATTTTTTATTTCTTATAGCCTCAATATGCATTTGTTAATGTAAATATGTGGCACGGCCTAAATTGACCCTTATTTTTTTCCAGTCTTACTTGGCTTAAGACCCTTTTAAACTAATATGATATGTTATTTGTGACTTTTCTTTCCATTTAAAGTACATTCAATACATATGTAAGGATTATTTATAACCAAAAAGCTTCACAAATTTAAAATTGCTGGAAAATATTACATCTTCATGTAAGGCCCCCCTTCATTGAAAAACCTCAATTTTTAGGCCTAGGCTGATATAAATTTGACTTTTGAATAATTATGCTAAGTATGATAAATCAAATGAGTACTCTATTACTTTTAGTACATAATAAATGATATATTAGGGCATTTAAAAAGTATTTTTTTGCAATATTTTAATTTTCAAAGCCCAAAATGTTGATAGTTGAAATTATTCAATTTTAATGTCAAAATTTAACACGCAAAGATGAGTATAGAATTTAACATATTGTCTATAATATATATCCTATTGTTATGAAACTTTGCAAGCAGTGTTATAATTTATTAAGCTTTGGTCATACCAAGTTTTTTAAAGATTTGTCAACTCTTTCTATCCTATTAGTGAAGTCTGTAAATAGAACTTACTTGTAACTTCCCTAATGATTTGTTGTTCATTGTCAAATAGCATGACTAAGGATTTAAAATTTTATTTTTATGAATTCTGCAAAAATGACCAATTTTGCATTTAATTATGGTCAATAGCCATTTTAAGGCTTTTCAATATTGATGAATACAGGGCACCTGACTTTTAATCTACATGTATTCAATGTGTCAATACTTTGTGTCTATGCCTATTATCTAGTTCTTTTAACTTGTTTATGATCACAAACCTACAGAAAAGAAGATTATCTCAGACAATTGTCAAAATGTGTTGTAATAAAAAATGACCACTATTCTAACGCCCAGTTGATGAAGTCATAAAGTGGTTCTTGTACATAAAATTTGAAGTCCCAAAATAGACCTCACTAAATTTGTATCAAAAGCACTGTTACAAGTCTATTGTACTGTTCCATCACATAATATCTTCTTTTCTTCTGTAGAAAGCAAGTGGTTTAACTAACTTTGAACTAAAATTGCTTCAAGTTTTCATTAAAAGGCAAAAAAACTGTACCTAACCATACTGTATTAAGAAAAGTTAATTGCAAAGAGCCTTTTTTGTGCTCAGATTTGTTGTATCATGTCACATGAGTATAGAAATGATAAAAAAGACACAATTTTTTATTTCTTATAGCCTCAATATGCATTTGTTAATGTAAATATGTGGCACGGCCTAAATTGACCCTTATTTTTTTCCAGTCTTACTTGGCTTAAGACCCTTTAAAACTAATATGATATGTTATTTTGTGACTTTTCTTTCCATTTAAAGTACATTCAATACATATGTAAGGATTATTTATAACCAAAAAGCTTCACAAATTTAAAATTGCTGGAAAATATTACATCTTCATGTAAGGCCCCCCTTCATTGAAAAACCTCAATTTTTAGGCCTAGGCTGATATAAATTTGACTTTTGAATAATTATGCTAAGTATGATAAATCAAATGAGTACTCTATTACTTTTAGTACATAATAAATGATATATTAGGGCATTTAAAAAGTATTTTTTTGCAATATTTTAATTTTCAAAGCCCAAAATGTTGATAGTTGAAATTATTCAATTTTAATGTCAAAATTTAACACGCAAAGATGAGTATAGAATTTAACATATTGTCTATAATATATATCCTATTGTTATGAAACTTTGCAAGCAGTGTTATAATTTATTAAGCTTTGGTCATACCAAGTTTTTTAAAGATTTGTCAACTCTTTCTATCCTATTAGGTCCGAGACCACAATTGTCGTCCCTTGAATTTCGTTGTTCACGAATATAGTCCCTAGTGTTAACAGTGGGTTACTTGCCAATAATTTTTATACCCATCCAAATTTATTTCTCCATGTTTAATGCCTCAAATTGTAAGTAGGGGGGTGAAATTACACTGTAAAAAAATTTGGGTCCAGAATATTACAGGAAAGTAGTGATTTGGTCCAGCTGAAAAAGGTTAAAAATTAGCACTTCGGAAGCTGTCAAAAGATTTCAAGACACCCTAAACACAAAATTGTCCATATTTTGAGTTAGAGGCGATGAAGTTTTCTATAATTTTGATATAATTTGTCCCAAAAGTAGTACAACACACTGTAAAAATTTCATTGAGAAAGCGCAGGTAGGATTTTTTAAATTTTCATTTATGTTCTAAAAGAAATGCACTACGAATTAATTGTGTTCTCGGACCATATATGAGACAATATCTGAAAAAGTCTAATTTTTGGAAATAAGAAAAAACAAAAAAGTTTTTTTTAGACCCAGTATTTTAATAGCACAAATCGAAGAACACACATTGGGGATCTAGGAACTGTTGTCTGTAATTCAAACAATTGTTTAATAAGGAAACAATGGCTATTTTAAAAATGGTACAAAACAAATCCAGTTCTTTCCTGTTACCAAAGTGAATCAATTTTAAAAAGTTTCTAATGGGAATAAGGAATAAGTTTAAGACAATATTTGTGGTTTACTAGTATATCCTGCAATAGTTTATCAAATTCCAATTATTTATTTTAGCATTTGCAATACAAAAGGTTTAGAAATATACTTAAATATAGTCAGATATGTCAGTAACATGAAAAAATCTTGAGTAACAGCACAACAGTAACAGGACAGGGTTGGTAACAGAAAGGATTTTTCTGCTTTATTTTAAAGTTTAAGAAAAATACACCATTTTAAATTGGTCACAATTGGAAGATAACAGCAAACAATGTCATTTATCCTTTGAAACTGTATTTGCAAGATGAAAAATCTGCCTAGGTAAGGAAAAATTCTAAAATAAATTCCTTTCTGTTACTATCTACTGAACTAGAATTGCACAATGTTCTCTGCTGTTATCAAAAGCAAAAAACCTATTTTTTTTTATTAAATATACTGTATATTATTTAGAAATTTATTTAATATGGTGGTGATAACTTATATTAAATAAAATGATTGACATATAGTAGATTAACTTTTCGATTCTTCAGTGAAATTGTCTTGAACATCCATCCTGTTACTGATGATGGTTATGCTGTTACTTTTTATCAGGTAACATGACAGAACGTAACAGAAAGGAATTACGCGATAGTTTTTGTCCTTTTTATCACATTAAATGTAAGTGTATTTCCTGTGACATATAACTTTTAAAAAGATGATATAAAAACACACTTAATGCTGTGGTGCACACTTAAAAATATTCTCAGAAAGTGTAAGAAAAGGCTGTAACAGGATAGAACACCAATAAGTATTTTTCTATAAATTCTTACCTTGGATGGGCTTGAATTTTCAAACCTGGCCGCCTTTCCAACTATTTCTTTGTACTAATGCATTCAGGAAATGATGCTCTTCACAATACATAATGGGAAAATAACTATTGGTCTTGTAAACGTTTCCACAGGTAAAAAAAACCCAGTGGTAACAGGGGAAATCACCCCTGGGGACAAATTTTTTTTCTCTTAAAATTTGCAAAATTTTATTACATGCTATAGTTATAATATAAAAAGACAAATTAGGGGCAAGTTTATTATATAATATATCATATATGTGAGAATCGGACGCCTGTTTAATTAATTTGGATATTATTTGAATGATTTAGTTTTCAAAAAAACACAGGGGACAACATGATTTTAGGGGGGGTTGAACATTTAAATTACAATATTTTATTGGAAGAAATATAAGAATGAGTGTTTAATTGGTAGGCCATGGTGCATTATATAATTTAGTTTATACTGAAACTTAAAATTTTCAAAAAAGATGGTTGAATAAAAAAATAATTGCTGGTGAAGTGCGGGACATGGAAATTAGACTTTTTCAGATATTGTCTCATATATATTAACGTTTAAAAACTTATGGACATTTTTCATCTATTATCTCGTAACAGATGACCTACAGATGTCCAGAAATCGATTCAAAAAACTTTCCTTACCCACATTGTCCTTTTTCCAATTGGACGCACTTTTTGTTAAAAGCTTCTAAAATGACGTTCTAGTTACTGGTCAGACTGAAGGTGTGGGTGGGGCTAACAGAAAAAAAACCGAGACAAAGAAATAAAAAAAGAGAAAAAATAAGTAGTAAGAGGAAAAAAGGTTAAAAATAGTAAACTATAGAGAATAACGGGCTGCTGAATTCCACATAATATAGAATAATGGACAAAAATGTTAAAGAAAACATAGACGAAGACAGTCCTTGTCAGACTCTCTTGTATTGCATATGTATATCATTTGAAGACAATCTTAGTCGAATGTTTGCTCAGATTAAAAACTAAAACCCGACCTCATTTCATATTAAGTGTTTTATTCACTTTTATTCGTTTTGTGCAACGAACCTAGTAGTGTTATTCCAACTGTTGTACAACAATTGGTGTAAAATGGGTTGAAAAGGGATTAGGAATTGGTCACGTACAGTTCAGACTGTTCGCCGGATACGGTTAAGACCTTTTAAAATGGGTTAAGAATTGTTTCGGACTGGATATTTAGTCTAGTTCGGACTTTTAAGTTCGGTACAGATTATAGTCGAGTTATTTCCAGTTTACAGCCGCGTATGGTTGAGATTTGGGTCAAGTAGTTTCTAGTATAAATCAGGCGTATTCAGATATGTCGGGTAAGAAACTGTACAGTGGATTATAAATACTACCCATTGCAGACTATTACTACTTTGTTGTGAAGTCAATTAAAATCAACAGATTGTGGTACTTAGACGACCCTATTTATTGAACTGATAAAATATATCTCTGAACTAGACCTATTTGACTATGCTTGATATTAGCATTTCCTGTCCGACATATTGTCACCGACATCATAACAATCAGTGCTGATTAATTTCTATACATTTGTGGGTCTACATAAAACATTTCAACTCTTTGGATCGTGTGTAGGTTGCAATTTGTTTTAAAATAAATGTTTTCGATCATAAATATATAATTTGCTAATTATAGAAAAATCGAATATAAACTTTCCCTGTACTGAATGTCACGGTATATTTGGTATCGTTTACAAAGTCTTATAGATCGTTTCCTGAACTGACTGTAATTATATATTTGGTATCATCCATTTGTTATGTTAACTTATGTTGTTTGGCAAGCAATTCACTTACATAACTTTTGTGACTAAAAAAGGAATATATTCTCCTCAATTATAGCTCAAATAAGGTAATCGTCAAAAATATAGGAACTAGTGAAAAAAGTGGGTATTAAATTAGATGACTAACATCGAATTGTAAAAGATCAAAATTGAAACCACTTTTTTCACCCTTCTGGAGCACATGAAAACACTCACAGTTTTTGGTGGTGTTCGTATTGCTAAGTCTTAACTTTTCTATGTTATGTATTGTTTACTATCATTTGTCTGTTTGTCTTTTTTTTTCAGCGATGGCATTGTCAGTTGATTTCCGATCTATGAGTTTGACTGTCCCTCTGGTATCTTTCGGATGGACGACTTCATACTAAAATCTATTACAAACGAATGACTTTAACTTCCCAATTTTTAATTTCCTATTTATAAGCAGTACATACCCTTTGTTCCGTCGTATGGTGTATTTATATTTCAATTAATACGTTATGCTCGTGCTATACTGTACGGACTTCATATACAGGAGTGTGCTCATTACGCACTATTGCTTCAACAAAGTTATGCAGAAAGATTAAAATTGCCATTTCGTAAATTTTATGGACACCATCACTTTTTTGTAACATTGCTATATAAACTAGAGGTTTGGCTAGCTATAAAACCAGGTTTAATGCTCTTCAACTTTGTACTTGTTTGGCTTTATAAATATTTTGATTTGAGCGTCACTGATGAGTCTTATGTAGACGAAACGCGAGTCTGGCGTAGTAAATTATAATCCTGGTACCTTTGATAACTAATTAACCCAACTTTTATTTTGAAATGTCCAGTACCAAGCCGGGAATGTGGCAGTTGTAAACAAATAGTTCTTTCTATGTACGTTGCCGTTTGTTTTTGTTGCTCTTCGGTGTTCATGCTCCTTTCTTTTCCTCTTATAGATGATGTGGTTCCCTCGATTTGAGTTTCTAACCCGGAATTGTTTTCTCCCGACCGATTTATTACTTTTGAACAGTGTATACGACTGTTGCCTTTATTTATGTTGATAAAATAAGATACTCACTTGATAGCAGGATAGGCCATTTTATACGTAAGATAACAAGTTTGAATCTAAGAGAACTTGCAGCGACGGGAAGCTTGTTCAAATCTAGTTACAATAAATTTAGTTTGTTGGATCTGATTCAAGCTGTTTACAAGTAAAGTGGAGCTTACCAACAATACAAATGCTATGCTGAAGGGGTAAATTGATTTATTCAAAATGGATCAAATGGTCTTCCCCTAACATAGGTCTACAACTTTCAACATTACAAGGAAATCGTAAATGTTATTGTTTAAGTTATCATTAAGTCGACTCTAACAAATATACATCTTTATTTTGATCAACTACTTAAATTCATCATAACAGTAATCTGTTGTAAGTCTTCAGTTTTAAAGTTCAGTATCCGAAAATCAACATTTCGCCGGTGGGGATGGAGGCAGCTGGTTATTGATTGCGAAGTGGTGGAGACCTATTACACAAAAAAAAAAATGATTAAATAACGTCAATAAAGAAGAAATAGCTACGGCTTATTTAAAAACATTTCATGTGTATTGTAAGAACTTTTCATTATGAAAACCGCAAAGTATGCCAAGATGTATAATATCTCTTTATTGATTGAACATAGCAACTTTTAAACTTTTTAGTCTTAAGGTTCGTTGTCATCCTATAGGTAGGGAATCTAAATTTAAGAATATACTGTTTAAGTGCGCCGATATATATTTTAATTATCTTAATTACAATGTTTGAGCAAACATTTATACACCAAAAGCAACCAATCACATCAAAGTCCTACCCTAAAAGCATTAGGAAATAAGCATTTCATTATTCATCAGATGAATCAATTGATTGTTTTTCTCATATCTTAATCACCACTAAATAATCCAGGACCAATCATCTTGTTCGGCTGGTCGAGGACTTTATAGTCAAACCTTTAATGATAGATTACGGTTATGGCTTAAGAATAATGAATAATTTTACCTGCACATGCAGTTTGGAAACCAGCATTATAATCACAAGCTACTTCATTTTTGACATAATCTTCTCGATTGTCTTGATAATCGTCATTCTGATCTGGTCCACCCACAACTCCGCCGTACAAAATATTTGGACTATCTTGCCACGAGGCAGCACACCAACCTGGCTTACATGCACTGTGAAAAGAAAAAAATATTCATTTGACGAAGTGCATTTAAAGATTATCAAATGTTACATAAAAGAGAAAATATCATATGCATGTGATTCTTACATAATTTTTAATATATATTTTTGCGTCAATTGTCGGTTAATAATTAAAGAAATACATGTACATGTATGTAGAAATAACGGTTTAAACTTGCTCAGCCAACTATGACCTCAGATGGCTGTTTTTTTTATTTTCACATAGCTCTTCGACTGTTTCGGTTCTTGTACATCCTTAGCTTAAAACTATTCTGCTTTGGGTGTTCCTGATGACATTCAATCCAGAAAAATGCTTTGAATGCATTCACTTTATCAAGTGATGTTTTCAATTCTTAACTGCCATTTTCCTGACTTAGTACAAAATGCTTCTTGATTATTTGCTTATATGAAAAAGAGTGTATAAGTGTGAAATCAGACTTTCATGTACAATTGTTGATACTGTTTCTACTATATATCTCACTAATTGCATGAACAATTATTATAAACTGAATGTAATATTTTATTTTCATTTCTATAGAAATAAAATAAGGAACACTATTTGGACTTAACCTGGTATTATTGCAAGCTAAACCTTTCAGTTGAATGACAGTCGCATAAAATTCCATTATTATATTGTCAACGATGTGTGAATAAAATAAACAGACATGTATGTCATAATGTCAAAAAAGGGTATCACCATTGAATTTTTACTGTTTCTAAGCTGTTTGAATAGACTCGTAATCTCTTTACAGTGGCAGTGGTGATGCTTCCTGATATATTTATTTCAAAACAAATTTATCCACAAAGTTGTCAAGTATAAAAGTGTACTTACGCTCCTCTGTGGTGAGGCCTCTTCGGATATTTATTTCCAAATCCTATCTCATAACTCAAATGTAAATTATTGTCACCTAAGATGTAGTTTATTTGTGACATGGCGTAATTTAGGAACTTATCTCCGCCTATTCCGTCAGCAACAGCAATCACGGCAATGAAAGCGGCATTAGCTATAAAGAAAAAAAACTAATTGTTCAAATATTCCATTTGAAAAAGTGTTATTTTTTTAACATTTAAATTCATGGTTCGTATACTCACAACATTTTCTAGTCGAAATATATGTGGATTCCTTTATTTTGGTGGGTAGTTATTGTCGTGATTTCACCAATTCAACATACAATCTCAGAGAAAATTTGTAATTCGGTGAATATTTAAATTCGTGGATAACCCGTACACACGAAATCCACGAAAACTGGTATCCAACAAATAATATCGAATCCATAGTAGACTTACAAGCATATCTGTTTGATCCCCATTTACTCCTGTAAGTCAATCCACATGGTGTCATAGGTACATATCCACCAGGGGCGTATGACGCAATAAATGCTTCTATGTTAGTTTTATATTTAGATTCTTGAGTTAATTCCCATAGTAGGAGCTACAATGTATGAAGTTTAAAAAAAAATACAATAAAGCGGATTCTTTCCTTCTTCGTTTGTTAAAAAAAATTTGTGGAATCAAGAAAACATGCATGTTCACGTAAAAATTGAAAATAAGTCTTCCTCGTGATATAATGAACACAATTTAAGGTGATAGTATCGATTTATAGACACTGTTATATAAGTTTACATGTAGGATATTTGGTATCACCAGCCCAGTAGTCAACACTTCGGTGTTGCCATAAATATCAATAATGTAGTCATTGAATTTTTCGAAAAACTAAGGATTTTCTTATCCCAGGCATAGATTACCATAGCCGTATCTGGTACAACTTTTTTGGAATTTTGGATCCTCAATGCTCATCAACTTTGTACTTGTTTGGCTTTATAAATATTTTGATATGAGCGTCACTGATAAGTCTTTTGTAGACGAAACGCGGGTCTGGTGTACTAAATTATAATCATGGTACCTTTGATAACTATTTAGTATATGAGAATATGTGAACATGATTGATAATAAAATTGGAATGGTTTATAATTTGATATTCTGAATTGTATTGTGTTTGTTTTATTATCTTTGCCACTGCTAGTTTGTCATTCCAGGGTTAGTGTATGTAACTGTAAGATGAATTGATGTGATGTGATGTACATTTGAGGAATATGACTTATTTGTATTTGATGAAAAGTAAAATTAAACTTTTACACATTTCCCCTATGAAACCTTTTTTTTTATTATTAGTGGGTTTTTTGTTATTCCAAATATGCAGCATTGCAGTGTGATATTGTCACTTGATATTGTAAGGAACAACAAAGCACTTGGATTACAATTGTTAACATTGTTGAAACGTTTTATCAAATTTGCAAAGTGTTGACTTCGACCTAATTCCAATGTGGTAAATAAATCTGTAACAGCACATAAGCTGAATTAGGAATGTTAACGATTCGTATGCAGGCTCTACATCTTTCTATATCATTTTGGTGGCATATTTTCTAGACTCAAAGGGGTCTTTACCATGCCTTTATAATGTTTACAGAGTTAACCAGCAATTACCTGATGGATATGCTTCAAAAATTGTAATTTTCATACACATTGAATTTTTCTCGTGTTAAGGATATTCAAAGTACTTTTCCAAAAAAAAACGACTTGAAAAAATTTGTCTTGTTTATTACTAAAACTTGATAAATGAAACTATGTTTTAAGGGTTCGTATTGCTCATGTTTTAGTTTTCTATGTTGTGTTTTGTGTACTATTGTTTTTTCTATTGGTCGTTTTCTATTTTAGCCATGTCGTAGTCAATTTATTTTACACTAATGAGTTTGAATAACACTCCGGTATCTCTCGTCTCGCTTTTAAGAACTTCTAAAGAAAATCTAAAGTTTTTATAGAATTAAGATAGAAGTTTTATTACAAAATATTTACGATGACAATGATCATGATTAACGAAATTTTTTATAGTGTTCCTTGTTTTATAAAAATATTACATTTTCATAATTATTGGTAATGCAATTAGTGAGATATATTACCGAAACAGTATCAACAATTATACATGAACTTCTGATTTCACATGTATACTCTCTTTTTCATATAACCAAATAATCAAGCAGCATTTCGTCTATTTTGTATTACTATCATTAACATAATATTTGTTATACTAATTTAAGGGGAGGCATGTTGTCTAACATTTTAAAATGTTACATATTTGTATTATTTATTGTTTAGTTGTGTTATTGAGGACAATCATATTGTTTAGAACTTTACAGTATAAGTATCGTATTTTTAATCTTTATGTAGGGGCATCGGTGACCATGACCATGTGCTCTAACAGGAGTTCTAACCCCGCCTGTGCGGTTGCGCTCGACTTAAATCTTAATTGACTAGGATTGTCACTTTTTCTATCAAAGATCGCGGTTTTCTCTAGGCACTCCTGCTCCCTCCACCAACAAACGCCGCCATGAAATAGCCAAAAAAGGTGCTTAAAGGTGGCGCTAAAACACCAATCAATCAATCAATATTCTATATGTAACATTCTTTATAATGCATACCTGACAACCTGGTTGCTTGTCATTCCAAAAATAACCCCAGGCCAATGTAGGGTCGTAGAAAAACTTTGCGTCTATCAAATACTGCTGATCTTTTGTCGCTTTGTAAAGTTCAGCTGCAGCTTCACACATTTCATCGGTATATCCAGAGGAGCTAAATTGAAAATTGGTAAAATATCAACTGAATTCTTAAAAAGTTTTAGTAAACATCAGAACAAATAATTATGTCGGCTAATTAGTTTTCAAAGGTACCAGGATCATAATTTTAATTAGTTTTCAAAGGTACCAGGATCATATTTTAATACACTAGATGCGCATTTCGTCTACATAAGATTCATCAGTGACGCTCAGATCAAAATAGTTATAAATCTAAAAGAGTGCATAGTTGAAGAGCATTTAGGATTCAAAATTCAAAACTGACCCCATAGTTGGTATTCGTGTCAACACCGAAGTGCTGACTACTGGGTTGGTGATACCCTCGGGGACGAAACGTCCACCAGCAGTGGCATCGACCCAGCGGTGTAAATAGTTATCAGAGGTAACAGGATTATAATTTAATACGTTATACTCGCTTTTCGTCTACATAAGACTCATCAGTGAGGTTCATATCAAAATATTTATAAAGCCAAACAAGAACATAGTTGAGGAGCATTGAGGACCCAGAATCCCCAAAATGTTGTGCCAAATACGACTAAGATTATCTATGCCTAGGATAAGAAAATCATTAGTTTTTCGAACAAATTCAAAGTTTTGTGAACAGGAAATTTATAAAAATGACCCCATAGTTGGTATTTATGTCAACATCGAAGTGCTGACTACTGATATTAAAATGATCCAACTTCGGAATCCTTAATAATAGTTTGCACTAGTTTAAAGAACAAATGCATGCAACTGTATTGTTTAGCACTGTTTGAAACAAATTAGTAAAATGCTATATATTTGTCAAAATGATTCAACTTTCTTGATGATATTGTGCACTACGTGAAAGGTCAAATGCAGTACTTTTTCGGAAAACATGAACACAAATACGACCAAATCACGTTTTGTATCTTTAATGGTCACCTACAAATATATTGTGATAAATAAATGTTCAGTGTGTCAGCTAGCCCAGTAAAAATGAAAGTATGTTATTAATTGAAAGAGTTTATGATATTTGTGCTAATATTTAATCAATATTGATCGTGAAAGATCAGGCAATGCATTATTGTGACCGTGAAAGACAAATTTTGACCAGTGTGAATGATCAGAAAACAACATTGCTGTTACTAATTGACAAACCTGTAACTGGTTAAAGCGTGTTTTTACTTGCTAACAACATAAATTTATTGTGCTCGTATTTTAATGACATATATATACATTATTGTTTATTTGCCGGTTGAAACCACGTCCGGATTTCTCGATAACCATTTTTCACGGTTAAGGCCAGATCTGTCACGATCCAATAGCAGTACTTAGCCTGACATATGTTCACGAAAATTCAACATTATTATTATATATTGTTACTCATATAGACGATTAAAAACATCTAACCAAGAATGATTTTATCTGCAATATAAAGTTGATGTAAAGTGCATAATAAAATAAGTATTTCGAATCAATCACTTTGCATTTTCAAACATCTACAGAGAACACTTTCCATTCAACTGTTGCAATGCACTGCATCACTTATATTCAACAAACCGTATCGTCATTCTGATTAGGGTTGTTGTTATACTAAATCAATACAGATGTTGTTCTGAGTGACAAAAAGAATTATCATAATTTTATGTTTTCGATACAGCTTTCGGTTAATAAACAGTAAGGACTATATCGAATGTCAAGATCTTATTAATGTTACTAGTATATTACTTATAAAATGCCTTTGCTTGAGGAACGCTGTTTGAATATATACCAGGATTAGATTTGGCAAACGCGTACAAGGATTTAGCAGCTTCCAAAAGTTTAGCACTGTAACCAGCATCTGAAATATTGAAACCGAAAATCAGAAACGGGAAAAGTAAAATATTTCATATTGTTAGATTTTGAGAGAAAAAAAACGGAAAAGAAAGATGACTAAGTTCTGTAACGAATTTCATATTACTCCATTTCTGTTTTTCAAACCATGTGAGCGTACTTGTTGACATTACCATATACGCCGGAGGATGGCTAGCCATAAAACCAGGTTCATTCCCACCACTTGTTTTCTTTTAAAAAATGTTCTGTACCTAGTCAGGAAAATGGTAGTTGTTATCAGATAGTTCGTTTCTATATATGTTTGAGATTGTTTTTACAGAAGTTCGGTGATTCTGTTAATTATTCCGTTGTTTCACTCTTATTTTTGATGTTTTTCCTTCGGTTTTAGTTTATGACCCGGATTTGGTTTCTCTTAATCGAAGTGAATAATGTTGCCTTTATTTTGTGTCTCTTGCTTTTTGATTGAGATAAATATGTTGTTCATGATTTGCTTCACATTAACAAGGTAATAGTTAAGAGAAACTGTATGAACAAAAATGTAATGGTAAAAAGTTATTGAAAGAAAAATATCCAGACGCATTTTTGAGATGAATGATTTTTTTAAATATTGGATTTTTTGTGTGAATATAGATCAAATGCTATACTTTTATTAGAAGCGATACTAATTTCTTCCACGATCATATTTAGTTCCACAAACTGAATTATAAAAAAGTGTGCATTTTGTTTCGACTAAATGCTTAAATATATAAAAAAAAAAAAAAAGTATTCGGCGCTCTCATTCATATTAAACAATATAATGTTTGAATTGAAGTAGAATAGCGGAATCTCGATAATGATATAAAAAATTCCTCAAAAATATTGACTTAAACAGAAATGCGGACACTTTTTCACCGTATTATAACTATGGGTTAACTTTTAAACCTTTACATTAAAATCGAGTAAACTAAATAATGAAGCATGATTTTCAATACACAAGAATTGCAGTCTTAACACCTCGGCAGATCACAGTCAGCAAATTCTGCCACGATACGAGATGTGCTACCACAATGAATCTAATCCTCTAACCTTTTTCTTTGAAAACAACTGCTCCGATAGCGAGTGCTGCAACTGTGCTTCCTGCAACGTCACTTCCTGGTGCCCCAGGGTAAATTTTATAAGCTGGTCTACTCATGTGCATGTCCTCTGCTCTCCCCCAGAAAGCGTGGTCTAATCCACCATCACCTACCTAGTTTTGAAAAAAGGAAAAAAACACAAAAGCTTGTATGTCGGGCCTTTATTTCTTTATTCTATGTTGTTTGCATCAAATTTCAATTTTCTTTGTATTCACCCCCCCCCCCCCCCCCCCCCCTTCATTCTCTATGAATAACATTTCATCACCCTAGCAGTCTCTATTATTATTTTGGTTATTATTTTAAGCTTTTTGCACCTTATTCCCTATTCTGTAAACCCAATCGAGATCCCATGCATACCATCAAAAATTAATATTGTTTAACAACAGCAAGACTACTAGTGTACAAATTGATAGTTTAGTTCGTAATGATAGTTATTATTCCACATCTTCCAATTTCTATATATGTTTTCTATTTTTCTAACAGGTTCAATTCATGTTCCTCGCCAATTTGTTAACATATCGTGAAGTTTCTTTGGTAAATTTTTACATCTTTTCTGCTTCTAGTTACGATTTTAAACTTCAAAATTGGACAAAGTCGTATTCTTCCACCTTTCTTATTTGTTTGTACACCCCTTCTTTTCTTTTTTTAGGGAAAAACACCAGTTGGAAGTTCATGCACAAGGTCTGAGCATACGTCCATGCATATTGTTGCATTCCAAGTGGTATGCATGTTTTTCTGATAATTTTAACATCAATGTGTATTTTTTGCTTCTTGGCTTATGATGTTTCAACTCAATATTCGAGGTAAAATTAGATTGTTAACTGTTGAGCAAATGATTCACCTGAACCCAGTAAGTTTGATGGCTTGGAACCCAACATTTCAGGAAATAGTCCAGTGGAGTTCTCAAACAATCATACATGTCGTTTAGTTTTCCAGCATGTTCATATGCATCTTTGAATTTTTCCAATCCCCATCCTAGAACATGAGCTGACGTCGCCATCGGAAGGTTGAATTTGACATGATCTCCAGCTAGGAACAAAGTTTGATATGTAAACGAACAAATAAAAAAATAAGTCTGAAATGCACTGAGATGTATGCATACATTTTGAAAATCAACTGACAAAGAGATATTTTGATTTTTGAATTATTAACTAAATAAACTCATCATAGATATCAGGATTGAATTTTTTTAATTGCTCCAGTTTCGTGAACAAATTAAAAGACTCATCAGAGACGCTCTTAATACTTAGTTCTACAAAATCATGGATGATAATTGTTACAATGTACCGATAGTGACATATTGTGATTTGAAACAGTTGTTATTCAAACGGTATGAAATTATGTGACCAAGTCACGTGGCAGGTGATTTATGCATAAGAAAAATAATTCTAAATGTTTCTAAATGCAAACCTTCCATACGTAATACCAAAATACGTCTTGTGTAGAATTTTTGTTTAATCGACTGTATGTGAATTCTATGGAATAGTTGTATAATGGACATTTAATTCAACAGCAGTATACTGCTGTTTAAAAGTTGATAATCGATTGAGAGAAAACAAATCTGGGCCGCAAATGAAAACCGAGGGAAACACAGCAACCACATGAAGAAAACAACAAAAGAACAGAAAGACTGAAGTGCAACAACAAAAAACAAAAAAACAACACCAACATATAAAGAAAACTCTCATATTCTTGACTTGGTACAGAACATATAAAGAAAGAGACAAATTGTAAGTTGAGAGCCTGGATTTATAACTAGCCACTTCTCGTGCTGATAAGACAATGTTTAAAGTATTGCTAAAATGACTACACTACATGAAAGGAATACATAAGATCAAACGCAAGAACACTCGCTACAGAGAAATGCTTAAATAATTAAAATATAATCATATTAGTAACATGTAAATCGCAGAATAACAACGAGCATCTTCCATTAATGGCAGCATATGGTTGCATTCAATATCGTTGCAGCTAAATAAGGATATGTAGATGATTTTTGACTACTGGACGTGTAGCTAGCCTAGCTGCTATATGGATCTATTACGCACTTAGGCTAGCTACACGTCCAGTAGTCAAAAAATCTACGCACCCCTTTGTAGCTGCTACGATATTGAACGCATCTCTGGACTCCACAAATAAGTGCGTATCTTTATGATGTATATATAATCTTGAAATTCATACAACTAAATGGCACGAGATCGAAAACTAACAATTGCCTTTACAATACTAGTTCAAACTATTATCTTGATTATGACGGTATTGAAAGGCTATTATAAATTAATGATGTGCGTGACGACGTCAAAGTTTTCAGACTGTCTTACACAATACTTTATTCATGTAATGGAAATTAACTAGACTATACTGACTAATAAGACCTGCAAAATGTACGTAAAATACAGAATTCAAACCTCAAATGATAAAACAAAACACAATATCCTACAGAACATGCCTTAGTAACATCATAACTAAATACATGAATGTAGGATGTATAAATACCGCGACATGTAGTGTAGCAATGCAACTTTACAGTCAACACAATACAGTGTAACCTGCCTAATCCAATACCTGAGTATTCCAACATCCTACTTTAAGGGCATACGATACAGTTTTGATCATGTATTTACAGTTTGATAAAATTTTCCATATAGGCTATTTTTTGCCTGATTAAATCAGATATGTAATAAAAAAATATACCTTCATGTGCTACTTGTTGAGTTAAATGAGGTCGAAATTTTGTATATTTGCTCAAAATTCGGATTTGTGGCCGTATTTTTTCTTTAGAAAGAAAGACATAACTTTTTTGTTTTAAAAGATAAACACAAATTGCTTTTTGTTAAATAATTTGTAATTTCTGTATTTTATAAGTATCCTAAAAATTATGCTTTTTTTATTCAGAAATAACTCATATTTATCAAATGGTCATGAATTGAGAAAAAACGTCATTTTTTGCTGTACATTTATCAAAATTAAAAAAATTGCACTATTTACAGTTTAATAAAATTTGGTCCGCATAATCTCCCTGCAAAATGAAACAAAATGTCGTTTTAAAAAATAGGGGTCCATGCGCTCGTTTTCACTTTGAATGATAAAAATCAGTCTAAAAATCAACTTTTCACAGTTTGACGTCGCGAAAATAACATTTTACGTTAGCAACGTCATTACCTCCCCTGTAACTGTATCGTATGCCCTTAACCGACACATTTTCATGGTCCCAAAATATGCCCATCCTTGCAGAAAAAACCTGAGTTTTATGACAACATTAATCTGACATTTTTGTTGGTCCCCCAGTGTGTCGGGTTACACAAGTTACACTGTAGCAATATTCAGAAATAGGTCACGTTCGATACATATGTATTTTCTGTTTTATAAAATAATTTTAAACAGTGGAAGTGTCTTCCCCGCTACGCGACTGACTCTTAAGTAGTTTTTTATTTTATATTGAAATATATATATTTACCATCATACCAGCCTCCTGTTAGGTCGTGTCCGTCCCCATTATCACCCATTGCCGAATCACTTCTCCATGGGATTGGGTTGTTGCTAGGAAGTTTGCCAGATCTCTGAGCGTCATAAAATAAGATGGACAGCCCCATGGCATTACCATAGTCATATTTCATCTCAGATCCTCCTGACGCATACATGAAATTTGTTAATATGCTTCATTATAAACTCATCAGTGATAGGTACAAAGGTGAATTTTTTTATTTGTAGCACTACCAGGTTAAATAGGTGTCGATTCTCCACCATCAGGAGCGCTCTAACTCGAAAATATGAATGCTTTAGGATATACATGTATGTAAGTATTGAAACAGTTGAACATGAGATCTGTAACTTTTTTATTTTATTTATTTCAAGAGCTTTGAAGCTCACGACAATAGCTAATATAAAAAAAGATGTAGTATGATTCCCAATGAGACAACTCTCCACAAGAGACCAAAAGGAAACATAAACCAAAAACTATAGGTGACCGTACGGCCTTCAGCAATATGCAAACCCAATACCGCATAATCAGCTACAAAAGGCCTCGAAATAACAATGTAAAACAATTCAAAGAGAAAAGAAACGGCTCAATTCGTTTATTTAAAAAAAATGAACGAAAACCAAATATGTTACACATAAACAAAAGACAACCACTGAATTACAGGCTCTTGACTTGGGACAGGCACATACATAGATAATGTGGCGGGGTTAAACATGTTGGCGGGATCCCAACCCTCCCCTAACCTGGGACAGTGGTGTAACAGGACAACATAAGAACGAATTATAAAAATCAGTTGAAAATGGCCTAACTCATCAGATCGATAAGAATACAAATACTACAAATACAAGTGGACGTGGCCGGGTACTTGTACATCCCAACAACAAAAATACATTAAGTACAGATCTGAGAGTTCTCGCAGTTACTGACAGCTAGTTCAAAGCCACTAACAACTAATAAAAAAATCAAGAATCTAAGACTAAATATCCATCTAAGACCAACTTTGTCTGTTGAAGCTGAACCTCAGTTTCTTTATTATTTCTAAATTGATAATACTGATATTTTAAGATGCGATACGGGGTTTAAATTAAACAACAAACAAGATAAACGACAGAAATGAATATCGTAAAGACTTAATAAAACAATAATCAAATTCCATACTTTTATAGTACAGAAGCTATAAAAAGTCCAAAGATGACGATATGCAGAACCATTTTAAGACTATTTACTCCTGGTTTATACTACAACATTAAACTAAATACTAACAGCAACAACCAACAACCATTGGAATACAGGTTCCTAGCTTTGGATAGGCACATTGGGAATTCGGTGTTTTTTTGTTACTTAAAAACTAATACAACTAAAGGTTCGTGTTTTTTATACGTCGAATTATAACTACCGGATTAAAAATAAGTATGGTTTTGAATCCTGAATCTAGCACAGTGTGTACATATTGATAGAAATAATGATATGTAAATAATTGGCATTGAGATAACTATCCACCAAAGGCCAATGACGTGAATGTAAGCAAAAATATGTCACCGTTAGAACGAGCAAATGGCTAAATAACCATACCGAAAAAGTTAGCTTTAAAAGACCTCGACTTAATTTAAAAAGAACAATTTAAAAAGGAAAACCAACAGCCTAATGAACACATATAAATAAGATGAACGCAAATCAAATATGACGAAAATGAAACAACGATTAGGATTGAGTTACATGCTCCTGACTTGGGACAGGTACATACATCATGCGGAGAGTTTTTTTGTGAGGGTATTTGACTCCTCTTACCTAATTTAGTGACGTAACAGCACAATATTAGAGCAAACTGAAATGTTCATTGGATATAGTTAGATGCATATAAACAGCTAACTTTAAGACAAGTCTTATATAGATCGACTGGCACACCAAAAAATTAATCTACAACAGTAACATAATTCATCAAATGAAAACTTATGTCAAACTATGTCAATAAAATTAGTATCACATAGAATCTAATTCTGCATTAATATAAGCGCAAATTGCTTTCAAGTTTATTTATTTATTCAATACTTCGATTTATAATTCTTTATATATATCATGTATATACGTAATACTAGTACTTACCAACTTAGGGTGGTGGAGTCAATTTTACAAAATGACTAGATGGAAATGTTGAATTATTTGTCGAGACTGGTGGAACTGTTGAACTATTTGTCAAAACAGTTGGTACTGATATATTATCATAGTCCTTATTTGTAGGTAAAACTTCTGATTTGTCGGTACTTGTGGATTCTATTTCAGCTACCAAGATCTAAATACACAAAATTAAAAGTGTCCAAGATTGTAGCTAGCTGCATATGTCTGAATGTGTGTGTCTTATTGCCATGTATTACGATCATACATATGGTCATAATTGTATATAAACTGTTGACAAAACTTTGAATGATTTCGAATACTAAGGATTGTGTAGCTTAGGAAGAGAGGAATGTAGATATTTGGCATTACCTTTCGGATGTTTGCGTCCTTTTAAATGCTTCTAAATGCTTGAACTACTTTTTTTTCTTTTTTACTTTGTTTAATGGTTGAGATGTTCAAATATCTTAATCTAGGTAAGGACAGTTTCTACCGTTTATATTTGATTTATTTACAGTATCGAAATTATAAAAAGAAGATGTGGTATGATTGCCAGTGAGACAACTATCAACAGTTCCTTTGAGTAGGTTTCGACAGTATATTAAAAAAAATCTTGATTATTTATCGAAAAATATCATCAAGATGACGGTAAATGTTATAACGTGTCTTTGCTGAGTCTGGTCATAAACTGTAATTCATGACAGTACAATAATAAGTCTGCTTTCAAAGGGGAGCAAAACAGGTACACACGATACCAGAGGTACAATTAATTGATGATTTAAACAAAATATAGAAATACCTGCAACCTTTCGGTAAACGTTTATTGCCGAAATATGCATTCGTTTACTTAATTTTATCATCGGTACAAAGACATCATTCGAAAATATAAATCAACATGCAGACATCTTATACGTTCAGATACTTTTCATCCTTTTACAAGGCACAATAATTTTAGCGTTCAACCCAAAAGCTAACAAAACCATTTTAAAAACAGGCTTATTAAGAAGGTATATAGTTACAATACTGTTGTAGAATCATTATAGATTACATATTTTGGTTTTGACATTGATTCATCTAATGCATTGGAAATAAACACATTTATTCTAAAGCCAGTTGTTGGGTTATGTTATTATCATATATTTTAGGATATGATACTTGGTTCATAACGAGAGCATTGTGATTGATTTTCATATGATGAAGACATACTCTTTCATTCAGTTTAATTGAGATCTTGCAGGTCATTAACTGCTAGTAGTCGTTGTTAATTTATGCATCATTATCATATTGCTTAGTATTTTTTGTAACATATTCTGACATTGGAATTGGACCTCTTTTAAACTGAGTTTAATGCCTAGCACGCATTTCGAGAACCAAAAGAACTGAAAACTGATATTTGATGTGCTTTCCTCAGTTTTAGTTTGTAGCCCGGATTTTTTTTTTCTCAATAGATTTATGAATTTCGAACAGCGATATACTACTGTTGCCTTTATTGGTCATGTTTCGGTCGCAGCTATTCGCTACCCGTAACTACCAAACACAAAATAAAAAAAAACAATCTCCCGAAAGTTATTTCAAAGTGACAGTATGAAAATATAATTATATACATTTGCACAATGCACGTTATGTAATGATGTTAATTTTTACCGCTAACTGTAACAACATCGATGTATAGAAAGCATAACGTTGCGTTTCATTATTCCTGAAAATATTTGTATACATTTTGGTTTAGTAACCAATCCATGTCATGTCATTATCATGACATACATACAAGTGTGTACATATCACTGAGGTTCATGGTAAATGCACCAACTTTTCTAAGTGTTTTATCATCGATTTCTTGTACTATGAAAATCGTACATACATGTGACAGCTGAATTCTTTTGTTTTTGCTATTCAGGTTAAAAATTAAAAACTTGCATATGTAATTAGATTTGTGACCTAGTGTTCTTTTGTTTTTGCTATTCAGGTTAAAAATTAAAAAAACTTGCATACATAATTAGATTTGTGACCCATTGTTCAACTACTAAAGCGTATATTCTACTTACTAATATAGGCGAGTGACTTATTTCAAAAAGACGCTTAGTTAAAGACTTTAATGCATCCACCTAACACACGGCTGTATTATATATCATTCGAAAGCTGTTTATCTGTACTTTCTGTTTTGCCCGGTCGTAAAAAAATCGTAAGGTGCAATATTTGTTAAATCAAGGTCAAAGGTCATGAGAAAACATTCCAATTTTTGCGATTACTAAATAAAACGCCATTTTCTAATTCTTGTACCATAAAATTTTCCAAAAGATCATATGAACTTTATGGAACATGATACATAATTTCCAAATCAAACAAAAAATAAAAGATTCGATGCGCAAAATTTCCCGAAAATTGAAATTTATCACAAAACCTAAAAATATGAAAAAGTATTCAAAAAGCAAAATATATCTTGGGGAATCGATATTTGTATGCTAAAAAATAGACAAATGTATATGTTTTAGGTCAAGGAATATTTGTTTTGTAATTTTAAGATGCAATTATTAATTATTGTTCATGGAACAACCTTCTATTGAAGTGTTTGCAGTTGCCCAAAAATCTGCCATCTGCAAATAGCGATCATTTTGTTAATCTATGTTAAAATAGCACATCGCTAATGGTGAATATCAGGGAGGAGAATGATTTTCCATAATAAAAGAAGGGGTATTTAAAGTAAGAAAAGAATATATGCGAGGTAATTGAGGTTAAAATATGTTTTTTTTATGAAGTCAAACTTTTTTTACTTTTTGTAATCATGTTTAAATGCAAACATTACTTTGCGACTAAATCGTAGGCAACATTGAAATAAGTAACCTTGTTTAGAAAAACTTGGTTGTCTAAAGCGGGATGTAAACGAACTAAATAAAATACGGCTGCTTCTTATTTAGTTTAAAATCGTGTTATAGTAAGTCATATTAAATGTGTTTAGAAGTTTAATCGCTTTAATTATGTGAATAAAGATGTTTGAGTATTTTCTACATAAGCTTTAAAAATACAAATGCATGTCATTGTGTAGGTAAAACACTATAAGCAGTTGTGAAATAACAAAATGAAAAAGTTAAATACACTTCCTGACCTCATAAGATCATTCGCTGTTTTAGGAGTGTTCGTTTTCATGGTATGCTGTGTTTTTTGGACAGTCGTTCGTTTCCTGGACTTTAA
The DNA here is from genome assembly GCA_019925275.1 of Mytilus edulis. Lineage (NCBI taxonomy): Eukaryota > Metazoa > Mollusca > Bivalvia > Mytilida > Mytilidae > Mytilus > Mytilus edulis. The sequence goes on along the minus strand of CM034359.1, from coordinate 64,624,700 downwards.
TTTTATTTTGTTCATGGTTTTAATTAACTTTATTTGATTCATGGTTTGAGATGTTGATTGTCCCTTTGGTATTATTTTACTTTAAAGACATTAACTTGCAGTAATGAAAATCGTAAGTAAAGTGAAGAAGATAAACGCAATAAGACAAATATCCGCGAAAATAACTTAATTTGCTCACGGTGATATATATATATAGAACTAAATCGTTATCATGATACATTTAGCTATACTAATCTATAATTTAAACCTTTTACTACTTGAATAGTGACGAAATATATCAAAGGGACATCAAACTCATAACTTAAAAAAGCCGGGCAAAAAACGAACAAGACAAGCAACAGTATACAAAACACAACATATACAACTACAGATTGAGTAACACAATCCCCCCCCCCAAAAAAAAAATTGAGTAAACTCAGGGGCTCCCAAAGGGTTGGCAGATCATGTTCCACATGTGACACCCGTCTTAGTTTAAACATATTTATTTATAGTGGATTGGGAAACAAGCTTTTCAACTTAAATTAATCGCTTTCCACTTTGTGGGTGCGAGTGCTGCCTTGTAGCGGCATTAGCCTGCTCTTTTTCGAAATCTACAAAGGTGTGTTTAACGTGCAAGAGATATGGCTCTCTCTTAACACGGGTCAGCCCTTTATCGTCCCCTTCCGACGGACTTTCATCGTTTCCTCAAGACCATACTCACAAATGGTGTCAAGGAAGAGCCAAAAATTCAGTTCCTGAAATTTTCATCACGGAACGGGAATCGAACCAGGAACCTTTGTGTTAGTAGTCCGATGCACTAACCACTACACCACGGCTCTCTTTTACCCGTCTTGTGGCTCATGTATTTCCTAACTCGGTGCCAAGCCTTATTCGGTTGGTGACATTCACGGCAGAAATGACGGCAATTTGGTTACGTCGGTGGAACTTATCAGTCGTCATCTGGCGAAACAGATATCTCATAATTGTCAACCAACTCGTAGTGGCGCCATGAAATTTTCAAAGGGATGATTTCAACTTTGCATTTGAACTCTGGTTTAAAATATGTTTAAACCACACTTTTTCTACAAATGTCTTGTACCAAGTCAGGCATATGGCAGTTGGTATCGAATGATCTGTTTCTTTGTATGTTGTCGTTTGTTTTTGTAGCAGTTCTGTGTTTCTGTTATATCGTTGTGTTCCTCTTATAGTTGATGCGTTTTCCTAGTTTTTGCTTTTTGACCCGGATTTATTTCAGTTACTAGTAAATCGATTGATGACTATTGAATAGCGGTATACTATAGTTGCCTTTATTTCAGAGGAGTTGAGGCTCAATGAAATCGGTCTCCTCCTTTAGTAGTATAGATATGCAGGCGTTGCTATAATGTTGTTACATAAAAATGAAAAGTTTATAGTAGTAAGGTAGTAAGGGGTGTTTTTATAGGTTGTTTTATGCTCATCTCTTTTGTCGTAAAACTTGTTCTCAACCAACCCTCATCATCGATTTCAAGATACGTGATAGAGTAAACTATATCTGTTGAGTCTTTTATTTTCAATTTCAATTGAAAATACGAGTCCAACATTGTCACAAATTTTGCACTATTCAGTAAGATGACATCATCTATATAATGGAAAGTGAAGTTTCAAGATAATGATAGCTTCTTTTCAGTCGTCATCAGAAACTCTTGCATGAAGTCATCCTCTTATGAAAAATGAACTAGTCATTCAAGCTATTCAGGAAGTCTAGTTGTAACTAGAATCGTTGCGTATGAATGGATATTTTTTCTTCAAAAGTCTTCTTATTTGATGAATTAATGCATGTAAACAATGAACAACGCAATTTAAGCAATAAAGTAGTCAAGTTTTATAATGTGTTTACTAGTTTTTGAAATTCTTTGAAATTTCAATTTTCATCAATTTATTTTCTATTTGTTTTGGTCTAAATTTTCAATTCACATTAAATTAATAAAAGGTCTTTTCACTACATCAATATTTATAATGAAGCTACAAATCAAACAATTAGAAAAGTCGAAATATGTTTATTTCAGTCTGGTAGTTACAATGCAGATTGCAATCTCTTAGTTTCACCCCCTTTATTTCAAGCAATAAGATAATTCGCGCACATATTTTTTACTCTAAATTTTTCAGATTCTTAAGAATTTGTTTATTAAATCTTATATTGACCACATACAATGTTTAAATAGCAAGAAATGCTTAAAAGCTGTTTTTTCGCAGATGGCGGTATTTTGGGCAACTGTATGAGTTGTTTTGATTTGCTGTTTGATTAGAAGTAAGCATAATTTTAGGAAATTTTATGATGTCAAAAACTTCTTTGATAGTCATTACAGGGTTTTACTCAGTTTTAATTGATTAGCATTGGCACCAGAAAGAAAAATGTGGGTTTTCACACATTTTGTTAACTTTTACTCGAATTTCAGGAAACATGTGCTCTCTGTGAAAAACACGCTTTAAATATTAAAAAATGCATTTGTATAATGACTGTTAATCTCTCTGCTAAAAGTTTAAATTGTTTGCATATGTGAATTTAGTATATAAAAGTCATATTATGCAATCAGGCTGAAATCTTAAAAAATATGCACTTATTCGTCCTTGGCCTTTGATCTTGATTTGACGGAAATTGCACCGTACGATTTTTTTACGACCGGGCAAAACAGATAGTACAGATGTGTAGCTTTCAAAAGATATATAATTTAGCCGTGTGTTAGGTAGGTGCATTAAAAATTAAATTTTATGGTTAAAGTCACTCGCCTAATACACTTGGTACAATAACAAACCTGAAAATAAATTGTTCAAATAAGGCTTTTGAAAATAGTGAAATTAATAACTTTTGGAGTGTCAAAAACTCGTTGGAGGTACTTGATAAATTGCATGCATATATTGATGATTTTGAATCTGTTCGAAGTTTTGATTTTTCTACCCTTTTTACCACTTTGCCTCATATTCTTATTAAGAAAAAAATCACATCCCTAATTAACTGGACATTTAAAAAGTCAGAATGCGAGAACATATGTTCAAACTCATTTAGGTCATTTCTTAGTAGCAATAAACAAAAGAACTATGTCAATTGGACATGCTGATTCCGTATATCGTCAAGTTATTGGAATTCCAATAGGGACTAACTGTGCACCACTTATTGTAGTCCTGTTTTTGTATTGTTATGAGTTACAATTTATGACTAAAATTAGCAAAGACCCATCGAAACAACATTTGATACAAAAAATTAACAATACTTTTAGATATTTGGATGATATATTGGCTCTCAATAATGACGACTTCGTTATGTATACTAAAGAAATTTATCCTGTTGAACTTACTTTAAATAAAGCTAATACTAACAATGACCACTGCCCTTTCCTCGATCATGATATCTATATCATTAACGGGAAGCTTAATACAAAAATTTATGATAAAAGAGATGATTTTTTATTTCCTATCGTTAATTATCCATTTTAGATGGTGACGTTCCGTTGTCACCATCTTATGGTGTTTATGTATCTCAACTTGTACGATTCGCTTGTGTATGTAACAACGTATTAGATTTTAGCGAGAGAAATTTATGTATTACTGAAAAAATATTACACCAGGGAGGGATTGTGCCTGATATTCATATGATGAAGACATAATCTTTCAATCAGTTTAATGGCGGTCGGACCTGGTATGTCAGTTGACTGCTAGCAGTCTGTTGTTATTTATGTATTATTGTCGTTTTATTTATTTTCTTTTGTTACATCTTCTGATATTGGACTCGGACTTCTCTTGAACTGAATTTTAATGTTCTGTGTTTACTTTTCTACATTGGCTAGAGGTATAAGGGGGGGTTGAGATCTCATAAACATGTTTTACCCCGCGGCAATTTTGCGCCTGTCCCAAGTCAGAAGCCTCTGGCCTTTGTTAGTGTTGTATGATTTTTAATTTTAGTTTCTTGTGTATAATACGGAGTTTAGTATGACGTCCATTATCACTGTACTATTATACATATTTTTGCTGAAGTACGCCTCCGGGGGCGGGAGTTTCTCGCTACATTGGAGACTCATTGGTGACCTTCGGCTGTTGTCTGTTATTTACGTTTGAAGTTGGATTCATAACAAACTGGACATATATATATTACAGTTAATTGTTATTAGGGCCTTTTTCAAAAAATGTGGATTTTCTTGTACAATCAATATTTCTAAAAAAGTGTAAATATTTTTATCGAATTTTTAGATACACCATTTAGTTTTTGGTGTGTGTAACAAGTTCCAGCAAATTCATTATGAAATTTAGCTACAGAAATTGCTTCCAGTGGGTTTCAAAGGGTCCAAAAACCCCAAAATTGCTTGTACGAAATTGAAAAACTAGTCTTTTTTTTTAAATGCTGGTTTTAATACCCAGCGGAAATTATTATTTTTCTTTTGTTATTATAAATATATAGGTATCACTGCAGGTATGTATACACGAATACAGGGAATTATTAGATTTTATTAGCATTTTTTTTTTTACTTTTCATTTCGTACTTAAAAAAATGTCAACTACATAACACAAATGAAATAATGTTGCCAATTAACAACTGATTATATCCCTTGTAACTAAGGAAGTGTTCTCTACTTACTCTTCATCCTCTGATGACGTGCTTAAAGTTACAGGATGACATCATTGATTCATTTCATTATAGATTAGTTTTGGTGAGTACAAATTACTCCGTAATTTTATTCTATGTCAACTTTGTAACGGCAAAAACATTGATAAATTTTGGCATAAATATTTTTTTTTACATAAATCATTCAAAGTCTATAATACTGACTCTAATTCAATAAAAACCATTTATCTGGTAGTATAAGGGTCAAGAAAAACATCCAAAAACCACAAATAGGTCAACTACATAACGGTCAACTACAAAACTCAGTGAATCGTTATGTAGTTGACAAAAAGCGTTATGTAGTTGACAATGCTGAATTAAATTCACTTTAAAATATGTTTCTAAAAAGTGTTATTTTAACCATGTTAACTGTTTTGAAAAAAGTGTGATGATTTTTATGGAAATATATATCAAGCAAAATGTAAATATTATTAAAAAAAAAAATTAGGGACCGAAACTAAATCCGTTATGTAGTTGACATATGTCCCATACTTGTTTCTATGTTATTTTTTTAAATATTTTTGTAGTAGCATTTAAGATTGCATATTTTTATTTCAGGTTGTATTGTTGTTAAACTATTCAATTTCAAATATTAAAGTTGAAAATTGAATATTTTTTTTTTTTTTATTGTTATTTCACAACTGAAATATCCACATTTTTTGAAAAATGACCCATTAATAAGTATTGCAATATGCATTTTGTTTAAATGAATTATCAGTATTTAGTTCTAATATAATCTTAAATCAATCCTAATTCTATCTCACTTTGATAGTTTTTCATATGTGACGTCATGCTGTTTCTAAATTTCATAAATTCAAATGTGGCATAACGTTTGTGCCTTTTCGCCATCGTATGTGACGTCACATTTTTTTAATTACGTTGACGCCTGGACTGATTCGGGTGTAGTCGTGCTTCCCATGTATTTAAATAAACACAAACACGTTGATAGGTCTTAGGTTCTTTATTTCATCAGAATTGATGTTAATATTTTAACAAAAATGACCCTGAAATAATAACAATATAATTCTTATACAATTCAATCAGTAGTAATTATCAATTACTATAAAATCAATATATCTATATGCATAGAAGAAAACTGTAGATTTCCTTTGCCCTTAAAATAATAGTTTTACAAGCTACACAAAACCATATTACACCATTCCGAATTCTGTATTAAATAAGTACATTCTATATTTCTCTGTATTTAGTGCATTGTGAAATATGCAACGACAGACTAAGTTCACAGCTAATACATAGCTACGCTTGTAGTATCATACCAAAAATAGTTAGTTTAACATAATAATAACACGCAATTGTAAGTGCAAACAAGACATTCCGTTTTGCAACAGTTACACAAAGCAGACAATACATTTAAGCAAAGCAACATAAAAGTTATATGAACAATACAAACTGTATACATATAAACATACCTCACATGTAGTGCAAAGGTCTTTTCACCAACTGATTGATTTGAATCAGTTTACATTCTGTTTCAATAATATAACCTGAAGACAAAATATTAAAATCATAGAAACCTTATTTATACTGCTAGATTAGAATAATCAGAGTTATCTATCCTTAAATCTGGTTAATCAAATATTTACTTGTATTAACTTTAAAGAAGTATAAAATCATTTAACGCTCACTCATACAAACTGTTAAAATAGATTATATATTAATGTTACTAGAAATTAAAGTATAAATCATACTTTTACCAGTTTTATGTAGAATTTATATAGTTTATTAAATCTTACAAATAAAACTATATTATCAAGTTTATCTTTATTACTTTATGAGTTATGAATAGTTTACACATAACTTTACTATTTAATCAATCGCACACACCTTTCATAATACGGTCACCTATTCATACAATTATACACTTGTATATCACTCACTCTTGAACATTAAAACTTGAATGTTATTGTAATGAATATATTAGTAATAAACTGACCTTATAAAAGAATATGAAAGTCCTAGATTATTTCAATACCAAATTAAAGATATAACAACTTCCAATAGAGCTGAAGAAAATGGCTACCACTTCATATAACTATTTTAGCCAAGTGACCAGAACAAAGAATAGTTAAACAAAAGATTCCCGCCTAAATCATACTGACCAATAGAAAAGATATAACAATAAGAAATGTTCTACCTGAGTAAACTAGCATATTACAAATTATAATAACTGTAAATAGAATATATCCAGTATATATTCTAATAACATAAAATCTTAAATAACATAAAACATAAAAATATAGCTCTACCACATGTCTATTCTGTGTTAAACTTTAATAGCATTATGTATTCGGGTTTAGTTTTCTGTAATTAGTTAATACTTCAGTTTCTTTATGTATATCTCTTTCATATTCATTTGATAAAATTTACTGTTTGCAATAGCATGAATTGTTCTATATAATAAGAATGTTCTTATCCCGGGCATAAAAACAATGCCGTATTTGACGAAACCTTTTCAACTTTTGATCTTCAGTGTTGTACAACTTTGTACTTTTTTCACTTTCGATCTTTTATATCTGGGCGTCACTTGTAAGTCTTGTGTGGACAAGGCGCGTTTTTGGCGTATTGAATTTTAAACCTGATGCTTTTTGTTATCTATTAATCATGTTTTTCTTTGTCTAATATGTTCTATTAATTTGTATAGTAGTCCTGTAATATTATGTTGTCATTTCAATGTTATATTTAACTTTGCCATTAAAGTGCGAGGTTTGGCATGCCACAAAACCAGGTTCAACCCACCACTTTTATTCCCCTTTAAAAGTGTCCTGTACCAAGTCAGGAAGATGGCCATTGTTATATTATTGTTCGTTTCTGTGTGTGTTTGCATTTTAACGTTGAGTCGTTTGTGTTTTCTCTTATTTTTGAGAAATTGAGATAAGACGTGGCACGGTACTTGTCTATCCCAAATTCATGTATTTGGTTTTCATGTTATATTTGTTATTCTCGTGGTGTTTTGTCTGATGCTTGGTCCGTTTCTGTGTGTGTTACGTTTCGGTGTTATGTCGTTGTTCTCCTCTTATATTTAATGCGTTTCCCTCGGTTTTAGTTTGTTACCCCGATTTTGTTTTTTGTCCATGGATTTATGAGTTTTGAACAGCGGTATACTACTGTTGCCTTTATTTATATGGTCGGGTTGTTGTCGCTTGGACACATTCCCCATTTCTTTCTCAATTTTATTAGCTAATGCTTGCATTGTCAATTGAAATTAAGTAAGGTTGCAAGTTTCTTTGTCATTTTTTGCTAAATACTTTTATGTTTCGATGCTATAAAATAGTGGAGAAATATGTCAAAATAAAGATGGTTCTATATGGATGATTTATTTTTTAGATGTTTTCAACGAGTGTACATATTTTTTTTTTAAATTATCATGATACGTATGACAAACATATATGATATCAATTCTAACTATCGATACATTTTTATAATCCTAATACTTTGGAAAGCATCAAAATTGAGAATAGAAATAAGGAATGTGTCTAAGAGAACCATAGAACAGACAACAGCAGAAGGTCACCAACAGGTTTTCAATGCAGCGAGAAATTCCCGCACCCGGATGCGTCCTTCCGTTGGCCCCTAAACAAATATATACTATACTTTAGACAAAGATACTTTTGTTTCATACATGTATTCCGCAGAAACTTTCAATATATACCCCGGTATATACAGCAATTGTGGATACACGTAATACAGATACCAACACCAAATCTCGTTCAATACTTTATTATTGCACTCTCAACAGTAACATTTTGAAAGTTGTAGGTGGATCCTGGTACTAACAGAAGTAGTTTTATGGTTATATTTATAAATTAACTGTTTACAAAAGAATTTTTTGAAATACTGAGGCTTTTCTACCTTAGGCATAGATTACCTTAGCTGTATTTGGCAACACTTTTAGGAATTTTGGATCTCAATGCTCTTTAACTTTATACATTGTTTGGCGCTTTAAACATTTTTGGATTCGAGCGTCACTGATGAGTCTTTAGTAGACGAAACGCGCGTCTGTCGTATATACAAATTTAGTCCTGGTATCTATGATGAGTTTATTTAGTTGCACTGTTTACCTAAAGTATGCATCAGTTTTTGGGTTATAAGAACCATGTAGCGCTAACAGTTTGAAGTCTGGTAAACGACTTACACAATCGTTACGTTTCGCTTTCGAAACCGTTGACAGTTTATCAGTAAAGTTAGCTATTTTCTATCCTCATTTTTGTTCAAACTATTCAGAACATCAGAATGCCATACCAGACGATGATTTTGACACAGTTTCTATGTTTAGCGATATTGGTTTGGAGCATACGTGAGTAAATGAAAGTTGGAAGGTGGGTAGGCGTGTAGTTGAAATGTTTCAGCTGGCTCACAATTTGTTTTGCCAAATTTGTAAATGCCCTCTGAATCTCATTGACATTGTGGGTGAACGGAATATGACACAGTATTGTTCTTACCATCCCTTGTGAAAATTTTAATGACTATACCAGTGTAGAAAAAATAGTCGAAGAACACAAATGGAACCTATGAAGCAATTTCAATCTTTGATTGAACGTATTCTATATATTTTTAAGCTATCTCTTAGCAAATGAAAATTTGTGACGTTACTTTTTGTGGTGTTGATAAACTCGTGTAACAGACGCAGTTCGTAATTCTATTAAGCTTTTTTGTTTACTGTCCTAAATTAACTTTAGCTATTCGTTTTTATTCTGTGGTTAACATGCATTCGTCGAAATTTACTGTTATATTATTTAAAAGATGTGTATTTCTCCGTCTTGGGTGTTCTTGCATTTAATTTTACTGTACTCCCGTCATGAAATGATTTCATTTTAGCGGTATATTTAACATTGCCATAAAGAGCGAGGTTTGGCTAGCTAAAACAATGTTCAACCTATTTTTTTCTTAAGATATTCAGGAATATAGCAGTTGTTTTCTTATAGTTCGTTTCTTGTATATGTTGCATTGTCGTTTGTTTTTGTTGCACTTCAGTGTTCTGTTGTATCGTTCTTTTCCTCCTATAGCTAAGGTTACCGTCGGTTTTAGTTTTTCAACCTGGATTTGTTTTGTCTCAATCGATTTAAGACTTTTGAACAGTGGTATACTACTGTTGCCTTTATTTTGGGGTAACTATCCTCACTTCTAGGTTTACTTTCTTTAGACCCAATTTGTGGTCGTTAACAGTACTGGGTGCATGAGACCACTCTTTCTAGGAGCCATACTACCGACATGTTTTACATTTTTGGACCTTTTTGTTAAGTGGTTAGAAATCATGATTCATAAGATAGGTTGATAACTGGTTGTACATTGGACATAAATTTGATGTATAAGAAAAAATTAATCATGAGTAATTTAGAGAATGCTTCAAAAACCTCACATTTGAAATAAAACAGTGATCACAATTTGAAGGATTGTTTTTCGAGAATCTGGAAGAGACCACACATATACCCAAAGAACAACCATTCTGGAAGAGACCACACATATCTCAAAGAGCAACCAATCTGGAAAATACCTTAACATAACCCATGCAACGTAAAATCAACCTGAAAGAGACCTCACATAACCCAAAGTGTAACCAATCTGGAAGAAACTGCACATAACACAAAATACTACTAATCTGAAAAAGACCTCACATAACCAAAATTACAACCAACCAGGAAGAAAACTCGCATAACCCAAGGTGTAACCAATCTAGAAGAGACCTCACATAACCCAAAACGCAAGCAATCTAAAAGACACTTCACTTAACCCAAAGTACAACCAATCTGAAAGAGACCTCGAACAACCCAAAAGTGCAACTAATCTAAAAGACACCTCACTTAACACAAGGTACAACCAATCTGAAAGACACCACACATAACCCAAAGTACAACCAATCTGAAATAGACCCCACATAACCCTATTTTCAAAAATGCAAAAATGAGTAATCTGTATAGTAGATAAGAAGCATCCTTCTACCAATAGAAATTCAAAGCTTACTACAAATATCTAACGCTGCTGCTGCTGCTAGATAAGCATCTATTTGTCTCCAAATCGTGACTCATGAAAGACAAAAATATAGAATACGAAAAAAAAATATAAAATTTTATTATAAATGTAATGCAAAGTATATATGTATCGTATATGGCACTGTGGAGGTATTTCCCAGAAATATTGAAAAGGAGTAGGTTCTATAAGGTCCTAAAATGGCCCCCTCTTTTAGCTTAAATTTCAAATTGTGACTTATTGACCAATACAACAATGAAAAATAGCTTATACAGTGACTAGTTAGAAAATAAGCCCTTTTGTTGAAAATTTTTGCTTTTTTATTTATCACGTCACAAATAATACTTATTTTGAAGTCAATGAAAATGGGTAAATTTCCATCAATTATTGGACAGGAACAATTGAGCACATACAACAAAGATCTTTTAAAATAAATTTTGAAATACATTTTACACGTCTACCTTGAATATCTAGTTTGTCGACCGACGCCTGCGCTCAATGTTTCTGAATCCTAACTTCGGTTGAAATTGGGCTGATTTTGTAAAATTATGTCAAAATCTCTTGTTTGACATATTTTGGATGTAAAAAAGGACACTTTAAAATAAAACTTTGACAAAAATAGTTCTATTTTACTTTCTCACATGTCCTAAAGTCAACTTAAAACATTTTTCCTCTTGTTACATTAAACTTTATAATCATGGCCAAATATGGCCCTTACTGAACTTACTTCTTTGTTGCATCATATGAAAACAAAAAGTTACATGTAAAATATAAAATCCCCACTTGTTACAACATTGTCAACAAAAGTGCAATGCTTTTTGTGTAAAGTAAAATTTAAATTATCATCAAATAGGAAGCAAGTACACAGATCTAAAAGTTGTATAAATTGTCAGTACAACTCATCATTATATGGTTTGATACAAAATATCCTATTATTCCTGACTACAGACATTGAGTAAGATTGAATACATTTTTAAATTTAAAAAAAAAGGAAGTGCCTGATTGTCAAATCTGACTTCGCATACATTGTATAACTCAACATTATCTATAAAGCTCAAGATCAACTATTAGACCATTTCTTAAAACAAAGGCTGCGTAATATGTAGAAAGCAGAGTATATAAATAGCATATAGCATGAGGAAGTCCTTATCACATCATGTAATAATCAATTTCACATAATATTTAAATGATTTAGAAGCAAGATTCAGCGAAAGAAGCAGTAAAACTATTTACAATGAAACAACTCTGGTTAGTTGGTAACAATTTGTTCTTTTAAGTAAAACTAAATGGTCAAATTGTTTTCACTTCTTTTGATATCAGAAATTGTACAGAATATATCAAAAATATACATATAACTTTCAATAAAAAATTATGATTTAATTGTCATATTTTTCTAACTATAAATAAACTCATCATAGATACCAATTATCTATGATTTAAAGTATGAGCAAACTTGAAAGACTGTATAAGTTACTTTATATCTCTAATATAAGATCTACTTATCAACATGCACATGGTTGAAAACTAATTCACTTAAATTAAACTAACATGCAGCACCACTGTTCAACTGTAATAGCTGAGCACCTGCATTAAATTTCATTCTAGGTAACTACACAATAATGATTTATCAATAAGTAATTTTACACAAACAGTTCATTTCCTTACAAAACTCTACAGTTCATTCCCTTACAAAACTGTTTGGTGAAATTTGACTTAACTACTGTTACAAAACAGATAAATTCTAAAAATCCCTAATACGAGAGGTTAAGGAATAGCTTTTTTAATTAGGCTTTATTTCATTGGCTCAAGTGATGGTATATAAGTCTGCAGACAACTTCATGTTAAAATAATATTATAGTGACCTTGACTTATGACCTACAGATTCAGACAGTACTTACCAAAAAAATTTCTAAGAGACATTCGCAAGCAGCTAAGTTTGGAGAATGGTGGGCTTATGGGTCAAAAGATATTTCCTTGAAACAAAAAGTTTGCCCCAGTTTCAGTCTTCAATAGCTGCTGAGAACTTGACTTATGACCCAAAATAAACAGGGCTATCTTGGGGACATTATCAAACCAATTTTATTTTAGATTAGAAAGTGCTTATGGCTAGATATATTTTGATAAGAAACATAAATGTTGACATCCATACAAGCAGAAGGAGCAAATCATCATAAGCGCAGTTTGAGTTTGGTTGTCTGATAAGTCCCATACTAAAGAAAAAGAAAAATGTCATGCTGATTATACAGACTCTACTACTATGACTGGAAAATATTAGTTGATGCTAAAATCTAGAAAAGACAACATTAAAATTGACTATAACGGTATTAATTATGGCAGCAAACGTTTTTTTTTCATACTTTACATATATTACAATTAGTATAAAACACAGTATATGTCCATTGCATGGTAAAAGAAATCAAATAAGCATAATTATATACATATAATCTCTTACATATTATCTGGAGCTTTCAACTGGTCATGGTGGTCTTCTTCAGCTGAATTTTATTTTTGATTTAGTAACACCCCTATCATAACAATGAACAATGTCATCATTTAAAAAAATAAAATTCAGGAAAAAGAATATCACATTTTTGTATTAATTCCGTGCAGCTTGCATGTTTGTTAGTTTCTAAATGATATTTCTGTAATTATACTGTTAACCCAAAAGTATGACCAGTTGAAAGCCTTAGATTATTTAAAAAAAAAAAGGTCAGTTAAAACATTGTCAGTTGTCTAGTGGCTTTCATCTATTTGAAGGGACTTCGAATGCTACACATGCATTTTTACAAAGCCAAGAAGGATGACATAATACTTTGATATCAATTTACTTTGGTGTACAATATATATTGCATAGTATATAAATTAAAGATAAAAATTCAGAGATACATGCAGTTTGACTTAATTCCTACTGACTAATTCTTTTTATGTAAACAAATTATATAAGTAAGTAATATATTCCTAAATGGGAACTGTAAAAAACAACGCAAAAAATCTATGTAAAATCTGCATAACATCTTCAAATTAAACAGAGGTTTCAAAATCCTTCAATTGTTAGATATTCTAGAACAATTCATTCATAATAATTCAGCTTTTGTAAGATTTCCCTTATTCTAAAATTGGGAATGCATGATTTTACAGCAGAAAGCACAGATAACTAACTTATCTTGTTTATTTATTATTTTGAAAGAAATACAACCTCTTCATACAATTCCATTGTTGCATAAATTGTTTGGGGTTTTGGTTTGGCATATTTTTTGCTTCTTCGTTTACCAGTATATAATTCTTCAAATAATGTACATTTGAGTTACTTGTTTTGCTTTTAAAACCGCTTAATTAAATGTGACCATTTCCTGATTTATTCTACTGGCATACAATATCCAATAAAGGGCTGCGCTTTAGCGCTTGATACGCCCGTTTTTTGATAGACGACAGGCGTATAAAAATGGCAAAAAAGACTACAATGACAATGAGGAGCAGCAAGAAGATAACAGGGAAAGCGAAGATGGTGAAAGTGACTCTACTGAAAGTTATGATCTAAATGAGGAAGTAGGTGATGAAAGTAAGGATTTCATTGATGATGAAGATAAAGATTTCATTGATGATGAGGAGGGCTCTTCTGAGAATGAAAATAAGGATTTTTCTGATGATGAGGACAGTGATTACAGTGAAGAAGTCATTGATGATTAAACCTAGTTCAGCTTTTCAATATTTAGCATAAAAAACAAATATCATTAACATTAGCATATAACATAGAAGTCTTCAATGCAATAAAAGGAAAGTGATATATGATTATGGGTTTTAGTAATTCTATGGCTGATTTCCAAATTTTATAGTAGTTTGAAAGAAGGTAATTTTCTTGGGGTATATTGCTCATAGTTAGATTCTGTTGAACACAGTAAGGAATCCATTTTAAATTATACAAAGATGTATGCAAAAGTTGTTCAAATGGTGCTTAATATGGTAGATAATGATTATTACATTTTTATTGATTAGAATATTCACAAGATGATCATATTGATAAATGTTTAGGAGAGTTGATTTCCTTATTTTTTTCATAAAATGACACCCTTTAACATTTAAGGAATATTTAGTCACATGTTAGGATTTTCATGTTGTCACTTGTTCACTTATTATGTGCTATTGTAGACTAGTTATGTTTTATAACATTTTTTATTGGGCTCAACCCTTCCACCGAAACCGAACTCTATAAAAAAGCTGCAATGCTAAGGTATCATTTGTGATTTCAATTGCAACCAATTTTAACAAGAGTAAAACATCCTATATGCAAAAACAGTATTTGATTTTTATCCATAGCTTAGATAGTAAAAATGTTATCATAAAATGATATATGCCTCAGGGAACAGTTAGTATCTCAGGGACTGCTAATGTGCTTTCATCCTTGCAACCATTCAATAATAGTACAAACGTATGACATTCATGGAACCTATTTTTTACAAGAAATTTAATGTTTTAAATTGAACTAAAGATTTTACAAATTTTACATTTTCATCAGATTTTATTAAGTATTATTTGTTACATCAATAGATATAAACAATTCACCAAAGTTTCATGGACATTGGTGAAAGCCTTTTTGAGTTATTGTCCGAAGTGTTAAAAATACCCCTTTTTTATGAATAAAGCCCCATAAATCCAAAACTTAAAATCTGAAATTAAAAAAAAACAAAAGGGAGCTTACGTCAATAGATATAAACAATTCACTTAAGTTTCATGGAAATTGGTGAAAGTGTTTGCGAGTTATTGTCCGAAGTGTTGACGACGGACAGACAGACGGACAACAGTATACCATAATACGTCCCGTCTAAAAGACGGGCGTATAAAAATATAAATATCAAAGGTGATATGATAATCAAAGAGCAAATTGCTCTGAAGGATACGACTGCCATTGTTTCATTGACACATGTATACATGTAGCTAGATAATATTATTTTCAAAACTAATTCAACTGCACATGTAAAATGTAATTTAAGTAATCTGAATAGTTACAAAATAGCCCATCCCGGATAAAAGTGTATGAATAATGTACTTAGGCCTATTGTGTTTTATTTTTGTACTATAAATTCCAAGTTTACTTTCCACAGCAGTCACCGAGACTCAGAGTGAGAGAATATATTTCACTTCGTATCTTATCACCTATTTTCCTACATTAATTCTAGGAGGAATCCCATTCCTTACTCTTTAAATATTTAATTTCCTTTGGGCAGTGATCATGACTCCTTTCCGTACACATTCCTCAGTTTAAATTGCGATCTTTTTTAAATGTAATACAACGTTTATTGACAGAACGAGCTAATACTCGACGTGTTGTTTTTCATTCATAATTCACGGAATTTACTTTTGGAAGGGAGACAACTCGAAACGAAAGACTCCATTTCGCCTGAAGGGGTGTTCTAGTTACAACTTTACGATGTGGACTACATTTATTTTAATTTAAATGATGCATATGATTTAAAATTATGCAACAACAATAACCCTCAATAGCAGACATACATAGAAAATATCCAAAGAGTTATAAATTTATTAATTGAGTGGGGAATCCAGAGCAACCATTCAATCTAATACCCCTTGAAGTCAAGAAAACTGAACGCATGCGCATAATTACCAAAACAAACCCTGGAGCAAGAACGTATATTAAATGTTTATTAAATGACCTAGATGGTTCTCTATTTCTTTATGGAAGTACAATCTCAAATATCAGTTTCATAATGGTAACATATAAGAACCAGGTGCTCCGCAGGGCACAGCTTTATACGACCGCAGAGGTCGAACCCTGAACAGTTGGGGCAAGTATGGACAAAACATTCAAGCGTGATACAGCTCTGAATTTGGATTGTGATCAAATTTTTGACATTACATGGGTTTTTTTTAACACAAAACAAATGTCAAGATTTTACAAATCAATTAAAGATTTCTTCTTCAAACTTTTTAAATCTAAAATTAAATAGTTGACACAGCATAGGTTTCTGACACAGAATGAATGTGGTCTAATGAACTTAAAAAAAAATTTTTTTTGCCTTTGAGCAATTCACTGTGCTGTTGAATATTAATCCTCTCAAAAAAATGTTTGAAGAAATTTTCTTTTTATTTATGAAATCTGAAATGAGAAAAATTTAACCCCCCCCCCCCTTTTTTTTTCACATCCCCATTTCCCTTTTTCCAAAACTGATATCAATTCAAATTTCTAATGGAGTTTGCAACAATAACTACTCTTTTAAATACATCATAAAATATTAAAATGTAAAATAAAGTGCTTGTTATCACTGAATGGTAAAGATTGGTTGGTAGTAAAAGTGAATATACATTGTTTATTGTATAAAACAATAAAAAAAAACTTCATCAGCAACATTTTATATTGGTAAATTTCCAATGAAGTTATTTACATAAAGTTATTGGCAAATAAAAAGTAGAAAATGACATCATAGTCATGTCTGGCAAATGTCCAACATACATTATCTAAAAACATTTTAGATAAGATAAGGAAAAAAAGCTTCATCAGCAACATTTTATATTGGCAAATTTCCAATGAAGTTATTTACATAAAGTTATTGGCAAATAAAAATAGAAAATGACATCATAGTCATGTCTGGCAAATTTCCAACATATATTATCAACTACTATTCTATACAAAGAAAGATAACTCCAATTGAAAATTAATTGCTATTGCACAATATTGTGCAATTAGATATTTCTTGCTATTGTGCAATACTGTGCAAATTGAAAATTTCTTGCTATCGCACAATACTTGATATGGAATCCTGATTTGGACCAACTTGAAAACTGGGCCCATAATCAAAAATCAAAGTACATATTTAGATAAAGCATATCAAATAAGCCCAATAATTTAATTTTTGTTAAAATCAAACTTAGTTTATTTTTGGACCCTTTGGACCTTAATGTAGACCAATTTGAAAACTGGACCAAAAATTAAGAATCTACATACACAGTTAGATTTGGCATATCAAAGAACCCATTTATTCAATTTTTGATGAAATCAAACAAAGTTAATTTTGGACCCCCATTTGGACCAACTTGAAAACTAGGCCAATAATTAAAAATCTAAGTACATTTTTAAATTCAGCATATCAAAGAACCCCAATGATTCAATTTATGTTAAAATCAAACTAAGTTTAATTTTGGACCCTTTGGACCTTAATGTAGACCAATTTGAAAACGGGACCAAAAATTAAGAATCTACATACATAGTTAGATTCGGCATATCAAAGAACCCCAATTATTCAATTTTTGATGAAATCACACAAAGTTCAATTTTGGACCCTTTGGGCCCCTTATTCCTAAACTGTTAGGACCAAAACTCCCAAAATCAAACCCAACCTTCCTTTTATGGTCATAAACCTTGTGTTTAAATTTCATAGATTTCTATTCACTTATACTAAAGTTATGGTGCAAAAACAAAAAATAATGCTTATTTGGGCCACTTTTTTGGCCCCTAATTCATAAACTGTTGTGACCTCAACTCCAAAAATCAATCCCAACCTTCCTTTTGTGGTCATAAACCTTGTGTTAAAATTGCATTGAATTCTATTTACTTATACTAAAGTTATTGTGCGAAAACCAAGAATAATGCTTATTTGGGCACTTTTTTGGCCCTTAATTCCTAAACTGTTGGAACCAAAACTCCCAAAATCAATCCCAACCTTCCTTTTGTGGTCATAAACCTTGTGTCAAAATTTCATAGATTTCTATTCACTTAAACTAAAGTTATAGTGCGAAAACCAAGAAAATGCTTATTTGGGCCCTTTTTGGCCCCTAATTCCTAAAATGTTGGGACCAAAACTCCCAAAATCAATCCCAACCTTCCTTTTGTGGTCATAAACCTTGTGTTAAAATTTCATTGATTTCTATTCACTTTTACTAAAGTTAGAGTGCGAAAAACTAAAAGTATTCGGACGACGACGACGAATTTTTGCGGTCGTATAAAAACTCCACTTCAGTTCTTATATGACAGAAATAGATTTATCGGAATTCAGAGAACTCTCGCATTTTTATCAAAACTGGGTAATTCCCTCTGACGTGTTTCTAAAATTATAAAAACACTAAATATAAATACTGCTTAATTCTGATTTTCCGTGTAGTTAAAATCACACATATAAGTAAAGGGAAATATCAAACATGAAGATTATGAAAAGAACATTATAGGAAAGTTGTTTAAGTTCAATCCCTTTGTTTGTTTTTACCTTTTAAAGCAAGACAATCATAATAATCTGTGATGTTTCTTAATGTTTAGAATAAAACAGTTGATGTGAGGGCATTGCCCTCAAACAATGGTATAAGTCTACAGATTGCTTGAAAGCAATCGTATCCCAAAAAATTAAAACACTGTTTGATAAATGAGAAAATATGAAACTTCAAAGATCTATTTCAAACTTCAGATGAGTTGTTTATAAAATTTTACCCATATCAATTCTGACAAATACAAAGTGTTGATATAATTAGATTTGAGCCACCAACAAAAATACTTTGCATTTTGGTTGGACTTGGTCTGAATATGTACAACTTTTAACAATTAAAAATATTTTGATACAAAAAAATATATTCATTTATCTTATCTTAACAACCAGATTAAACTTTCCACAATATATTCAACATGTTTAAACTTAACAATATATTTTTAAGTCAACATTAATAGCAAATCATTTAACATTCATCACAAGAAATACTTCATATATTTATAAACATGATATCAAAGAATAGTTAATGACAAAGAGTGCTTTGTCAGACATTTTTAGTATAGCAATGTATAGGTAATCTCTAGTTTCATGAAAATACAATCTCCTAAGATCATGGATTTTTCAGAGAAGAAAAAGTACACAAGAATCTCTAGCCTATTTTAAAGCACCTTCAAATCATGTCCTTTTTACCATTTTTCTTATCCTGGAAATGCTTTATAAATTTGTACTTAACTACACAAAACACAGAAATGCATATGCAAATGCCTTCAAAATCTCATAGATACTTTTACATTATCAGCACTCAGTCTTTGACCACTCTACTGAATAAACACACAGGTTATATTCAAACTCCTTTGATTATAACTAAAAACTGTACAAAAATGTTTTTAAAATCTTTGTTGCCTACTTACAGTAGACAAATCGACAACAAAAATGAGTTTGTGAAAAAAATTAGAATTGTGACACAGTTAATAAGTGCTGGTCTTGCTTTACTGAGTATTTGAACATGGAACATAATACTACCACCTTGGAAAAAATTCTAGTTTTGTTCAAATCCATGTACTCATAGACAAGTATATATATATATAAATGTCTAAGAATATAACTTAAACACACTAATTAATACATTAAAAAGTTCTATTAGATGTTAAATAGAAATACGCAATATTTCGCTAAACAAATTAGCTTCATCAGGCGTGTGCATCTCTCAAGGTGAAATCGGATGCATGACAAAAAATATTTTTGTAGCTAAATCTATACAAGAGTTGAGGAAAAGTGTAACATATTGATTGATGTTGCATAAAATATGTTTGTAGCTACAACTACATGAACTTGGAATAAAAGTTTAACACACAATGTTGATTGTTGCTATTTTTAGACATTATATATATATATATATACAAATTAAAAAAAAGCTATATTATACAGATATAGTCTTTGGTATATATGGTTATATTGACCTGAGAGAAGCATATTGATTGAGGACGAAGTCTGAGGTTGTTATGCTTCTTTGTCCATGTATAAACCTCAACCAAAGGCTACAACTGTTGTATTATAAATCAACAAATATTGCATGAGCAATGTCAAATGTGGGATCTCTAGGATGTATTGCTAGTAACATACAGTATGCTCGATGTTATATACAGTTTTGACCTTCATAAACACAACAGTATTGGCATACAAACTGAGTAACGGTAAATACAAATGTACATGTGATCAAGTCTTAACCAATCACAAATCCCTAAATATATCTGTTTAAAAATATAAACAGAAGTTTGTCACAATCAAAGAATATAAAAAAGATTCTTACCAATATAAATATAAATTAGTAAAGCATTAAAAAGTATGCAACACCAAAAAATTTATGTTGAATAATAAGTTCAAATTTTAACAAATATTACACATAACAAATATTCCATCACTATATATACATGTATAATAACTGTCAAATCTTATCAAGACTTTTATTTTTGTTATTGTCTGTGAACTCTGGATAGTTGTTTCTTGGCAATCATGAAATTGAATGCCACACATTTCTATATATATATTAGTACATGTACATTGTATATTTACAAGAATCAATAAGTGTCAGCTAATTTTGTCATGTTATGAATTCTGCATTACATCAAAGCTATTAAAAAGGAGAAATAATATTTCATATCAAATCTTCCTTAAAATACCGTAAAAACAGTTACCTATTTACATATTCTATGTGATAACTTAAAAATTATCTGATTATTTAAAATCAAAAATTAATTACTGACAATTGTTAATTCTATTTCACAACTGTACATATTTATACTCTCATGACAAGCAAATTAAAATGATGACAGCTTCAGTTACCCATTCAATGCGACATTTAAAACCAGGTGCTCCGCAGGGCGCAGCTTTATACGACCGCAGAGGTCGAACCCTGAACAGTTGGGGCAAGTATGGACAAAACATTCAAGCGTGATACAGCTCTGAATTTGGATTGTGATCAAATTTTTGACATTACATGGTTTTTTTTTACACAAAACAAATGTCAAGATTTTACAAATCAATTAAAGATTTCTTCTTCAAACTTTTTAAATCTAAAATTAAATAGTTGATCATGACACAGCATAGGTTTCTGACACAGAACGAATGTGGTCTAATGAACTTAAAAGTTTTTTTTTGCCTTTGAGCAATTCACTATGCTGTTGAATATTAATCCTCTCAAAAAAATGTTTGAAGAAATTTTCTTTTTATTTATGAAATCTGAAATGAGAAAAATTTAACCCCCCCCCCCTTTTTTTTCACATCCCCGTTTCCCTTTTTCCAAAACTGATATCAATTCAAATTTCTAATGGAGTTTGCAACAATAACTACTCTTTTAAATACATCATAAAATATTAAAATGTAAAATAAAGTGCTTGTTATCACTGAATGGTAAAGATTGGTTGGTAGTAAAAGTGAATATACATTGTTTATTGTATAAAACAATAAAAAAAACTTCATCAGCAACATTTTATATTGGCAAATTTCCAATGAAGTTATTTACATAAAGTTATTGGCAAATAAAAATAGAAAATGACATCATAGTCATGTCTGGCAAATGTCCAACATACATTATCTAAAAACATTTTAGATAAGATAAGGAAAAAAAGCTTCATCAGCAACATTTTATATTGGCAAATTTCCAATGAAGTCATTTACATAAAGTTATTGGCAAATAAAAATAGAAAATGACATCATAGTCATGTCTGGCAAATTTCCAACATATATTATCAACTACTATTCTATACAAAGAAAGATAACTCCAATTGAAAATTAATTGCTATTGCACAATATTGTGCAATTAGATATTTCTTGCTATTGTGCAATACTGTGCAATTGAAAATTTCTTGCTATTGCACAATATTTCATATGGAATCCTGATTTGGACCAACTTGAAAACTGGGCCCATAATCAAAAATCAAAGTACATATTTAGATAAAGCATATCAAATAAGCCCAAGAATTTAATTTTGTTAAAATCAAACTTAGTTTAATTTTGTACCCTTTGGACCTTAATGTAGACCAATTTGAAAACTGGACCAAAAATTAAGAATCTACATACACAGTTAGATTTTGCATATCAAAGAACCCATTTATTCAATTTTTGATGAAATCAAACAAAGTTTAATTTTAGACCCCCATTTGGACCAACTTGAAAACTAGGCCAATAATTAAAAATCTAAGTACATTTTTAAATTCAGCATATCAAAGAACCCCAAGGATTCAATTTTTGTTAAAATCAAACTAAGTTTAATTTTGGACCCTTTGGACCTTAATGTAGACCAATTTGAAAACGGGACCAAAAGTTAAGAATCTACATACATAGTTAGATTCGGCATATCAAAGAACCCCAATTATTCAATTTTTGATGAAATCACACAAAGTTCAATTTTGGACCCTTTGGGCCCCTTATTCCTAAACTGTTAGGACCAAAACTCCCAAAATCAATACCAACCTTCCTTTTGTGGTCATAAACATTGTGTTTAAATTTCATTGATTTCTATTTACTTAAACTAAAGTTATTGTGCGAAAACCTAGAATAATGCTTATTTGGGCCCTTTTTTGGCCCCTAATTCCTAAACTGTTGGAACCAAAACTCCCAAAATCAATCCCAACCTTTCTTTTGTGGTCATAAACCTTGTGTCAAAATTTCATAGATTTCTATTAACTTAAACTAAAGTTATAGTGCGAAAACCAAGAAAATGCTTATTTGGGCCCTTTTTGGCCCCTAATTCCTAAAATGTTGGGACCAAAACTCCCAAAATCAATACCAACCTTCCTTTTGTGGTCATAAACCTTGTGTTAAAATTTCATAGATTTCCATTCACTTTTACTAAAGTTAGAGTGCGAAAACTAAAAGTATTCGGACGCCGGACGACGACGACGACGACGACGACGACGCCGACGCCAACGTGATAGCAATATACGACGAAAAATTTTTCAAATTTTGCGGTCGTATAAAAACTAGAGGCCCAAAGGAGTATATATTAACATGATCAATTATTTGGTTTCTATACATAATATGAAATAATTCTCATATTTATAAATCTACCAAATAGTATAGTTAATTGAAAGAAAATATCATATTGAGAAATAAAATATAAAAGTTATGTTTCCATAGAACACTGATGCCCCAACCGCACAATTGTTTTCTATGTTGAGTCAAAACCTTATTTGGCATTACAGGTAACATAAGAAAGATGTGTACTAAGTTTCAAGTTGATTGGCTTCAATTTCATCAAAAACTACCTTGACCAAAAACTTTAACCTAAAGCAGGCCAGACGGAAGTAGGGACAAACAAATGGATGCACACAGAAAAACTGAAAAACACAATGAATGCCCTTAAGTATGAAGAAATAAAAATAAAATTAAAAAAAAGTAGAAAAAACCAATTAGGAATGTAAAAATAAGAAGGAATAAAAAGAAAAACAGAAAAATCATGTAAAACAGAATAAGGAATGTTTATTATTGGAGAAAAACTTATGAAAAAATTTGTAAGGGTTCCACGGAACCCAGTGTCTCGCCTACTTTTGCTGTTAATCGCAGACTCAACAAAAATGAGGAAAAACATGAATAAAAATTTCCCTCTCAATACTGACTTTTGATTGAAAGAAGCTTCCAAGTTTGGTAAAAAAATCCAGGATAGTTTATAAATCTAATAATCTGCAGACTGTAATGTTAACTGGAAGAAAAACTAAGTCCATTTATAAGTAAAATACGGAAAAAGTGATTTTTTTTTTTTACAAAATTTACTTCTGAATAATATCTTATGATCAGAAACAAGCTTTGTTTAAGTTTGGTAGAAATCCAGGATAGTTTAAGAACATTATAAAAAATTTAAAAACTTAAACCACAGAGTAAATGTTTTGTTTCTGGCAAAAAAACTAAGTCCATTTATAAGTAAAATACAGAAAAGTGGAAATTTATTTTTACAAAATTTTCTTCTTGATACTATCTTATGATCATAAACAAGCTTCTGTCCAAGTTTGGTACAAATCAAGGATAGTTTATGAAAGTTATTAAAATTTTAAAAACTTTAACCACAGAGTGAATGTAATGTTTCCTCACAGAAAAACTAAGTCCATTTAAATTTGTAAGTAAAATATGGAAAAAATGGAATTTTATTTTCACAAAATTTACTTCTGGATACTTTCTTATGATCATAAACAAGCTTCTGTCCAAGTTTGGTAGAAATTCAGTATAGTTTAAGAAAGTTATTAAAATTTCAAAAACTTTAACCACAGAGTGAATATTTGTTGACGCCGCCCCGCCACCGCCGGAAATATAGGATCGCTTAGTCGCGCTTTTTTGACTAAGTCGAAGGCTCGACAAAAATCAATTATGATCATGATATTTCTTTACGGATTTCAAAACTTTTCTTACCGCTGTACTATTCTTTAATGTTTTCAAAAAATGAACTTAAGTACGTATGAACACAAAGCTGAGAAAAGCCTCTTTCAGTTAATTCTGATATGTGTGATATCACTAATACTGAGAGGTGTATAATACCTACAGTCACTTATTTCTTAAATTGAAATTTAAAATATCTTCTGTCAGGGAATAAATGTTCTTCACACTATTGAATTGTTTCAGCTTTGCAAGTCTCTATTTCTTTAATTTATTCATCAAAGGTGGCTAATGACAGAGGAGGTTGATGATCTAATTCTGCCATACCAGGTGATGGAAGCTGAGTGCCCAAACCCTGTAAACAGAAAGAATAATCACAACTGAAGCTTGTTTTTAAACACAACCAGTGCGTTGCTTTTACCGTGTTCATGGATTGCTGTATTACGTTTCGGTGTTGTGTCTCTGTTGTGTTGTAGTTCTCTTATATTTGATATGTTTCCCTCAGTTTTAGTTTGTAACCTGGATTTATTTTTTCTCTATCGATTAATGAATATTGAATAGTGGTATACTACTGTTCCTTTATTTATATATGTAGGACTCAGAGGTGCAGTTAGGAGGATGAAGTGTGATGGTCTATTTGAAGCATGCTTGCTAGTTTAACAAGAGGCTGTCACAACGACAGCAAACCGGATTTATTAACATTTATTTGTGTCCTGGCAATATCACAAGAACCATTACTGATGAATGGTGATAGTGAAAATCGTCAATATCAAATTTGACCTCCATTTTGTCATCAGTATCAACATATTAAAATTTGAAAAGCTCAGATTGAATGGTTCATGAGTAAATGCAACAACGTGAATGGAAACGCCATTTTACGATCTTTCAAGAACCATAACTCCTGAACGGTAAAAGTCAAAATCGTCATTATTGAACTTGACCTCTATTTTGTCATCAGTAACAACATAATAAAATTTCAAAAACTTTGGTTGAATGGTTCATGAGAAAATGCACGGACACGACGGGAAACACCATTTTTCAATCTTTCAAGAACCATAACTCCTGAACGGTAAAAGTCAAAATCGTCATTATTGAACTTGACCTCCATTTTGTCATCAGTAACAGCATATTAAAATTTCGGAAGCTTTGGTAGAACAGTTCATGCATAAATGCACGGACACGACTGGAAACTCCATTTTTCAATCTTTCAAGAACCATAACTCCTGAACGGTAGAAGTCAAAATCGTCATTATTGAACTTGACCTCCATTCTGTCATCAGTAACAACATATTAAAATTTGGGAAGCTTTGATGGAACAGTTCATGCGTAAATGCACGGACACGACTGGAAACTCCATTTTTCAATCTTTCAAGAACCATAACTCCTGAACGGTTAAAGTCAAAATCGCCATTATTGAACTTGACCTTCGTATAGTTGTCAGTAATAACATATTAAAATTTTACAAGCTTTGGTTGAACGGTTCATGAGTTAATGAACGGACAACATTTGATTGCCGCCAGCCCGCCCGCCCGCCCGCCCGCCCGCCGTACATCCCCAAATCAATAACCGACATTTTTGTCACAAAAATCCGGTTAAAAATCAATAGATTATTATGAGAAGTACTTAGTACATGCAGACTATTTTAAAAAAGTTTAATTCATGAAAAAATCTGAGCATTAAGTAGAGGCATCTTAAATTGCATATTTGTATATCAAAATACACTTTTAAATAATGTTGCTGGAAAGATTGACATTTTTACTATGAAATTCAGCCTTTAACAAGTTAAAGTTGAAAAGAAGCACATTGTCTATGGACTTTTCATCACACAACTCGTTTCATAATATTTCAAAATCTTTAGTTCAACAATATTGAAGGACTACTGTATGGGGAAAAGAAGAAATTGCAACAATCTTTCATATTTCCAAGAGAGAAGCAGGTTCAGTGCAAAGGCAGCACTCTATACCAGATATATATATATATATAATCATAAACAAGAATGTGTCCACAGTACACTGATGCTCCACTCACACTATCAATTTCTATGTTCAGTGGACCATGAAATTGGGGTAAAAATCTAATTTGGCATTAAAATTAGAAAGATTGTATCATAGCTATAGAGAACATGTGTACTAAGTTTCAAGTTATTGGACTTCAACTTCATCAAAAACTACCTTGACCAAAAACTTTAACCTGAAGCGGGATGGACAAACGAACAAACGGCGAACCAACAGACAGACAAACGGATGTACAAATGGATGAACAGACCAGAAAACATAATGCCCCTTTACTATCGTAGAAGGGGCATAAAAAAAATCACTTCATGAAAAATACAATTTAGTCTTACTTACACTGTCTGGGTGAACTTGTGTGCTGTTCTGGATTATTTGCTGTTGATGATAGTTCATTCCATTTGATATTCTCTGTAAAC
This sequence comes from Mytilus edulis, assembly GCA_019925275.1. Classification (NCBI taxonomy): domain Eukaryota; kingdom Metazoa; phylum Mollusca; class Bivalvia; order Mytilida; family Mytilidae; genus Mytilus; species Mytilus edulis. The sequence goes on along the minus strand of CM034359.1, from coordinate 64,597,603 downwards.
CTATTGATTGAGTGGACTACAAATAAGAAAACAGAATTCTCAAACGAGGATCAAATTTATATTACTGACTAAAGATCTAGAGCAAATTTTCAATAACAAGAATTTTAGATTTTTTTTATCTATTTTGATTTTAAAATTCATATTTTCAAATTGAATTTTGCCAGGTTGAGTCTCCATTATCCTAGTGGTGCTTAAGGTGGTACCTAACACTACAGGGAGATAACTCTGAAAAATCAGCTAAACGTTTTAATTACGATGCATTGTTCAGGAAAAATTAAGCTTCTCATTGATCAAAATAAGTGTTTTTCAAACTGCGATATGGGGCCACACCAATTTGATTAATAGTTCTTTGGACAAAAGCTCCAAAAAATATGGGGCGATCAAGTGAAATTTTTTTGATTGTAAAAAATTCTTGAAAATGAGTTTTGTTGAGGTGGGTGCTCTACAAGTGGAGCGAGCGGTATAATTTTTTTTTTAAATGTGCATTTTAGAAATTTATGTACATGTTAAAATTGGCATGGGTAACGTCAAAGAAAAAAGAGGAGAAACATGCTCTTACGCATATAATTTGATGTGTTTGTGCCTGTAGTACAGTCTATACCATACCCAACTTTCTGGTTCGCTTTGGTGTAGTATAATTTTGATTATTTTTGTCAAATAAGCTTTAACTGTGTGAATTTTTATTTAAATTCACACATGTGTATATATTAAGGAGGCAAAGCGGATAAAGTTTAGCGAGAGTTATTAAGTTAGTGAGGTATATATATTGTATGGAATAAAATAAAGCTATGTGTATATGTAAATAAAAAAGCCCTTGAAAAATATTCAGTTTCTTTGATACAGTTGTTTTCATATATACTAGTGATTGTTTATTGGCTGCTTGGCATCTAGTTGGAACTATTTCTCCATAACAGGATCAACATAATGAGTGACTGAGGTGAATATTTCAACAACATCTTGAGTAAAATAGTTATATTGCTATGCATGTAGAACTCAGTGTAATGAAACATTCACTTAAAATACATTGAGTCATTAAACCACATTCACATCCATTATTTTGATTTGGCAAAATACATTTTCCTTTTGCCCCTGAAACCTGAAATGTATCTCAAACTGGAAGTGGTTTGACCAATAATACATGCCTTATTATTATTTGCAAGCCACAACCACTTTGGTCTTGAATATTGGAACTTTTAAATTGTCCATTACAAAAGAGGTCTGGGTGCATGTCAAAAGACTAACAAGGGGATATGGGTTTTCATCAAAATATAATTATATGTCATTTTTTTAAATCGTGTGAATTTAATATCAATTTCCTCCTAACAGATAGCTCTATCTATGTTTGTTGTAGTCCGAGATTACTCTGACGTCAAACGGCTGTTTTGCCTGACAAGCTGGGCAAAGTTGGACAAAAACACCATATCTTGTCTGGCAAAACAGCTTTTGTAAGTCAGATTAATCTCGGACTATGTCTGTTGGAACAATGATCGGGAATGACAATGATCCGTTCTAACGAGTACTCAGTCTGTTGTGATCTTGGTCGTCTAACAAAAGATTTTTTTATTTTGTCTTTTTAGAACAGGTGGAATGAAATCCATTCCAAATAACTGTGTGTTTAATAACTACTTGTCCTATGCAATCATCTAACACAACTTCATGTTGTCATCCCGATTTTTGACCTTTTATTAACAAATTTATTTATCACACGTGCATTTGAATCAATCGGAGCAATACATGCACATAAAAACGTCTACGAGAAAAAAAATATGTCAAGGATAAACTAATTTTGGAGCGGCATGTGGCCCAAAAATTTGCGGAAGCTGTAATATTTTTTTTTTTATTGAAAAGTCAATTTCTCCAAAACAGGAGCGGAAAAATCCAAAGAACTATTAATCAAATTGGTGTGGCCTAACCAGTGTAATTTTTCTGAAAAAATGGTAAAACTTTTTGAAATTTTTATTTTTTGTCAAAGAGTCAACGTAAATACTTTTTCAAAATTTTATGAAAATTAAAAGAGCCAAATTAATTTTAATGAAGGTGTTGGGTACCACCTTAAGATAAATCTTAAATGGAACCTGTTGATTGGTAAAAGTATTAAAATGGCCTTGAAAAAGGACTTAACAAATCTGTAGTGATTGTGAGAATCATTAATATAAAAAGATGTGGCAGTGGCATGATGGCCAATGAGACACCTCTCCTGCACTGTAAGCTTAAGTGTACCAGAAACTTTTGACCAATTATAAGTACAATTTTTATCTAAGCAGACTTGAAATCAAATGAAAACTTAAAAGGACTTGTAGTTTTGTTATCTGTTAAAAGTGTAATACTGTATGTTTAAAGGAGGAATTCCTGCAATATCAACTTTCCAAGAAAGAATGGAAATTTGCTTTTGTATTAAATTTCAATCTTGGTATAAGTATGTTAACATTTTTTTTTATCAACCATGTATGGTGATATGTATATTTACACATATATATATATATATGTGTGTTATCTTATGTAAATGTATTTCTATTTCTATCCTTCTGATGAGTTAAGCCTTTTTCAACTGATTTTTATAGTTTGTACTTATGTTATATTGTTACACCTAAGTGCCGGGTTGGAGGAGGTTTTGAATACCACTAACATGTTTAACCCGCAACATTCTATACTTGTATGTGTCTGTCCTTAGTCATCAGGAGCCTGTTATTAAGTGGTTATCTTTTGTTGCTGTGCTACATATTTGTTTTGCATTCAGTTTTTGTACATAAATTACACCATTAGTTTTCTCGTTTGAATTGTTCTAAATCTACATTTAGATTACAGGCCTTTTTTATAGCAGACTATGCGGTATAGGCTTTGATCATTGTTGAAGTCCTTACAGTGACCTACAGTTGTTAATTTATGTGGCAATCATACATCTTCTTTTAATATATACGGCTTACCAGATTTGAACTCTGTGGTGCTGAATTCAGCAAACTTTCTATTTCTGAAATAAAATCAAAGCAGTGTAAGCGCTGAGGGCAGTTAACCAAAAACCAAGGCAAATGTAATTATGAAAATTGTGGCAATGTCTTGCTTCAACATTAAACATTCATATATAGTACATTTATGTTTATCTAATGAATTAATTATTAAGGCAAATAATTTATATATTATCAAGGTTTCAAAAGCAACGCATCAATGTATATTTTTTATGGTGAGTCTGCAGTGGTACAAGTTCGCAATGATTGCAGTTGTTCCACTTGGTAGTCAACGTTGGTATTAGTTGACTGTTAGTAGTACAAGTTGACTTAGTAAGAGCTGAGTATGAATGGACTGGTTTCCCTGGAAAGAAACCTAAGTTTGTGTTCTATAGTACAAAAGTTATGAGACACGAATCAGACAAATGTTCACTACTACAGGGATCAAAGGTGAGGTCTGACTGACCTGCCCAAAGTAAATGTAAAGGATTTGTTATTTTGTCCCATACATGAATATATATGGTTTAGGGGTGGGGATCTCAACGGTTTTCAAGTTCTCAAACAGGAAGGGGTAGGGTGACCCTAGGGACTTCCCCTACTTTTCATTTGATTTGTTATATTGTCCCATACATGAATATATATGGTTTAGGGGTGGGGATCTCAACGGTTTTCAAGTTCTCAAACAGGAAGGGGTAGGGTGACCCTAGGGACTTCCCCTACTTTTCATTTGATTTGTTATATTGTCCCATACATGAATATATATTGTTTTTTGTGTGGGGATCTCGACCGTTTCCAAGTTCTCAAACAGGAGGGGTGGGGTGACCACAGGGACTTCTCCTATATTTCATTTGATTTGTTATATTGTCCCATACATGAGTATCTTATATATGGTTTAGGGGTGAGGATCTTGATCATTTCCAAGTTCTCAAACAGGAGGGTGTACGGTGACCCAGGGACTCTCCCTATATTTCATTTGAATTGTTATATTGTTCCATACATGAATATATAGGGTTAAGGGGTGGGGATCTCAACGGTTTTCAAATTCTCAAACAGGAGGGGGTCGATGACCCAAGGGACTCCCCCTATATTTCATCTGATTTGTTATATTGTCCCATACATGAATATATATGGTTTAGGGGTGGGGATCTCAACCGTTTTTTAAATTCTAAAACAGGAGGGTGACCCCCAGCGACTCTTCCTATATTTCATTTGATTTTTCATATTGTCACAAACATGAATATATATATGGTTAAGGGTTGGGCATCTTGACTGTTTCCAAGTTCTCAAACAGGACGGGGTGGGGTGACTCCAGGGACTCCCCCTATATTGTATTTGATTTGTTATATTTTCCTATACTTGAATATATGGTTTAGGGTCAGGGCCGTAACTAGGGATCGATTTCAGGGGAGGCAGGGAATTGGGACCGCCGATTATAAAGGCCCCTAGAGAGGGGGGTTTTGGGGTGCAGCCTCCTGCCGATTTTTTTCCCTCAGTAAAATGGCTTAAAATGACCCGTTTTCTTTCGATTTCTTACTTTAAGACTCATCAGTATTGCTTGAACCTGGAAGCAATTTTTATGTAAAAACAAACTGAGATTGCTGTTCGGGGTGAGCCAAGGCTCCGTCTTGAAGGTCGTACTTTTAACTATAATTATTAACATTAAATACATAATTGTGACCGCCGATTATTTTCTCTCAATAAAATGGTGAAAAAAAACACCTGTTTTCCTTCGATTTCCTTACTTTACGACTCATCAGTAATGCTTGAAACTCGGGAGCAATTTGTTTTGCAAACAATTATTATCTGTATTTAAAGATATTTTTGTTAGAAATCAAACTGGTAAGTTAAAAAAAAACATATAAAGTAAGATAATAGAACGCAAGAATATTTTTTGTTATCGAGGACCTTGAATTTCAATATCATAGTTTGAAAGCTGAATAGACATGTATAGAACTACAACGAATGGGAGTGTTTAACTACTAATTAAGGCATTGAATGACCATAATGTTCTTGTACGATCGGGAGACGTACTGTCTGACTAGACACGTTGAAAAAATTATCCAAAAGCTGATTCGGCCGGTAACGAATTTCCGATATCATAAATGATTCACAAAAGTCAATTTGAAAAGCTCACTAGAGCTTGTGTTTATGTAGTTTATTGAACGTCGACTCTAAATAAAACTTTGAATCGTGACAATACAAAGGGAACTTCCTCTGCTTAATTGAGCCCCTAAACATGGTAAATAAATGTGATTAGTTAACTTTTAATCAAAATTGCCGAAAACAAAGTTTCATATGCGTTCTCGTACGACATAGGAAATATTGAATAACAGATGGATGGCCACACGAAAAAAAAAAACTAAAACAAATACTGAAATGGTTCACTTTCGATAAAAAAATCCTGAAAATGACAGATATATTTCATGTATCACGATAACACTGTTAAAACTGTAAACGTGTGTTGTTAATAATACAAATTCAAGTTCTTTGTGTACATATTGTCACTTCCCTTCTATTTCTTCAAAAACCAAAAAATTGGTGTAGAAAATTCAGGCGAGGCAACTGCCTCCCCAGCCTCATAGGTAGTTACGGCCCTGAGGGTGGGGATCTCGACCATTTCCAAGTTATCAAACAGGAGGGGTAGAGTGGCCGAAAGGACACCACCTATATATCATATGATTTGCTAACAATCAAGTTTTATATAATATAGTTGCATTATTTGTGAAAATAAAGTAAGAAACTAGCTTCCAGCTTCTTTAATTGACCCTTCAAAATTGAGAAAAAAATACCCCTTCAAAATTGCAGTAATATGTTTACACTTCAAAAGCATCTCACATGCATTATCATCATTTATCACTGATAAAGAAAATTTATACTGTGACCATGAACAAATATATTGTTAGATTTCCTGTTTCCAGCTGTCACGTTGTATTGGATTTTGACATTAAAATTTGTCAAAAAGTAGTTGATTTTCTGTATAAAATATTATCTGCTTTTTCTTTCTTTTACATATATCTTTTGGTTTTCAATTCTAGTGTTTATATATATTCATTTACCATGCATAGATGTATTTTTTTACCTGCATGGATTTTTTTGTAGTTGATTGCCCTTATCTGCTTCTGGAATCGAATATAGTAAAATTTTGTCTTCACAGCAGCCATTGTTATTGTTTTTACTATGTTGTTTTTGTCAATCAGATACAATTTTACTCGAATTTGAACATAATTTGTCGGCCATTTTCTGTATAAAGCTAGCGAACAAAATGAACATTGCTGTCATGAATTTTAATGATAAAAATAAGTTTTAGATTGTTTATTTGGAGACTTTGGTGAAAAGGTTTGCAAATTTATTTCTTATTTTCTTTCAAGTGGAAGTTGACTACATCGGGCCTAGCTAGAAACTAAGTCGAAATTTCGCTTGCAAAAGTGGAAGGTCGCGGACCTCAGACCACCGCTTATTTGCACCCCCTGCCTCCAAATTGAAAAGATACGAAAATTTTGTCTTCTAATTTGAAATTGCTGCCAACAGCATGAAAAGTTGAAACAGTTGAACGTATTATATAAGAGACTAGTACTGACGTAGTTGTACTACGTATTGATGACAAACAATATTTCTACGTCTTTTGCCATTTGGGAAATGTAAACTACTTGTCTTAAGATATGAAATTTACGTTAATTCAATGCTATTATCATACAGTAAAAGTCATAAATTATTTAGTCTTAAGTATGTATCGATTATCGGGTTTTGTACACATTGATGTCGTAAAATATCAGCCGCGAGCCACAATGTGAACCGTTTTGGCGAGTGAGCGTAGCGAACGAGCTAAAAAGTTTCACATTGTGTCGAGCGGCTGATATTTTACGATATCTATACAAAGAAAACTCGATTATCTTTTTATCGTTCTATTACTGTCGTTTCTTTCTCCCTAAGACAGTTTTACGCTTGACAAAAGCAAGCTTGATAACGTCTCCTCTCGCATTGTGACGTCGCTGATAACTTCTCCTCTCACATTGTGACGTCGCTGATAATGCCTGGTCTCGTTTTGAAGTCTTGATACGAGAATTACGGAGCAACAGAGCAGGGTGATATAGGCAGAGGGAAGGACGATAAATGATAAATATAACATAGTAGCCAGCTAGATAATAACAATGGCAAGTATGTCAGCATTTATTGGGTAGAACACAAATCTATGGTGCTCACATAATGCAGCTTAACTGCATAACAAAATCAACTAGATTTGTAATTGCTAGCAATAATGGATGGCACCCTCGTCCCCCCATTGCCAGGCGAGCGGCAGCCATTTTGAAAATTTCAAAGTCAAAGAGTGCATCTACACATGCAAGTCATCATTTTTGTAAAATTTCATTAAGTTTGGAGCATTTTGAAATTTTGGACAATTTTGCTGTTTCCATGGTTACAGCAGCCATTTTGGAAATTCCAACTTCAAAATGCAACTCTGCACATGTCAGTCACTATTCCTGTGAAGTTTCATCCAGTTTGCAGCATTTTGATTTTTTTGGAAATTTTGAACATTTGTCCTGCAACCATGGTTACAGTAGATAATTCCAAAATTCTAAAAGCAGACATCTTATTGCCACATGTCATGTTATATATCAATGCAGTTTCATTTACTTTGTTGAAATACTCTCTGAGAAAATGCAGATTTTATGCATTTTTCCATAGGGTCAATGCAAAACTTGGCCCCAGTTTCCATGACAACGGCGGTCATTTTGGATTATCAAAATATTGTTTTGACATCTTAGCGTACCGGGTAACATTTTTATAAAGTTTCATCCAGCTGAGTGTTATAACGAAAGAGTTAGAATTTTTGATATTTTAGCTGTTTCCATGGTAATGGCAGCCATTTTGAAATTTCAAGGTCAAATTGGAAATCAGCACATGTCAGTTACCATTCCTGTGGAGTTTCTTCCAGTTTGGAACACTTTGATTTTTTTCGCATTTTTGCTGTTTCCATGGAAACAGCGGCCATCTTTTACCATTCCATACCAAGGTGCACAACTTTACATGGGGGTCCTCATTATAGTAAAGTTCCATCATATTGGTCCATAGGATTCCGAGAAACACGACGGACAAAATGTGTGGAAGAAGAATAAGAAAAACTAGAATTGCCATTGCAAGCAATAGCGGATGTCACCCTTCCCCCCATTGCCAGTAAGCGGCAGCCATTTCAAAATTGTTTAACAGTGAATGCACATATATGCATGGCAATACATCTTTCTGTAAATTTTCAGTACATTGAGAGCATTCTAAAAAATTTCACAATTCTGCTGTTTCCATGGCAACGGCAGCCATTTTGAAAATTTTGAAGTCAAAAGTCTCATCTTTACTTGCCAGTTAACAATAATATCAAGTTTCATTAAGTTCAAAGCATTTAGAAAATTTTTGACTTTTTTGCAGTTTCCATGGCAACGGTGGCCATTTTGGAAATTCCAAAGTCAAAAGTATCATCCAGACTTGCCAGTCAACAATCATATTAAGTTTGATCAATTTAGGAGCATTTTGAAATTTTTGAAATATTTGGTCCTGTATCCATGGTAACAGAAGAGTTCCAATGATTGTTAAAATCATTCAAAAGCTGTATATAGTGGACAACTATATTGTGTAAAAATTTGATGATTTCAAGTTCTAGCATACCAAAATTATTTACCAAACCCTGAGGTTTTTAGAGCATTTTGACACTTATGCACTGTTTCCATGGTAACGGCAGACATTTTGGAAATTCCAACGCCAAATTACGCATCTACCAAAGTTGCTCATCGTTACTATGAAGTTTCAAAAAATTTGGAGCATTTTGAAATTTTTGAAATTTTTGGGGTAGTTTCCATGGCAACATAGTGGTTCCAATGATTGCCAATATCATCCAAAACCAATATATGGCTGGCACCTACATTGTGATAAAATATGATGATTCTGAGTTTAAGCATCTCTAAATTATTCACAAAACCAAAAACTGGAATTTTTCACAATTGTTCCGTTTCCATGGAAACGGCAGCCATTTTTTATGGTCTTAGACCCTACTGCAACCCGAAATTTTGTGTTCCTCCTTATAGTGAATTATCATAAAGATTGGTTCCATTTTACTCCAAAAAACCTGTCGGACAAAAAAAGGTGGAAGAATAATAATAACTAGATTTGCCATTGCAAGCAATAGCGGATGTCACCCTTCCCCCATTGCCACTAAGCGGCAGCCATTTCAAAAACTTTTAACATTGAATGCACATATTTGCATGGCTATACATTTTTCTGCAAATTTTCAGAACATTTAGATCATTTTTAAAACATGACATTTTTGCTGTTTCCATGGCAACGGCAGCCATTTTGAAATTTTCAAAGTCAAAAGTCTCATCTATACATGCCAGTTTACAATAATATTAAGTTTCATTAAGTTTGGAGCATTTTGAAAATATTTGACATTTTTCCAGTTTCCATGGCAACGGTGACCATTTTGGAAATTCCAACTTCAAAAGTCTCATGCAGACTTGACAGTCAACAATCCTATTAAGTTTCATCAATTTTGGAGCATTTTGAAATTTTTGAAATTTTTGACATTTTGATTGGTTCCTATGGCAACAGAGACTATTCCAAAAATTTAATGGCATATACCATATTGGTACATGGGAGGGACCATACCATCAAAGTTTCAATCAATTTGACCTACCATTTTAAGAAAGTAAATGCCACGTTTAGGTTTTTGGACCATTTTGACCTATTTTACATTGTTTCCATGGTAACGGCAGACATTTTCGAAATTCCAACGCCAAATTCCACTTCTACCAATGTTGCTCATCGTTACTGTGAAGTTTTATAAAATTTGGAGCATTTCCATATTTTGGAAATTTTTGGTGTAGTATCCATGGCAACATAGCAGTTCCAATGATTGCCAAAATCATCCAAAACCAGTATATGCCCGGCACCAAACTTGTATCAAAATATAATGATTCTAAGTTAAAGCATTTCCAAATAATTCATCAAAACCAAAAACTGGAATTTTCCATTATTTTTCGGTTTCCATGGTGATGGCAGCCATTTTTTAGTTCCAAAGTTGCACTGCAACTGGAAAGTCAGGGTTTCTTGTTATAGTGCACCATCATTCAGATTGGTTCCTTTGGCTCTGAGAAAACTGCCGGACAAAATTAGGTGGAAGAAAAATAATAATAACTAGATTTGTAATTGCTAGCAATAACGGATGGCACCCTCCCCCCATTGCCAGGTGAGCGGCAGCCATTTTAAAAATTCCAAAGTCAAAGACCGCATCTACAGATGTTTATAAACATTGTTGTAAAGTTTCGTTAATTTTGGAGCATTTTGAAATTTTTGAAATTTTTGGTATTTCCATGGTAACGGGTACCATTTCCAAAATTCCAAAGACAGGTGCCACATTGGTACATGTCATGTTACATATCTATAAAGTTTCATTGGGATTGATGCTATATTCTTCAAGAAATTGCAGCTTTAATTGTTTTTCCATAGGGTCAATGTTAAACTTTCGCCCTGTTTCCATGACAATGGCGGCCATTTTTGTGCTGCAACCATGGTTACAGTAGATAATTCCAAAATTCTAAAAGCAGACATCTCATTGCCACATGTTATGTTATATATCAATACAGTTTCATTAACTTTGGTGCACTACTCTCTGAGAAAATGCAGATTTTATGCATTTTTCCATAGGGTCAATGCAAAACTTGGCCCTAGTTTCCGTGACAACGGCGGCCATTTTGAACTATCAAAATATTGTCTTGACATCTTGGCATACTGGAGAACATTTTCATAAAGTTTCATGTCTCTAGAATAAATTTAACATTGATGTTCTGGAATGTTCTGTGAAAATTCAAAGTTTTGACCTTTTTGCATTGTTTCCATGGTAACAACAGATATTTTGGAAATTCTAACGCCAAATTCAACATCTTCCAATGTTGCTCATCGTTACTGTGAAGTTTCATGAAGTTTGGAGCATTTTGATATTTTTGAAATTTTTGGTGTAGTTTCCATGGCAACATAGTAGTTCCAATGAGTGCCAAAATCATCCAACACCTGTATATGGCCGGCACCTACATTGTATCAAAATATAATGTTTCTGAGTGAAAGCATTTCCAAACAGTTCACCAAAAGAAAAAACTGGATTTTTTCACATTTGTTCTGTTTCCATGGAAACGGTAGCCATCTTGAACCATTCCATGCTTACTGCAACTCTGCATTTGGGGGTCCTTACTATAGTAGAGTTCCATCAACATTGGTCCATTGGATTTCGAGAAATCACCTGGACAAAATTTGTTGCAAGAAGAAAAATAAGAAAAAAAAGAAACGTAGAATAACAATATGTCACCCCAACTCCGTTGAGGGTGCCATAATAAGAAAAAAAAGAAACGTAGAATAACAATACGTCACCCCAACTCCGTTGAGGGTGCCATAACTAGATTTGTAATTGCTAGCAATAACGGATGGCACCCTTCCCCCATTGCCAGGTGAGCGGCAGCCATTTTGAAAAATCCAAAGTCAAAGAGCGCTTTTACACATGTTTATTAATATTGTTGTAAAATTTCGTCTCGTTTGGAGCATTTTGAAATTTTTGAAATTTTTGCTGTTTCCATGGTAACAGTTACCATTTCCAAAATTCCAAAGACAGGTGCCACATTGGTACATGCCATGTTACATATCTATAAAGTTTCATTGGGATTGATGCTATATTCTTCAAGAAAATGTAGCTTTTATGTGTTTTCCCATACGGTCAATATTAAACTTTTGCCCTGTTTCCATGACAATGGTGGCCATTTTGGAACCTCTTGATATTGCATGCACATCTAGGCATATCAGGTAACACTTCCACAAAGTTTCATCCACTTGGGTCTTATAATGAAGAATTTAGAATTTTGAAAATTTTTCACATTTTTGCAGTTTCCATGGAAACGGCAGCCATCTTGAACCATTCCATGGTGCCTGCAACTCTTCACCTAACGGTCCTCAATATAATAGAGTTCCATCAACTTTGGTCCTTTGGATTTCGAGAAATCTCCTGGACAAAATGTGTGGAAGAAAAATAATAAAAACTAGATTTGTAATTGCTAGCAATAACGGATGGCACCCTCGTACCCCCATTGCCAGGCGAGCGACAGCCATTTTGGAAATTCCAAAGTCAAAGAGTGCGTCTACACCTGCAGGTTATCATTTTTGCAAAATTTCATTAAGTTTGGAGCATTTTGAAATTTTGGACAATTTTGCTGTTTCCATGGTTACGGCGGCCATTTTGGAAATTCCAACTTCAAAATGCAACTCCGCACATGACAGTCACTATTCCTGTAAAGTTTCATCCAGTTTGCAGCACATAATTTTTTTTGGAAATTTTGAACATTTGTGCTGCAACCATGGTTACAGTAGATAATTCCAAAATTCTAAAAGCAGACATCTCATTGCCACATGTCATGTTATATATCAATACAGTTTCATTAACTTTGGTGCACTACTCTCTGAGAAAATGCAGATTTTATGCATTTTTCCATAGGGTCAATGCAAAACTTGGCCCTAGTTTCCATGACAACGGCGGCCATTTTGAACTATCAAAATATAGTCTTGACATCTTGGCATACTGGAGAACATTTTCATAAAGTTTCATGTCTCTAGAATAAATTTAACATTGATGTTCTGGAATGTTCTGTGAAAATTCAAAGTTTTGACCTTTTTGCATTGTTTCCATGGTAACAACAGATATTTTGGAAATTCCAACGCCAAATTCCACATCTTCCAATGTTGCTCATCGTTACTGTGAAGTTTCATGAAGTTTGGAGCATTTTGATATTTTTGAAATTTTTGGTGTAGTTTCCATGGCAACATAGTAGTTCCAATGAGTGCCAAAATCATCCAACACCTGTATATGGCCGGCACCTACATTGCTTCAAAATATAATGTTTCTGAGTGAAAGCATATCCAAACAGTTCACCAAAAGAAAAAACTGGATTTTTTCACATTTGTTCTGTTTCCATGGAAACGGAAGCCATCTTGAACCATTCCATGCTTACTGCAACTCTGCATTTGGGGGTCCCTACTATAGTAGAGTTCCATCAACATTGGTCCATTGGATTTCGAGAAATCACCTGGACAAAATTTGTTGCAAGAAGAAAAATAAGAAAAAAAAGAAACGTAGAATAACAATATGTCACCCCAACTCCGTTGAGGGTGCCATAATAAGAAAAAAAAGAAACGTAGAATAACAATACGTCACCCCAACTCCGTTGAGGGTGCCATAACTAGATTTGTAATTGCTAGCAATAACGGATGGCACCCTTCCCCCATTGCCAGGTGAGCGGCAGCCATTTTGAAAAATCCAAAGTCAAAGAGCGCTTTTACACATGTTTATTAATATTGTTGTAAAATTTCGTCTCGTTTGGAGCATTTTGAAATTTTTGAAATTTTTGCTGTTTCCATGGTAACAGTTACCATTTCCAAAATTCCAAAGACAGGTGCCACATTGGTACATGCCATGTTACATATCTATAAAGTTTCATTGGGATTGATGCTATATTCTTCAAGAAAATGTAGCTTTTATGTGTTTTCCCATACGGTCAATATTAAACTTTTGCCCTGTTTCCATGACAATGGCGGCCATTTTGGAACCTCTTGATATTGCATGCACATCTAGGCATATCAGGTAACACTTCCACAAAGTTTCATCCACTTGGGTCTTATAATGAAGAATTTAGAATTTTGAAAATTTTTCACATTTTTGCAGTTTCCATGGAAACGGCAGCCATCTTGAACCATTCCATGGTGCCTGCAACTCTTCACCTAACGGTCCTCAATATAATAGAGTTCCATCAACTTTGGTCCTTTGGATTTCGAGAAATCTCCTGGACAAAATGTGTGGAAGAAAAATAATAAAAACTAGAATTGCCATTGCAAGCAATAGCGGATGTCACCCTTCCCCTATTGCCACTAAGCTGCAGCCATTTGAAAACAATTTAACAGTGAATGCATCTCGATGCATTGCGATATATCTTTCTGTAAATTTTCAATACATTTAAGCAATGTCAAAAGTATCACATTTCTTCTGTTTCCATGGCAACGGCAGCCATTTTGAAAATTCCAAAGTCAAAAGTCTCATCTATACCTGCCAGTTAACAATAATATTAAGTTTCATTAAGTTTGGAACATTTTCAAAATATTTGACATTTCTGCAGTTTCCATGGCAACGGTGGCCATTTTGGAAATTCCAACTTCAAAAATCGCATGCAGACTTGACAGTCAGCAATCATATTAAGTTTCTTTACTTTTTGAGCATTTTGAAATTTTTGAAATTTTTGACATTTTGGCTGGTTTCTATGGTAACACAGACCATTCCAAATTTCTAATGGCAGATACTCCATTGGTACATGGGAGGGAACATACCATCAGAGTTTCAATGGATTTGACCTACCATTTTAAGGAAGTAAAGGCCACTTTTGAAGGTTTTTTAAAGCGTTTTGACCATTTTTGCCTTGTTTCCATGGTAACACAAGACATTTTCGAAATTCCAACGCCAAATTGCACATCTACCAATGTTGCTCATCATTACTGTGAAGTTTCATTAAATTTGGAGCATTTTGATATTTTGGAAATTTTTGGAGTGGTATCCATGGCAACATAGTAGTTCCAATGAATGCCAAAAATCATCCCAAACAAGTATATAGTGGGCACCTACATTGTATCAAAATATAATGATTCTAAGTTAAAGCATCTCCAAATAATTCACCAAAACCAAAAAGTGGAATTTTTCACATTTGTTTCGTTTCCATGGTAACGGCAGCCATTTTTAATGGTTCTATGACCTACTGCAACCCGAAATTTTTTGTTCTTCATTATAGTTGACTATCACTAAGATTGGTTCCATTGCCTTCAAAAAATCTGCGGACAAAAATCATTGGAAGAATAAGAATAATAATAACAAAGAAACGGAGGAATAACAATATGTCACCCGACATTGTCGATCGGGTGACATAACTAGATTTGTAATTGCTAGCAATAACGGATGGCACCCTCGTACCCCCATTGCCAGGCGAGCGACAGCCATTTTGGAAATTCCAAAGTCAAAGAGTGCGTCTACACCTGCAGGTTATCATTTTTGCAAAATTTCATTAAGTTTGGAGCATTTTGAAATTTTGGACAATTTTGCTGTTTCCATGGTTACGGCGGCCATTTTGGAAATTCCAACTTCAAAATGCAACTCCGCACATGACAGTCACTATTCCTGTAAAGTTTCATCCAGTTTGCAGCACATAATTTTTTTTGGAAATTTTGAACATTTGTGCTGCAACCATGGTTACAGTAGATAATTCCAAAATTCTAAAAGCAGACATCTCATTGCCACATGTCATGTTATATATCAATACAGTTTCATTAACTTTGGTGCACTACTCTCTGAGAAAATGCAGATTTTATGCATTTTTCCATAGGGTCAATGCAAAACTTGGCCCTAGTTTCCATGACAACGGCGGCCATTTTGAACTATCAAAATATAGTCTTGACATCTTGGCATACTGGAGAACATTTTCATAAAGTTTCATGTCTCTAGAATAAATTTAACATTGATGTTCTGGAATGTTCTGTGAAAATTCAAAGTTTTGACCTTTTTGCATTGTTTCCATGGTAACAACAGATATTTTGGAAATTCCAACGCCAAATTCCACATCTTCCAATGTTGCTCATCGTTACTGTGAAGTTTCATGAAGTTTGGAGCATTTTGATATTTTTGAAATTTTTGGTGTAGTTTCCATGGCAACATAGTAGTTCCAATGAGTGCCAAAATCATCCAACAGCTGTATATGGCCGGCACCTACATTGTTTCAAAATATAATGTTTCTGAGTGAAAGCATATCCAAACAGTTCACCAAAAGAAAAAACTGGATTTTTTCACATTTGTTCTGTTTCCATGGAAACGGAAGCCATCTTGAACCATTCCATGCTTACTGCAACTCTGCATTTGGGGGTCCCTACTATAGTAGAGTTCCATCAACATTGGTCCATTGGATTTCGAGAAATCACCTGGACAAAATTTGTTGCAAGAAGAAAAATAAGAAAAAAAAGAAACGTAGAATAACAATATGTCACCCCAACTCCGTTGAGGGTGCCATAACTAAAATTGCCATTGCAAGCAATAGCAGATGTCACCCTTCCCCCAATTGCCACTAAGCGGCAGCCATTTCAAAATTGTTTAACAGTGAATGCACATATATGCATGGCAATACATCTTTGTGTAAATTTTCAGTACATTGAGAGCATTCTAAAAAATTTCATAATTCTAATGTTTCCATGGCAACGGCAGCCATTTTGAAAATTTTGAAGTCAAAAGTCTCATCTTTACTTGCCAGTTAACAAAAATATCAAGTTTCATTAAGTTCAAAGCATTTAGAGAATTTTTGACTTTTTTGCAGTTTCCATGGCAACGGTGGCCATTTTGGAAATTCCAAAGTCAAAAGTATCATCCAGACTTGCCAGTCAACAATCATATTAAGTTTGATCAATTTAGGAGCATTTTGAAATTTTTGAAATATTTGGTCCTGTATCCATGGTAACAGAGTAGTTCCAATGATTGTCAAAATCATTCAAAACCTGTATATAGTGGATAACTATATTTGTAAAAATTTGATGATTTCAAGTTCAAGCATACCAAAATTATTTACCAAACCCTGAAGTTTTTAGAGCATTTTGACACTTATGCTCTGTTTCCATGGTAACGGCAGACATTTTGGAAATTCCAACGCCAAATTCTTCATCTACCAATGTTGCTCATCGTTACCATGAATTTTCAAAAAAATTGGAGCATTTTGATATTTTTGAAATTTTTGGTGCAGTTTCCATGGCAACATAGTAGTTCCAATGATTGCCAAAATCATCCAAAACCAGTATATGGCTGGCACCTACATTGTATCAAAATATGATGATTCTGAGTTTAAGAATCTCCAAATTATTCACCAAAACCAAAAACTGGAATTTTTCACAATTATTCTGTTTCCATGGAAACGGCAGCCATTTTTTATGGTCTTAGACCCACCTGCACCCCGAAATTTTTTGTTCCACCTTATAGTGAACTATCATTAAGATTGATTCCATTTCACTCCAAAAAACATGCAGGACAAAAAAGGTGGAAGTATAATAATAACTAGAATTGCCATTGCAAGCAATAGCGGATGTCACCCTTCCCCTATTGCCACTACGCGGCAGCCATTTGAAAACAATTTAACAGTGAATGCAGATCAACGCATTGCGATATATCTTTCTGTAAATTTTCAGTACATTTTGAGCATTTTTCAAAAGTTTCACATTTCTTCTGTTTCCATGGCAACGGCAGCCATTTTGAAAATTCCAAAGTCAAAAGTCTCATCTATACATGCCAGTTAACAATAATATTAAGTTTCATTAAGTTTGGAGCATTTTGCAAATATTTGACATTTCTGCAGTTTCCATGGCAACGGTGGCCATTTTGGACATTCCAACTTCAAAAGTCTGATGTAGACTTGACAGTCAACAAATATAGTAAGTTTCATCAATTTTGGAGCATTTTGAAATTTTTGAAATTTTTGACATTTTGGCTGGTTTCTATGGTAACAGATACCATTCCAAATTTCTAATGGCAGATACCACATTGGTACATGGGAGGGAACATACCATCAAAGTTTCAATGGATTTGACCTACCATTTTAAGAAAGTAAATGCCACTTTAAGGTTTTTGAAGCATTTTCATCATTTTTGACTTGTTTCCATGGTAACGGCAGACATTTTTGAAATTCCAACGCCAAATTGCACATCTACCAATGTTGCTCATCGTTACTGTGGAGTTTTATTAAATTTGGAGCATTTTGATATTTTGGAAATTTTTGGTGTAGTTTCCATGGCAACATGATAGTTCCAATGGTTGCCAAAATCATCCAAAACCAGTATATGCCCGGCACCTACATTGTATCAAAATATAATGATTCTAAGTTAAAGCAACTCCAAATAATTCATTAAAACCAAAAACTGGAATTTTTCACAATTGTTCCGTTTCCATGGTAACGGCAGCCATTTTTATGGTCTTAAGACCTACTGCAACCCGGAATTTTGTGTTCCTCATTATAGTTAACTATCATTAAGATTGGTTCCATTGGCTCCGAGAAAACTGCCGGACAAAATAGGTGGAAGAAAAATAATAATAATACAGAAAAAGAAACAGAGGAAAAGCAATATGTCACCCGACATTGTCGATCGGGTGACATAACTAGAATTGCCATTGCAAGCAATAGCGGATGTCACCCTTCCCCCTATTGCCACTAAGCGGCAGCCATTTCAAGCTTGTTTAACAGTAAATGCACAAATATGCATGGCTCTTCATCTTTTTGTAAATTTTCAGTATATTCAGAGCATTTTAAAGTATTTGACATTTATACCGTTTCCATGGCAACAGCAGCCATTTTGAAAAATTTCAAGGTCAAAAGTCTCATCTTTACTTGTCAGTTACCAATAATATCAAATTTCATTAAGTTCAAACCATTTTGAGAATTTTTGACATTTTTGCAGTTTCCATGGCAACCGTGGCCAATTTGGAAATTCCAACTTCAAAAGTCATATGTAGACTTGATAGTCAACAATCATATCAAGTTTCATCAGTTTTGAAGCATTCTGAATTTTTTGCTCCTGTATCCATGGTAACATAGTAGTTCCAATGATTGTCAAAATCATTCAAAACCTGTATATAGTGGACAACTATATTGCATAAAAATTTGATGATTTTAAGTTCAAGCATACCAAAGTTATTCACCAAACCGGAAGTTTTTGGAGCATTTTGACCTTTTTGCATTGTTTCCATGGAAACGGCAGACATTTTGGAAATTCCAACGCCAAATTCCACATCTACCAAAGTTGCTCATCGTTATGCTAAAGTTTCAAAAAAATTGGAGCATTTTCATATTTTTGAAATTTTTGGTGTAGTTTCCATGGCAACATAGTAGTTCCAAGGATTGCCAAAATCATCCCAAAGCAGTATATAGTGGGCACCTACAGTGTATTAAAATCTAAAGATTTTAAGCTTAAGCATTCTCAAATAATTCAAGGAACTCCAAAATTATATTTTTTCACCATTTTTCCGTTTCCATGGTGATGGCAGCCATTTTTTAGTTCCAAAGTTGCACAGACTCTGGGGAGTCAGGGTTCCTTGTTATAGTGCACCATCATTCGGATAGGTACTTTTGGCTCTGAGAAAGCGGGCGGACAAAATTAGGTGGAAGTATAATAATAATAATACAGAAAAAGAAACAGAGGAAAAGCAATATGTCACCCGACATTGTCGATCGGGTGACATAATAATAATACAGAAAAAGAAACAGAGGAAAAGCAATATGTCACCCGACATTGTCGATCGGGTGACATAATAACAAAGAAACATAAGAAAGCAATATGTCACCCGACATTGTCGATCGGGTGACATAATAAGAAAAAAAAGAAACGTAGAATAACAATATGTCACCCCAACTCCGTTGAGGGTGCCATAAATATTAATGTAAATAAAATAATACACGTTGATATTGATATTCATTTCATCATATGACTGGTTATCAAATTAGGAGGTATGCTAAGACTTATTATTTTGGTTACTGAAATTTCCCCAAAAAAGGTAATTTATCTAAATTTATTAGTTACTTAATTCATTCAACCCTTTCAATATTATTATTTATAATGTAATCTGGACACTTCAGAACAAAAATTTTAGTTGTTGTGTCACTGCAGTGTGATAAACATGGTTAAATTGACAAATACCTAACATGGCCATATTTTTAAGGGTGCATTACACTTGTGTGTATTTGGGGATGAAATATGCTCAGCTTTTGATTACTTTTGTGCGCATTCATTTTAAGGTAATAAGGAAAAAATAAAGATAATTCATTATAGATAGGACTATATTTATTACTTTTGAACAAAGGAGTAGGTCTGGTAAGGGCCACCTCAAATTTCAGGTTCATCTAACAAAAGATTTAAGACACTTTTTAAACACTGAAGCGTCTATTTCAATTAATTGATTAGCTTATATGACAGATTTTAACTGATTTAGTCATTAAAAACGCTCCGATTCAAGCTTAAATATGAAAAATCAATCAAATATGCCAAAAAAACGTCACTTTTCGGATGGATTTTGTCAAAAATGAAAGTGACCACATCCGTGTTCATCCTCAACCTTTATAAATGTTATGTATTATCATCAAATACAACTTGCATTTCAATATTATGAATGAACACGAATGCAGCTACTTTCATTAAGATGGAAACCATCTAAAATCTAACCAAAATGCTAAAATTGTGAAGATTTCAGTAATTTAGCATGACTTCAAGATACTAGTACCCGATATATGTGCATTATAATGTCAAAAACAATCCATATTTATGTAGCAGAAGCATTCTACTTTCCAATAAATAGCTAAAAGATTACATTTTCAAAATTTTGTAAAACTGCTATATTTTGGGGCCAAAAAGGGGTCTTATTGAAACTACTCCTTTGTAAATTTTAATTACATATTATATCAGTATATCTAACAACAATATATAGTGATCATGAGAAATCCTGATAGTTATTGTATATATCTTACTAAGTGTGAATATTTCAGAGTGATTAGTATTGTATTTCCAAATTTGAGATATTTTGATGATTTTAAAAGCACTAATATAATACTAAATACTGGTACCCTAAAAAGCAACCAGTAAAGATCTAATTTGTCCAAACTGAGGCTTTTCACAAACCTTTAAGCATGGGTTTCCCTTCTGTTTCCTTGACCTGAGGGTTACTTTCCTTGCACATTGGATATGTCTGATGATTAATTTCTTCACATTTTGTATCTTTCTTGACCATTGTGTCTGCTTCTTTACCATCTGGTTCACACCTATCTCCAAGACAAGTTGAATTCAAGTCAGAGGTATGATCAACCTGATTGTCTAAGTCTTTCTCAATTGTGTTATTTGTCCAATCAGTCTCAGCAAATTTTTCAGAACAAAATTGACAACTTCTGTCTGATGTTGCAGCATTAAGTCTTGATTGCAAATTACTAAGACCTTCTTCTGTATTCTCTACATAATGCCGTTTGGAGTATTTGCTCATGTCAACAATTGAACTGCTTTGACTGTTTCTTAAATATCCAGAGTTTTCCTGGTTCAAGTTATTTTTCTTATGTTCTGGATCTTTAGTTTGTAAATGAGCATATGTCTTCCCTGTAATTAAAATTAATATATGTTACAAAAGAATACAAAAATTTGAATACCAAAGAAAGATGGATATCAACATGGCCAAACAAAAAAGCCCCCCAAAAAGGGCCTTTCTATATGGTAAACAGTTCATTTTCTTCCAAATACAGCCATGTTTTTATCATAGCAAGAAAAAGGCCAAATATTTAGTCTCATTAATTCAATGTGAAACACAAGAAAAGGCAGACATCAAATGGTAGCTAAGAAAATATAAGCATGATCTTCTTTGACAGAGTATTTCAGTAACAAATAAACCAAATGCTGATGGCTTCTGTAAACATTTTGAACAGATTACTTTTACTTTACCATTAAGATCTTGTAAGCTTCAATCTTTGACATACTGTAGAAAGTTTCTAGAAACATGGGTTAAAATTTCATGGTATTGTCTCTCTAAGATTTCATGGGGATTTAATTTCGTGGTTTCCTTAAATGAAAGTGGTATTATATGGAGGTTAAATTTTCATGGGTTTTTTAATTTCGTGGATATATTCTTTTCCGAGAAATAAACAAAATTAAATCCTCCACAAAAATTTCTGCTTTTACAGTAGTACATGTATATCATGTCAGAATTGAAGGTAATATCATCTATAGTTTCGAGGGAGATAATAAATAGCAACAAATAATTAGCAATCCGAAATATTAAGAGATAACATCTGTAAATATAAAAAAGAAGATTGCCAATGAGACAAAGACTAATTTCTGATACATACTTTTGTTTTGTTTCTTCCTGCAGTACCAACAAAGACCAATTATAAACAATACTATTATTAGAATCAATACTGATACTAATAACAAAATAATTATCTTTGTTTGCTCAGAGGTCAGAAAAGGTTTGTCCTCTTCCCTAAAAAACACACAAATAAAAATTTAAAATATGTGATAAAATCATTCTTATTCAGAGCATTAAAAAAAATCACTTACACAATTTGCAAATAAATGAGTTTTAAGTTATATAAACTGAAATACGGCTATCTTACATTGTAAAATAGCAGGCCGCAATTGGCTGACCTTGTTCAATCTACACATTTTCTGACAGATTGGCAATTAATATGTCAGACTGTTCACTTTAACCAATACAATTAATAATTTATTGCATTATTAAGACTGTTTTAACAAAAAAACATATATTTGGTTTTGAACAATTTAATTTTTCAACTTCAGCAAATTTTATAAAGTAAAACATATGAAATTTTTATTCTTTACTTGTAGCAAGACAACACGTTTCTTTTTTTCTCTTTATTTTCCTAAAGCATGCATATCATAAAACCAATCTTCATATAGATTTCTTTTTATTCCCCTACAGAATTTTTCATGAATAATCTAAGCAAAATTAGGTTAATTTGTAACTTACAAAATCATAGTAACCTTTACATTTCATAAAATTTTGAAATAACATATTAGATTTTGTCCATCATTTTCGCTTTTTTGTTTCTCTTTATTTTTTGCTTTTTTGTTTCTCTCTATCTTGTATAAGATAACAGGCAAAAATAAAAACTAATTTAGTAAAACAAGTCTTTAGAGTCAATAACATCTATAAGAAGTAGTCTAGCAAACAGTTGTTGATTTCAATGAACAGTGGGAAGATCTAAAAATTCTGGTAATTATCTATGTTTGATGCTCAGATTTTCTCCATTTTTAACAGTTTTAAAGACATATGACAAAACTTGCATTTTACTTCTTTGTCATATTTTTAGCCATGTCCTTCATGTTGGTTGGTAGGTAGGAACATCTGACTAATATTTTAAACTTGATTATGATGATAAGAGGGTGGTAGAGGGTTATCAGCCTTTTTATTTCCTGTATTTTTGCGTTTTATTTCTCGTTTTCTCGTGTTTGGCTCGATTTGCGTGCTTCGTGTTTCCTCTTATTTATTTTCCGTGTTTCGTGTCTGTGCTCTTAATTTCTCGGGCATGTCCAGCATTTAATTAAAAAGTCAGTGTGTTATAATACCTTCTGAAATTTGTGTAATCTATCAGAAGTTGATGCATGTTGTTACCGTTCTACTTTTGCAATATGTATGATATTAATCAAGTCCGTCAAATTACTATGAATAATATTTGTTTTCCAAATAAGATGCAAGTAGCGGACGCTAAAAGTTAACTGCAAGGTCTCAGACTCCATGTCCAAAAATAAAGGCTGCATAGCCTCCAATAATGTACTATTTACGATTTTATTTCTAGTGCTTTGTTTTTCCACGATTTTTATTTTTCGTGCAAAGTTTTTGCGATTTTTATTTCTTGTGTTTCTGTGTTCAGTACCCCCCTATACCACCCTCTGATAATGATTATTTTCGTCAAATTGGGTTAAATTTGACCAAGTAGTTTTAAAGAAGATTGTTGTAAAACTTTACAGACTAGAGACATCAAGTGATGAGAGAAGCTCACTTGTACTTGTGAGCAAAATCTAAATGTTGATGTAGTATTTTTTTTGCTTTGTGATCTTACTTCTTTGGCTTGGTTGATGTGGTTTCAACATTTCCTGTTGGCTGAGGCACAAAACTCACTATTAAAATAAATAATAATACATATAACTTAAAGGTAAAGAAAGAAAGGATCTATTAATATATTTCATAGTAAGTTTTTACTTCTCAACTGCAACATTGATTAAATCTTATAACAATTTCGTTATGAATCATATATGTTAGCTTGTCTGAAATCTTCATGGACTTTCATACGTAAAACCACATTTTTTGTTCTAAAATTTATGGAATTTTAAAATTTCAATGCATTTTGCCTTCCACATGGTAAGCAGTAAAAATCATTGACACAATAACAACTTAATAGTTTGCAGGTTTACATTGTCATTTTTATGTAATACTTGTAGTTGGTAAATGCTTTAACAAAGTTGATCCCTTTCTCCCAGTATGCATCCCTTTCTTTATTACATATAACTTTTAATTTTCTTCTTCCTTTCCACAGCAATCCAAAATATACATATTAAAATTTATATATACAGTGAAACCTGATTGATAAAATTGAATTTCAGTTTAAAGGAAATAATTTTCAAAGTCCCACAAAATTTCCCTATCAATTAACGTTAATCTAACCTGAAAAAAACAAACCCTGACATCATTGAATTCTGAACGCTTTATGAAGGCTCATTAGTAAATATGTATTTAAATTTCCTGTCAAAATCGAGCGATAGCAATCAAAACAAAAAAGTATTTCTAATTGGGAGAAATCCGTTTGCGCCAAAAATGCGTCCTTTTGCGCCACAACTTTTTTTCTCCAATGCTACGTTTACGCCACCTGTTTTAAAATTATATGGTATCATTTGCGCCAAAAATAAAACATACAATTGCGCCAATCAGAAGAAAAATTACTTCCCTGCTCCTTTTTTCGGACTTGGAACTGGCAGTTTTAACGGCAAATTTTTCCTTTTCTGAAACATATCTTCTTCTTACTGCTGCTGCATGGGTACTTTAATGTAGATAGTAGCTTGTCACTTCACTTTATTGTCCAAAAAGACAAACATTGAAGGATGAAATGCATAAAACAGTTCATTATAATGCCCGTGGAATGCTTCTGCCCCTTTACTGGTACTCTTGCGGTAGATAGTTTCAGCCCATACGCATGGTGGAAACAAAGCACTTTGTCATCAACCTATGTGACTAAAACATAATCAGCAAATGCTTCTAATTGCTTCTCTTTTGGCATATCTTTTATTAAATATTCAGCAAAGTAACATTTTTTCTTCCCTCTCAATACATGCATGGACTGTCAATGCATTTTAAGTCATTTCTCTCCAGATGCTCATCTTCATGGTGAAATATCTCCGAACATATGATACTTTTAAAGCCAAAAATAAGAATAAATATATACTTATCATTAATACTTATGATTAATATGTGTACAGGTAAATTGGCGCAAATGAGTTCCGAATATTGGCGCAATTGATACATTTGGAAAACAAAATTTGGCGCAAATGATACCCCTGAAAAACAGTAATTGGCGCAAAAGGACTGCTGCCTTCCATTAAACAAACACAGGATGACAGAGTATCCTCGAGGGTATTTGAGGTTAAATTAACTGGTGAGTTGTTATTACAAACTAATTAGCATGTTTGTGTCCATGTATTCAGTGATCAAATGATTTTTTTTTGTAAAGAAACATTAACTGGTCAGCTGCCCCCATCTTCGAAAAGGACAAGAATGGAACTTTCCCTTAGATCAATTAAATGCACATTACTCAAATATTTACGGCCACAAATTAGTAACTGCCATTCAGTAGCTACTCACGCGACAGGTTAATTAAATATTAAATAATAGTTTTAAAGCCTTTCACTTAATTAAGAAGTCGTGCAACACAAGGTCAATGACATTCTAATTATGTTTACGGGATGCCGGATTACCTTTAGAGGCCCTATATATATAACGCAGATGCTCCTGCAGACTTCCGTTAGCTATTTAGCAACGATAAAGTCCGATAATAAACTGTACCCCTGCTGTTGTTTCACTCTTATCTTGTGGCGAGGCAACAATCAGCAGGTGGCCAGGTGAGTCCGAGAACTCCTGTGTACAGACACCGGAGTTTGAAATCCTAGCAGTAAAGGTGTATAAATATGCCAAACTCAACTATCCCAGTAGAGCTTCTCTCGAAGAATATTAATCTATCTTACACTACTTATATCTGTTGTGTGACCTATTGTCCCTTGTCAGTAAGTGCCAAAATATTTATTTTGTTGTCAACTTTCGTTTACCTCTACAATCCAAACCCCTGTGAAAACTGACCAAAAGGCAAAGTCCTTTGGGTGTTCAGTTTTGACAGGTTTCACTGTATAACATTCTTATTTGATATGTTTACACTTTCATATGCATGAACATATTTTTCTTTTGAAAGGGTGTAATTTGATATTGAATTGCATGGAAAATTATAAAAAAAAAAAGTACTACTTACAAACAAGATTTACTTTATAAGGTTTGAGTTGGGAGTTCAAATCTGTCGTTTGGATAAAAGCAATATCAGATAGATAGATAGCACTCAACCCTTAGGTAGCACTTATAGGGTAAAGTTGATGTCTACTCTCTGCACAGGACACACAACCTGTACATTTAACCATTTCCTTGATTTGAGGGTCAATAAATAACTTACAAAATCAGCAATCAAAGTGCTTGAAAGCACTGAATGGTAAAGCTTGCTTCAATTTATCATTGGGAAGATAAATAAAAAATTGCCTTGGTTGTTGTTGATTTAACAGCAATTCTAGACAAAGGAAGATAACACCAATTTTTAAAGAAGAGGTTAACAGTGGCATAATTCAGGGGCGGATGTAGGAATTTTCGAAAGGGGGGTGCTAACCCAGGGCACCCAGGGCAAAGGGGGGGTGCAAAACATATGTCCCGATACAAATGCATTGATCGGCAAAAATAAAGGGGGGGTGCGCACCCCCGGAACCCCCCCCCCTGGATCCGCCACTGTAATTTAGATATTAGATTCCTGCACCTTGCAAAAGTTATGACAAGTGAAACATTATTTTGGGCCTTGAATATCTGAGCATATATTTCATTGATAAATATCTGGAATTGTTCATGGATAGGATGTATACACTGTTATTATCAATGCACTATAGTTTGTGTATCAAAAAAAGGAAATGATCAGCCTTGGAACATTTTAGATATCAAGTCAGTCCCATTAGGTTTTGATTGCATTCTTTTACCTAAAAATTACACTTTTCCAAAGGGTGTCCATCAATTGGAACAATTATATTTCACTTCCATCTCAACCTCCTTGTACCACCCTACCCATCATTTGATCACCAACTTTCAATTTATTATAAGCATATATGGTTCACAAAAATGGTAAAGCTCATTTGCATTTAATTAGCATATTTTGGCTTATTAATGAAAAATAGGCAATTTTCATACTGAGGGTATAAATCTTTTGTGCATAAATTTGTTTGATATATAGTTTATTAGCCAGGCAAATGTTTTAACTACAGTTTAAGAAAAATTAAACAAAAATTAGTACCATTTTGTTCATCCCTTTTATGGCTTTTTGTTGATATGTCTTGATATGGCAACTGTGTAGTTGTAACTATATCCCTTATGGACATACAAATTCTTCTTCTTGTTGAATCCCCATGAAAATGAACAGCTTCTGAGGACTTGCACCTAGAATATCATATTTACAAAACTTTGATTATTAGTTAAAAACATGAGAATTTTATCCATCTATTGTGAGTATCCATGTATTGTAAAATATCTAGTGAATCAAGCTATTATAATAAAAGTGCATTGGTCTATCAAATTTTGTTCAGTTTAAATATTTCTTTCCTTTAATGGTATTAAACATTTGCAATAATTTTTTTATACATATAAATTCTACCACTGCATAAAGTGCGAGACAATAATATTATCCAGTCAATACATTTGAATTGTTCAATCAAACCCAAAGACTGCCAATCATCTAAAATATTTAAAATTTAAATGACATGAGATTCAGTGGTGGAATTGGTTTCTGTCTTTTTTTAATAAATGTAGGAAAACTCTTTCTTTCTTTTTTAGATCTGCAAACCAGATGCTCTGCAGGGCTCAGCTTTATTTGACAACAGAGGTCGAACCCTGAACAATTGAGGCAAGTTTGGACACAACATTCAAGCTTGATACAGCTCTGAATTTGAATTGTGATTAAATAGTTGACACAACATAGGTTTCTGACACAGAATGAATGTGGTCTAAGAACTTAAACTTAAAAACTTAAAAACGTTAAATTGGACATTTACCTATTATGGTCCAATACCCAAAATCTACATACATGGTTAGGTTCAGAATATCAAAGAACCTCAAGAATTCAATTTTTGATGAAATCAAATAAAGTTCAATTTTGGACCCTTTAGACCTCAATGTGGACCAATTTGATAACCAGCCTAAAATATCAAAAATCAAAATACATGGTTAAATTCAGCATATATCAAAGAACCCCCCCCCCCCATATATTCAATTTTTGTTGAATTCATACAAAGTTTAATTTCGGACCCCAATTTGGACCAACTTGAAAACTGGGCCCATAATCAAAAATCTAAGTACATGTTTAGATTCAGCGTATCGAAGAACCCTGAGAATTCAATTTTTGTCAAAATCAAACTAAGTTTAATTTTTAACCCTTTTGGCCCCTAATTCCTTAATTGTTGGGACCAAAATTCTAAAAATCAATCCCAACCTTCCTTTTGTAGTCATAAACCTTGTGTTAAAATTTCATAGATTTCTATTTACTTATACTTAAGTTATTGTGCAAAAACCAAGAAAAATGCTTATTTGGGACCTTTCTTTGGCCCCTAATTCCTAAACTGTTGGGACCAAAAATCCCAACCTTCCTTTTGTTTTCAAATTTCATAGATTTCTATTTACTTAAACTAAAGTTATAGTGCGAAAACCAATGTGTCTTCGGACGATGACAACGTATGACCAATATATGACCGGTCGTATAAAAATAGAGTTTTCACCACTGCAATACAAGCATGATAAGTGTGTTATGACATTTCCTCTACTCAAGACAGTTAAATTTTAATATTTAAGAGGAAGACTTTTTCTTGACTAGAAGTTGTTAACCTATTAAATTATTATGAGCATGCCAATCACAACACCACATTGGAACTCTTTAAAAAGTTCCTTCTACAAAAGAGTTCTGCTTGCATGTCAGTAAACTAACAAAGGGATATGGGATTTCATCGAAGTAAGATAATTCTGTTATTTTCAAAAGGTTCATGGACTTTTTTTCTCTTTATCCTTCCATCCTTCCAATAATACTCACTCAGGTTGTGGAATACATTCTTCAAATCCTTTTGTTTCTTTGTACATATTCTTACCACATTGTTTGCATATACCTGATAAAATTTAGAGCATTGTATTATCATATCAAAGAATTTGTTAAGACTATAAAAGCCTAATGGTGATATACATGTACATTATTCCATTTTGCCATAAAATCAGATAGATGTACTACTATAAGATATTGCTTACTAATATATATATAATATATATATATAAAATTGAGAATGGAAATGGGGAATGTGCCAAAGAGACAACAAACCGACCAAAGAGCAGACAATATATATAATGAATTATACTCCTACTCAAGTTTGTGACATCTTTACACTAAATCCATTAGAAGTTGGTAGTGTACTGATTGATAATTTAGTCTTAGATGCATGATTTTTTTTTATGAGTTGTTAGTGGCTTTGAACTAACAGTCAGTAACTTCAAGTATTCTCAGATCTGTACTTAGTGTCTTTTTATTGTTGGGATATACAAGTAACCGGCCACATCCAATCTGTGTTTTTGTTAAATGTATGTTATTTGTATTCATCTCATGAGTTAAGCCTTTTCCAACTGATTTAGTCAGTGGGTAAACCATATGTCCATTATTATTGTATCTACAAATTCCATACTTTCAAAAATCATAGAATTTGAAAGAATTGAAATCAAAGATGTATTGTCAAGATAAACAAAACTTAATTATTACAAAATTCCTTACCATATTCTGAAGACAAGTAAAACCCTGGAGGACAATTTTGTTCATTTGTTAGCTTGCATAAATCTGGATCAGTACCAAAATATCCAGCTTGTGTTTTACACCGACAAATTGGTTTCAATGTTTCATTACATTCTGCTTGATTGACTACTTCTGCCTCTAAAATGAAAAAAAAAGAAAACTAAATGAACACATAGCATACAGTGGATCACACATTGAAACTGCATTTGGATGAGTCAACTGGAATTATACTAAACATGTGTTCAGATGTCACAAAAAATTTATTCGGTTACATTTGACTCTTATTTATCATCTTTAAATTTACATGGTTTAGTTCATTGAAATTATTAATCTTTATTGTTTAGTCTGGTTTTTTTTGGTAATATCCTTTTGGTCTTGCTCGGTACTTGTACATCCTACAATTGTGTTAATGAGCTGTTGTCATTTTTTTGTATTTTTGTTTTTCATTGTTGCATATTAACCTTGTCTTTATCGTTTATGCCATCTTGCTTTTCTTTGGTGACTTTGTTTGTTACTTTGTTTTTTTTAAGAGATTAAGATTATACCACAATGAAGACTGCCAAACCCTTAATTTTTTTAACATTTTTTTAATATTTTATGTCTGATTGCTTTGTTCACACATTATTTTAAATAGATTGGAATTTTAGGCGACTGTCATACAAGCAAGAGGTTTAACTTGCTAAAAGACAGATTTAATTAACCATTTTCTACATCAGGAAATGCCTATAACAATTCAGGAATATGAGTTGTTTTCCATTGGTTAGATTTGTTTAAGCTTTAGATTTTGCCATTTGATAAGGGGTGTAAAGATTGTTGCCAATCTTTAATTTAAAACAATATCTTTGGTTTCTGGATATTAAAGTCATAAGAAACGAGTGACTGGTGAAAAATAATGTTTATCCAATTCTTGAACCAATGCATGTATATATCATAAACTTAGTCCTCTGTGCACGATTTTATCATTTTTTACGCAAATATATCGTATAATCGTCAATTTTTTTTCTCTCTGTCTGTTATGATTTTACAAATATGGCTATTTTATTTTAATAACAGATTCATGCGTATTGCTATCACCGGATTTTTACGAGGAGGGTCACGCTTAGGTCACTATGCATACGGAAAATATGTCGGCAAATTGCTTCATGGCAGCAAGCAATTAAAAATAAGTAAAATTCTTCTAAATGTGAACAAATTAAAGAATTTTCCTCAGAAAAAAGTATATGTACACAAGTTGTATAATGAAAACTATCCATTTAGTTTTAAAAAACATATGCATATTTTTTTTAATTTGAGGTTTCATATGACTTTAAATAATACTAAACAACTTTTAAAAGTATCAGAGATTATTATTATCAATAATAATAAATACAGGTAAATGAAATACAATATGTTAAAACGTTTGAATGTGTTTTTCGTGTATGCGTTATTACCTCTTGGAATCTTTCAAGATTAGTTCAAATTCGTTTCGTTATAAGAAAAGTCCGGTTTTTATAGTTCTTAGCACGCCTTATCCTTGCGTGTAAGAATATAGTCCGTTGATGGTCAAGGTTAAATCATGTAAAAACTGTCAGTACGTATATAAATATGAATTATAAAGAAAGCAAGCATAATTTTGTACGTCTCGACACCGATTCAACGATATAGAGCATGTAAATACAAGTAACTAAAGAAATGTAGGATTCATAGCAAGCTAGAAAACAAAGATGTTATTCGAACGCCACATGTTGGCGGAATTTCGTAATGTTAAATCGGCAACTGTCAAATAAGCCGGGAACGACGTTGCATTTACAAAAAGGTACTGCCGCAATATTTATCGTTCACAACACTGCCCTCCGTCAAAATAGAATTTCGTCTCGAAATTTAAATAACTACGAAAGATTAAATCATTATATACAATCGAACAAAATTTAAACAAGCACCTGCAACCAGTATAATAACAGTATATCTATTTTTTAACATTTGAAATAAGAGATTAAAACAATCTACCACTGAAAATCTTCATTAATTCAAATTATACAGAGAAATAAAAAAGCATGTAAAATCAATCTAACAACTAGAAAATAACAATCATAGCACAATAACTTTACTTTAAACAAACAAAAATTTGGGGGGTTTGTAAAGTAAACAAAACACTAACCATCAGATTTGCATGTACATTTTTCTGCTGGATTCTTACACACAAACAGCACTGGTGGTTCATGAAACTTTGATGAATCAAATGAGTCTGTGCTGACAGGTCGATCTGATGGACATGGTATACAGGAATCTCTTATGCCATCCCCTTCTGTGCATGGTTTGAAAATGTGATCTACAAAATGAAATGTGTTCATACATAAGGTAATAAGATGCTTCGCTGAGTGCAACCTGATATGACGCAGATGTTGAACCCTGAACAGTTGGGGCAAATTTGGACACAAAATTCAAGCTTGATACTGTTTGAATTTGGATTGTGATCAAATTTTTGACATAATATAGGTATCTGACACAAAATAAATGTGGTCAAAGATTTTACAAATCTATTGCGCAATACTGTGCAATTGAAGATTTCTTCTTCATTTTCTTGAAACTTTCCAAAAATTCAAAAATTAAAAAAATTTTGAAAAAAAAATATGAATCCCCTAAAAATCCCCCATCCAAATTTTTGAAACCCCCCTTGGAGCAATAACCCCAAACCTCAATCCCAGCCTTTTCTTTGTAGTAAGGAACCTTGTAGTACCATTTCAGAGAAATCCATACTCTTACACATAAGTTATTGTCTGGAAACTAGAAAAATGATGCTTGTTTTGGGCCCCTTTTGGGCTCTCATTCTTAAACAGTTGGGACCATCATCCCCAAAATCAATGCCAACCTTCCTTTTGTGATATTGAACCTTCTTTAAAAAGCGCATAGAGATCCATTAACTTAAACTAAAGTTATTGTCTGGAAACAAATGTGTCTTCAGACAACAACACATATGACAACGCAGACGACAATGACATCATACCATTTAAAGATCCCCAAAAAAAATTTGAAGTCATATAAAAAGGGTGGTTGGCAGGTAAAAAATTATTCATTACTTATGCTGAGTTCACACGTAATTAGAATTCGTTTTGCATTAACTAATTCGAATTGCCCTTCCCTAGATCTTCCATCAATTTCTTCATTTTCCATCAACACTTGATGGAAAATTGATGGAAATTTGATGGTACTTGATGGAATTCCATCCCAAACCAAAACCAGGTGCTCCGCAGGGCGCAGCTTTATACGACCGCAGAGGTCGAACCCTGAACAGTTGGGGCAAGTATGGACAAAACATTCAAGCGTGATACAGCTCTGAATTTGGATTGTGATCAAATTTTTGACATTACATGGTTTTTTTTTACACAAAACAAATGTCAAGATTTTACAAATCAATTAAAGATTTCTTATTCAAACTTTTTAAATCTAAAATTAAATAGTTGACACAGCATAGGTTTCTGACACAGAATGAATGTGGTCTAATGAACTTAAAAGTTTTTTTTTGCCTTTGAGCAATTCACTATGCTGTTGAATATTAATCCTCTCAAAAAAATGTTTGAAGAAATTTTCTTTTTATTTATGAAATCTGAAATGAGAAAAATTTAAACCCCCCCCCCTTTTTTTTTCACATCCCCGTTTCCCTTTTTCCAAAACTGATATCAATTCAAATTTCTAATGGAGTTTGCAACAATAACTACTCTTTTAAATACATCATAAAATATTAAAATGTAAAATAAAGTGCTTGTTATCACTGAATGGTAAAGATTGGTTGATAGTAAAAGTGAATATACATTGTTTATTGTATAAAACAATAAAAAAAACTTCATCAGCAACATTTTATATTGGCAAATTTCCAATGAAGTTATTTACATAAAGTTATTGGCAAATAAAAATAGAAAATGACATCATAGTCATGTCTGGCAAATTTCCAACATATATTATCAACTACTATTCAATACAAAGAAAGATAACTCCAATTGAAAATTAATTGCTATTGCACAATATTGTGCAATACTGTGCAATTGAAAATTTCTTGCTATTGCACAATACTTGATATGGAATCCTGATTTGGACCAACTTGAAAACTGGGCCCATAATCAAAAATCAAAGTACATATTTAGATAAAGCATATCAAATAAGCCCAAGAATTTAATTTTTGTTAAAATCAAACTTAGTTTAATTTTGGACCCTTTGGACCTTAATGTAGACCAATTTGAAAACTGGACCAAAAATTAAGAATCTACATACACAGTTAGATTTGGCATATCAAAGAACCCATTTATTCAATTTTTGATGAAATCAAACAAAGTTTAATTTTGGACCCCCATTTGGACCAACTTGAAAACTAGGCCAATAATTAAAAATCTAAGTACATTTTTAAATTCAGCATATCAAAGAACCCCAAGGATTCAATTTTTGTTAAAATCAAACTAAGTTTGATTTTGGACCCTTTGGACCTTAATGTAGACCAATTTGAAAACGGGACCAAAAATTAAGAATCTACATACATAGTTAGATTCGGCATATCAAAGAACCCCAATTATTCAATTTTTGAAGAAATCACACAAAGTTCAATTTTGGACCCTTTGGGCCCCTTATTCCTAAACTGTTAGGACCAAAACTCCCAAAATCAAACCCAACCTTCCTTTTATGGTCATAAACATTGTGTTTAAATTTCATAGATTTCTATTTACTTATACTAAAGTTATGGTGCAAAAACCAAAAATAATGCTTATTTGGGCCCCTTTTTGGCCCCTAATTCATAAACTGTTGTGACCTCAACTCCAAAAATCAATCCCAACCTTCTATTTGTGGTCATAAACCTTGTGTTAAAATTTCATTGATTTCTATTTACTTATACTAAAGTTAATGTGCGAAAAACCAAAAATAATGCTTATTTGGGCCCTTTTTTGGCCCTTAATTCCTAAACTGTTGGAACCAAAACTCCCAAAATCAATCCCAACCTTCCTTTTGTGGTCATAAACCTTGTGTCAAAATTTCATAGATTTCTATTCACTTAAACTAAAGTTATAGTGCGAAAACCAAGAAAATGCTTATTTGGGCCCTTTTTGGCCCCTAATTCCTAAAATGTTGGGACCAAAACTCCCAAAATCAATCCCAACCTTCCTTTTGTGGTCATAAACCTTGTGTTAAAATTTCATTGATTTCTATTCACTTTTACTAAAGTTAGAGTGCGAAAACTAAAAGTATTCGGACGACGACGACGATGACGCCAACGTGATAGCAATATACGACCAAAAAATTAAAATTTTTGCGGTCGTATAAAAATCTAAGTACATTTTTAAATTCAGCATATCAAAGAACCCCAAGGATTCAATTTTTGTTAAAATCAAACTAAGTTTAATTTTGGACCCTTTGGACCTTAATATAGACCAATTTGAAAACGGGACCAAAAATTAAGAATCTACATACATAGTTAGATTCGGCATATCAAAGAACCCCAATTATTCAATTTTTGATGAAATCAAACAAAGTTCAATTTTGGACCCTTTGGGCCCCTTATTCCTAAACTGTTAGGACCAAAACTCCCAAAATCAAACCCAACCTTCCTTTTATGGTCATAAACCTTGTGTTTAAATTTCATAGATTTCTATTTACTTATACTAAAGTTATGGTGCGAAAACCAAAAATAATGCTTATTTGGGCCCCTTTTTGGCCCCTTATTCATAAACTGTTGTGACCTCAACTCCAACCAGGTGCCTCACAGGGCGCAGCTTTATACGACCGCAGAGGTCGAACCCTGAACAGTTGGGGCAAGTATGGACAAAACATTCAAGCATGATACAGCTCTGAATTTGGATTGTGATCAAATTTTTGACATTACATGGTTTTTTTTTACACAAAACAAATGCCAAGATTTTACAAATCAATTAAAGATTTCTTCTTCAAACTTTTTAAATCTAAAATTAAATAGTTGACACAGCATAGGTTTCTGACACAGAATGAATGTGGTCTAATGAACTTAAAAGGTTTTTTTTTGCCTTTGAGCAAATCACTATGCTGTTGAATATTAATCCTCTCAAAAAATGTTTGAAGAAATTTTCTTTTTATTTATGAAATCTGAAATGAGAAAAATTTAACCCCCCCCCCCCCCTTTTTTTTCACATCCCCGTTTCCCTTTTTCAAAACTGATATCAATTCAAATTTCTAATGGAGTTTGCAACAATAACTACTCATTTAAATACATCATAAAATATTAAGATGTAAAAAAACTGCTTGTTATCACTGAATGGTAAAGATTATTTAAATTTATCAGTTGGTAGTAAAAAGTGTATATACATTGTATATTGTATATAACAAAGATTTAAGTTGATTCTGGACAAAGAAAGATAACTCCAATTAAAAAAAATTCTTGCTATTGCACAAATAGGATATTTCTTGCTTACTATTCTGGACAAAGAAAGATAACTCTAATTAAAAAAAAATTTGCTATTTCACAATATTGTGCAATTAGATATTTCTTGCCATTGCACAATACTGTGCAATTGAAAAGACTTGCTATTGCACAATACTTAATATAATAATTTTAGATCCTGATTTGGACCAACTTGAAAACTGGGCCCATAATCAAAAATCTAAGTACATGTTTAGATTCAGCATATCAAAGAGGCCCAAGAATTCAATTTTTGTTAAAATCAAACTTAGTTTAATTTTGGACCCTTTGGACTTTAATGTAGAATTTGAAATTTGAAAACAGGACCAAAAATGAAGAATCTACATACACAGTTAGATTTGGCATATCAAAGAACCCCAAGGATTCAATTTTTGATGAAATCAAACAAAGTTTAATTTTGGACCCTTCGGACCTTAATGTAGACCAATTTGAAAACTGGACCAAAAAAACTTCAATAATCAAGAATCTAAGTACATTTTTAGATTCAACATATCAAAGAACCCAACCGATTCATTTTTTGTCAAAATCAAACTAAGTTTAATTTTGGACCCTTTGGACCTTAATGTAGACCAATTTGAAAACGGGACCAAAAGTTGAGAATCTACATATACAGTTAGATTCGGCATATCAAAGAACCCCAATTATTCAATTTTGATGAAATCAAACAAAGTTTAATTTTGGACCCTTTGGGCCCCTTTTTCCTAAACTGTTGGGACCAAAACTCCCAAAATCAATACCAACCTTCCTTTTATGGTCATAAGCCTTGTGTTTAAATTTCATAGATTTGTATTTACTTATACTAACATTATAGTGCGAAAACCAAGAAAAATGCTTATTTGGGTCCCTTTTTGGCCCCTAATTCCTAATCTGTTGGGTCCTAAACTCCCAAAATAAATACCAACCTTCCTTTTGTAGTCATAAACATTGTGTTTAAATTTCATAGATTTCCATTTACTTAACCTAAGGTTATTGTGCAAAAACCAAGAAAAATGCTTATTTGGGCCCTTTATTGGCCCCTTATTCCTAAACTATTGAAACCAAAACTCCCAAAATCAATCCCAATCTTTCTTTTGTGGTCATAAACCTTGTGTCAAAATTTCATAGATTTCTATTAACTTAAACTAAAGTTATGGTGCGAAAACCAAGAAAATGCTTATTTGGGCCCTTTTTGGCCCCTTATTCCTAAAATGTTGGGACCAAAACTCCCAAAATCAATACCAACCTTCCTTTTATGGTCATAAACCTTGTGTTAAAATTTCATAGATTTCTATTCACTTTTACTAAAGTTAGAGTGCGAAAACTAAAAGTATTCGGACGCCGGACGACGACGACGACGACGACGACGACGACGACGACGACGACGACGACGCAACGACGCAGACGCCAACGTGATAGCAATATACGACGAAAATTTTTTCAAAATTTGCGGTCGTATAAAAATCAATCCCAACCTTCCTTTTGTGGTCATAAACCTTGTGTTAAAATTTCATTGATTTCTATTTACTTATACTAAAGTTATTGTGCGAAAACCAAGAATAATGCTTATTTGGGCAATTTTTTGGCCCTTAATTCCTAAACTGTTGGAACCAAAACTCCCAAAATCAATCCCAACCTTCCTTTTGTGGTCATAAACCTTGTGTCAAAATTTCATAGATTTCTATTCACTTAAACTAAAGTTATAGTGCGAAAACCAAGAAAATGCTTATTTGGGCCCTTTTTGGCCCCTAATTCCTAAAATGTTGGGACCAAAACTCCCAAAATCAATCCCAACCTTCTTTTTGTGTTCATAAACCTTGTGTTAAAATTTCATTGATTTCTATTCACTTTTACTAAAGTTTGAGTGCGAAAACTAAAAGTATTTCGACGACGCCAACGTGATAGCAATATACGACCAAAAAATTAAAATTTTTGCGGTCGTATAAAAATCCATCAAAGGATGATGGAAATAAGGAATATTACTTCCATCAGCATTCTTTTGATGGAAAATTTGATGGCATCTTTAACCCCTGATGGAAAATTGGATGGCATTTTTACCCCTGATGGAAAATATGATGGCATTTATTCCTACTGATGGTAAATAGGATGGAAATGAAAAAAGTTTGATGGAAATTGGACTTAAACATTTTCTTTGATGGAAAGTGGGATGGAATTTGGCCTTAGAATATTTTGTTGATGGAATTGAGACTGTGATGGTATTTGGGTACAGATGCGCATTAGTTTTTCCATAGGCCGTAATGGTAACGTTTTCTTCTGTTGCTCAGTCCATATCGTTAACTTGGATATGTGTGATGGCTCGTTTCGAAGCTGAGACATTTTGACATATGTGGTTAAATTTTCGGGGTACGAAGTGAGATTACTTTTTCCGTAAATTAGTAAACCCCGAGTATCCTTTTGTGATGCGGCTCCTCATGGTAAATAATCCCATTTTTAACACAAAAAGTTCTTTGAAAATTTAATACTTTGAACACATTTAATAGCTCCATAGATTTTACACATTTATTCTGTGTTCCCCTACTTTCTAAATTAACTCAAATGGTTAAGCTCAGTCACTTGTTTATCATAGAAAAGTGTCAAATATCACTACACAGAGAATTTTTGTTTACACGTGACTTTTGAGTTCCTCATTTCAAGGCGCATTAGGGATCTTGTCCCATATTGAAATCCATACTTCTGATTTTTCCAAATATTTTTATGTGATCTTCATCGGTATAACATTCTGAATAAATCTGTGTATTTTTGTCCATTTCTGAAAAAAAATAAAGTTGTTTTAGCACTATAAGGCAATGACACTTTCGTTGCTATATTCATTTATTTTGAATACAATGAGTATGTATAAGTAATTTCTTCCAGAATACCTTCACTAGTCAAAACAAGGACAAAACTTCTGATTATAACCTCTTATTACAATACACAGACCCTGTTAAAGCATTCTACAAAATTTTCTTGTGCCTTAAAGTGCATTTTGACAGAGAAATTATGCAAAAATGAAGGTTGTATAAAAAAACCAACACCAAAATAATTATTCTTACTAGTGGAAATCTGGTATTTAATACTGTTAAAACCACTCTAAACTACTTGGAAATCATCCATATCATATAATTAGAGTACAATATAGTGCAAATTTTCAAAACTTGTCCTTTCACATAATTCTATTTGAGAAAAAAATGTTTTTTACATGTATTTCAGTGAAAACCTTTTATCAGTGAGAAATCCACAAGAGGTCTTAATGGAAACATTGTGACATCACATGTATAATGGCGTCATTAAATAACGACAGATCAAAGTAGTGCTAAATATAGTTTGCAGTGTTACATGAGAAACAGTTGCCGCAAGATTTAACTCGAAATATTGAGTCGTAACGATCTGTAACTAAGCCTTTTCATTTAATACCAAGACCATAGCAACAGTTTTCATATTAGCATATTTTTAACATACCGACTGTAATTTCAATTGCATAAATATCATAAAAAACAATTTAGAGCTTGCCTAATAAAACAAAATGCTTACCAGTTATTCAGGACTTTTTAAAACCTCTAGTTTGCCATCTCAGGTTGAAAATAATGATACGTCTGGAACTGAAATAAGACAAAAAAAATACTCAGGCTTTGTTATCATTTGATTTAAATACATAAGTATTATTGAGAGAGAAAAATCTTATTCTTGAAAGTTTAATCACAAAGAAAGACAAATGCTTCTCCCTTGTGGCTTAGCCACCTTCATTTAAACCTTTTGTATTAGAAGCAATGGGTAGTAGCTAACTAGCTTAATAATTGAATAGGTGCAGAAATATTGTTTTCAAAAAAGTTTGACCCTCCCCCTTTTTCAGTGCTGAGAAATGACAATATCTTTTGTTTTGCTCATGCGCATTAAAAATAATAATTCATGATTTTCTTAAAGCATGTAAATGTTTTTTCTGTTTTTTATGCATATGATATCTACTGACCAGGGGTCAAATCATTGGTTAAAAGCACATGCGATGATGTATCTCACTTTACTCGTATGAAGTTTGTTATCTCCCTTGATTATCAGGTATTCCTGTAGACCAGAGTGATAATTACATAACAAAGACTATATTGTGTCATGTTTACTTACAATTTAATAATATTTAAAAGTTATTTCTTGCCTTTTCAATGTAGCAAACAAATTCCTTTCGGATATCTCGGAAGTAAACAAAGTTATGATTGTGCCTAAAAAAAGTGTTCAGCCCCGTGCCAGTAATGTATTTTAAAAGCGAAAATTTCCTTGAGTTTTTTGCTGATCTTTATCAATAATATTTATCTTAAACCATTTATGATAACTAGGTATAAATAAAAAAATACTAACCATCATTTTCGGTGGTGTACAGGTGAAATCATCCATAAATCAGTCCGACAACTTCTGGAATTGAGCTTCTAAATTAATTTGGGTACAGATGCGCATTAGTTTTTCCATAGGCCGTAATGGTAACGTTTTCTTCTGTTGCTCAGTCCATATCGTTAACTTGGATATGTGTGATGGCTCGTTTCGAAGCTGAGACATTTTGACATATGTGGTTAAATTTTCGGGTACGAAGTGAGATTACTTTTTCCGTAAATTAGTAAACCCCGAGTATCCTTTTGTGATGCGGCTCCTCATGGTAAATAATCCCATTTTTAACACAAAAAGTTCTTTGAAAATTTAATACTTTGAACACATTTAATAGCTCCATAGATTTTACACATTTATTCTGTGTTCCCCTACTTTCTAAATTAACTCAAATGGTTAAGCTCAGTCACTTGTTTATCATAGAAAAGTGTCAAATATCACTACACAGAGAATTTTTGTTTACACGTGACTTTTGAGTTCCTCATTTCAAGGCGCATTAGGGATCTTGTCCCATATTGAAATCCATACTTCTGATTTTTCCAAATATTTTTATGTGATCTTCATCGGTATAACATTCTGAATAAATCTGTGTATTTTTGTCCATTTCTGAAAAAAAATAAAGTTGTTTTAGCACTATAAGGCAATGACACTTTCGTTGCTATATTCATTTATTTTGAATACAATGAGTATGTATAAGTAATTTCTTCCAGAATACCTTCACTAGTCAAAACAAGGACAAAACTTCTGATTATAACCTCTTATTACAATACACAGACCCTGTTAAAGCATTCTACAAAATTTTCTTGTGCCTTAAAGTGCATTTTGACAGAGAAATTATGCAAAAATGAAGGTTGTATAAAAAAACCAACACCAAAATAATTATTCTTACTAGTGGAAATCTGGTATTTAATACTGTTAAAACCACTCTAAACTACTTGGAAATCATCCATATCATATAATTAGAGTACAATATAGTGCAAATTTTCAAAACTTGTCCTTTCACATAATTCTATTTGAGAAAAAAATGTTTTTTACATGTATTTCAGTGAAAACCTTTTATCAGTGAGAAATCCACAAGAGGTCTTAATGGAAACATTGTGACATCACATGTATAATGGCGTCATTAAATAACGACAGATCAAAGTAGTGCTAAATATAGTTTGCAGTGTTACATGAGAAACAGTTGCCGCAAGATTTAACTCGAAATATTGAGTCGTAACGATCTGTAACTAAGCCTTTTCATTTAATACCAAGACCATAGCAACAGTTTTCATATTAGCATATTTTTAACATACCGACTGTAATTTCAATTGCATAAATATCATAAAAAACAATTTAGAGCTTGCCTAATAAAACAAAATGCTTACCAGTTATTCAGGACTTTTTAAAACCTCTAGTTTGCCATCTCAGGTTGAAAATAATGATACGTCTGGAACTGAAATAAGACAAAAAAAATACTCAGGCTTTGTTATCATTTGATTTAAATACATAAGTATTATTGAGAGAGAAAAATCTTATTCTTGAAAGTTTAATCACAAAGAAAGACAAATGCTTCTCCCTTGTGGCTTAGCCACCTTCATTTAAACCTTTTGTATTAGAAGCAATGGGTAGTAGCTAACTAGCTTAATAATTGAATAGGTGCAGAAATATTGTTTTCAAAAAAGTTTGACCCTCCCCCTTTTTCAGTGCTGAGAAATGACAATATCTTTTGTTTTGCTCATGCGCATTAAAAATAATAATTCATGATTTTCTTAAAGCATGTAAATGTTTTTTTC
Organism: Mytilus edulis; assembly: GCA_019925275.1. Taxonomy (NCBI): domain Eukaryota; kingdom Metazoa; phylum Mollusca; class Bivalvia; order Mytilida; family Mytilidae; genus Mytilus; species Mytilus edulis. Next base: position 64,555,392 of record CM034359.1, on the reverse strand, counting down.
TGTTTTTTATGCATATGATATCTACTGACCAGGGTCAAATCATTGGTTAAAAGCACATGCGATGATGTATCTCACTTTACTCGTATGAAGTTTGTTATCTCCCTTGATTATCAGGTATTCCTGTAGACCAGAGTGATAATTACATAACAAAGACTATATTGTGTCATGTTTACTTACAATTTAATAATATTTAAAAGTTATTTCTTGCCTTTTCAATTTAGCAAACAAATTCCTTTCGGATATCTCGGAAGTAAACAAAGTTATGATTGTGCCTAAAAAAAGTGTTCAGCCCCGTGCCAGTAATGTATTTTAAAAGCGAAAATTTCCTTGAGTTTTTGCTGATCTTTATCAATAATATTTATCTTAAACCATTTATGATAACTAGGTATAAATAAAAAAATACTAACCATCATTTTCGGTGGTGTACAGGTGAAATCATCCATAAATCAGTCCGACAACTTCTGGAATTGAGCTTCTAAATTAATTTGGGTACAGATGCGCATTAGTTTTTCCATAGGCCGTAATGGTAACGTTTTCTTCTGTTGCTCAGTCCATATCGTTAACTTGGATATGTGTGATGGCTCGTTTCGAAGCTGAGACATTTTGACATATGTGGTTAAATTTTCGGGGTACGAAGTGAGATTACTTTTTCCGTAAATTAGTAAACCCCGAGTATCCTTTTGTGATGCGGCTCCTCATGGTAAATAATCCCATTTTTAACACAAAAAGTTCTTTGAAAATTTAATACTTTGAACACATTTAATAGCTCCATAGATTTTACACATTTATTCTGTGTTCCCCTACTTTCTAAATTAACTCAAATGGTTAAGCTCAGTCACTTGTTTATCATAGAAAAGTGTCAAATATCACTACACAGAGAATTTTTGTTTACACGTGACTTTTGAGTTCCTCATTTCAAGGCGCATTAGGGATCTTGTCCCATATTGAAATCCATACTTCTGATTTTTCCAAATATTTTTATGTGATCTTCATCGGTATAACATTCTGAATAAATCTGTGTATTTTTGTCCATTTCTGAAAAAAAATAAAGTTGTTTTAGCACTATAAGGCAATGACACTTTCGTTGCTATATTCATTTATTTTGAATACAATGAGTATGTATAAGTAATTTCTTCCAGAATACCTTCACTAGTCAAAACAAGGACAAAACTTCTGATTATAACCTCTTATTACAATACACAGACCCTGTTAAAGCATTCTACAAAATTTTCTTGTGCCTTAAAGTGCATTTTGACAGAGAAATTATGCAAAAATGAAGGTTGTATAAAAAAACCAACACCAAAATAATTATTCTTACTAGTGGAAATCTGGTATTTAATACTGTTAAAACCACTCTAAACTACTTGGAAATCATCCATATCATATAATTAGAGTACAATATAGTGCAAATTTTCAAAACTTGTCCTTTCACATAATTCTATTTGAGAAAAAAATGTTTTTTACATGTATTTCAGTGAAAACCTTTTATCAGTGAGAAATCCACAAGAGGTCTTAATGGAAACATTGTGACATCACATGTATAATGGCGTCATTAAATAACGACAGATCAAAGTAGTGCTAAATATAGTTTGCAGTGTTACATGAGAAACAGTTGCCGCAAGATTTAACTCGAAATATTGAGTCGTAACGATCTGTAACTAAGCCTTTTCATTTAATACCAAGACCATAGCAACAGTTTTCATATTAGCATATTTTTAACATACCGACTGTAATTTCAATTGCATAAATATCATAAAAAACAATTTAGAGCTTGCCTAATAAAACAAAATGCTTACCAGTTATTCAGGACTTTTTAAAACCTCTAGTTTGCCATCTCAGGTTGAAAATAATGATACGTCTGGAACTGAAATAAGACAAAAAAAATACTCAGGCTTTGTTATCATTTGATTTAAATACATAAGTATTATTGAGAGAGAAAAATCTTATTCTTGAAAGTTTAATCACAAAGAAAGACAAATGCTTCTCCCTTGTGGCTTAGCCACCTTCATTTAAACCTTTTGTATTAGAAGCAATGGGTAGTAGCTAACTAGCTTAATAATTGAATAGGTGCAGAAATATTGTTTTCAAAAAAGTTTGACCCTCCCCCTTTTTCAGTGCTGAGAAATGACAATATCTTTTGTTTTGCTCATGCGCATTAAAAATAATAATTCATGATTTTCTTAAAGCATGTAAATGTTTTTTCTGTTTTTTATGCATATGATATCTACTGACCAGGGGTCAAATCATTGGTTAAAAGCACATGCGATGATGTATCTCACTTTACTCGTATGAAGTTTGTTATCTCCCTTGATTATCAGGTATTCCTGTAGACCAGAGTGATAATTACATAACAAAGACTATATTGTGTCATGTTTACTTACAATTTAATAATATTTAAAAGTTATTTCTTGCCTTTTCAATGTAGCAAACAAATTCCTTTCGGATATCTCGGAAGTAAACAAAGTTATGATTGTGCCTAAAAAAAGTGTTCAGCCCCGTGCCAGTAATGTATTTTAAAAGCGAAAATTTCCTTGAGTTTTTGCTGATCTTTATCAATAATATTTATCTTAAACCATTTATGATAACTAGGTATAAATAAAAAAATACTAACCATCATTTTCGGTGGTGTACAGGTGAAATCATCCATAAATCAGTCCGACAACTTCTGGAATTGAGCTTCTAAATTAATTTGGGTACAGATGCGCATTAGTTTTTCCATAGGCCGTAATGGTAACGTTTTCTTCTGTTGCTCAGTCCATATCGTTAACTTGGATATGTGTGATGGCTCGTTTCGAAGCTGAGACATTTTGACATATGTGGTTAAATTTTCGGGGTACGAAGTGAGATTACTTTTTCCGTAAATTAGTAAACCCCGAGTATCCTTTTGTGATGCGGCTCCTCATGGTAAATAATCCCATTTTTAACACAAAAAGTTCTTTGAAAATTTAATGCTTTGAACACATTTAATAGCTCCATAGATTTTACACATTTATTCTGTGTTCCCCTACTTTCTAAATTAACTCAAATGGTTAAGCTCAGTCACTTGTTTATCATAGAAAAGTGTCAAATATCACTACACAGAGAATTTTTGTTTACACGTGACTTTTGAGTTCCTCATTTCAAGGCGCATTAGGGATCTTGTCCCATATTGAAATCCATACTTCTGATTTTTCCAAATATTTTTATGTGATCTTCATCGGTATAACATTCTGAATAAATCTGTGTATTTTTGTCCATTTCTGAAAAAAAATAAAGTTGTTTTAGCACTATAAGGCAATGACACTTTCGTTGCTATATTCATTTATTTTGAATACAATGAGTATGTATAAGTAATTTCTTCCAGAATACCTTCACTAGTCAAAACAAGGACAAAACTTCTGATTATAACCTCTTATTACAATACACAGACCCTGTTAAAGCATTCTACAAAATTTTCTTGTGCCTTAAAGTGCATTTTGACAGAGAAATTATGCAAAAATGAAGGTTGTATAAAAAAACCAACACCAAAATAATTATTCTTACTAGTGGAAATCTGGTATTTAATACTGTTAAAACTACTCTAAACTACTTGGAAATCATCCATATCATATAATTAGAGTACAATATAGTGCAAATTTTCAAAACTTGTCCTTTCACATAATTCTATTTGAGAAAAAAATGTTTTTTACATGTATTTCAGTGAAAACCTTTTATCAGTGAGAAATCCACAAGAGGTCTTAATGGAAACATTGTGACATCACATGTATAATGGCGTCATTAAATAACGACAGATCAAAGTAGTGCTAAATATAGTTTGCAGTGTTACATGAGAAACAGTTGCCGCAAGATTTAACTCGAAATATTGAGTCGTAACGATCTGTAACTAAGCCTTTTCATTTAATACCAAGACCATAGCAACAGTTTTCATATTAGCATATTTTTAACATACCGACTGTAATTTCAATTGCATAAATATCATAAAAAACAATTTAGAGCTTGCCTAATAAAACAAAATGCTTACCAGTTATTCAGGACTTTTTAAAACCTCTAGTTTGCCATCTCAGGTTGAAAATAATGATACGTCTGGAACTGAAATAAGACAAAAAAAATACTCAGGCTTTGTTATCATTTGATTTAAATACATAAGTATTATTGAGAGAGAAAAATCTTATTCTTGAAAGTTTAATCACAAAGAAAGACAAATGCTTCTCCCTTGTGGCTTAGCCACCTTCATTTAAACCTTTTGTATTAGAAGCAATGGGTAGTAGCTAACTAGCTTAATAATTGAATAGGTGCAGAAATATTGTTTTCAAAAAAGTTTGACCCTCCCCCTTTTTCAGTGCTGAGAAATGACAATATCTTTTGTTTTGCTCATGCGCATTAAAAATAATAATTCATGATTTTCTTAAAGCATGTAAATGTTTTTTCTGTTTTTTATGCATATGATATCTACTGACCAGGGGTCAAATCATTGGTTAAAAGCACATGCGATGATGTATCTCACTTTACTCGTATGAAGTTTGTTATCTCCCTTGATTATCAGGTATTCCTGTAGACCAGAGTGATAATTACATAACAAAGACTATATTGTGTCATGTTTACTTACAATTTAATAATATTTAAAAGTTATTTCTTGCCTTTTCAATGTAGCAAACAAATTCCTTTCGGATATCTCGGAAGTAAACAAAGTTATGATTGTGCCTAAAAAAAGTGTTCAGCCCCGTGCCAGTAATGTATTTTAAAAGCGAAAATTTCCTTGAGTTTTTGCTGATCTTTATCAATAATATTTATCTTAACCCATTTATGATAACTAGGTATAAATAAAAAAATACTAACCATCATTTTCGGTGGTGTACAGGTGAAATCATCCATAAATCAGTCCGACAACTTCTGGAATTGAGCTTCTAAATTGGGTACAGATGCGCATTAGTTTTTCCATAGGCCGTAATGGTAACGTTTTCTTCTGTTGCTCAGTCCATATCGTTAACTTGGATATGTGTGATGGCTCGTTTCGAAGCTGAGACATTTTGACATATGTGGTTAAATTTTCGGGGTACGAAGTGAGATTACTTTTTCCGTAAATTAGTAAACCCCGAGTATCCTTTTGTGATGCGGCTCCTCATGGTAAATAATCCCATTTTTAACACAAAAAGTTCTTTGAAAATTTAATACTTTGAACACATTTAATAGCTCCATAGATTTTACACATTTATTCTGTGTTCCCCTACTTTCTAAATTAACTCAAATGGTTAAGCTCAGTCACTTGTTTATCATAGAAAAGTGTCAAATATCACTACACAGAGAATTTTTGTTTACACGTGACTTTTGAGTTCCTCATTTCAAGGCGCATTAGGGATCTTGTCCCATTTGGACTTTGTCATTTTGCTTGATGGAAAAAAACTAAGAAAATTTTTCCATCATATGGAAATATGAGCTGGTGATAGAAACAGGTGTCTGGTGCCAATCTGTTTTTCTTTAACCTTTTTGTACAGGATGTGACATCATAAACAGGATAAATGACACAGGGTTTGGGGCCAAATGAGGGAAGCACATGTTTTTATGCATTTTTCTGCAATATCTAATAACTTATAATAAGAGAAAAACTACAAACAATCAATCAATATTTTTTATATAATATATAGCAGCCATTCAAGATTTAGATAATTAACAGTATTTATTAGGGACACATTTCAAAGGAATCAAATTGTCACAACACCCCATGCACCCTACACAACCTCAACAAATCAACAAATTCAAATTTAAACTTTCATGAGCATGCAGACAAGAAGCAAAGATGTCTTCTATCATTAACAAAATATGAATTTTACAATGGATATAGATCAACAAATCAACAAATTCAAATTTAAACTTTCATGAACATGCAGACAAGAAGCAAAGATGTCTTCTATCATTAACAAAATATGAATTTTACAATGGATATAGATCAAACAGTTCTTATTAATTCTATTGACATTGGATAGTGCAGATGTATTCTTCTGATGACATAATTGTCTCTTGGATTTAGGAAGATTAGTGTGTACACATGTTTTGGATTAAATATTTTGGTAAGTACATTAATGTATTAGAATTTCCACCATTTTGAATATATGCACATGCTCTTTTAGTTCAAAGTTCAGTGACATTTAAAAAGTTTTATTAGCTTTTTTAAAGAGTCAAGAGAAAAAATCTAGACTATAGATTTATAAAAATTATTAATAAAGAAGATGTGGCATACATGGTATAATTGCCAATGAGACAACTATCCACAAGAGACCAAATGAACAAAAAAATGTGCAAATTTAATTATATACATATCATAAAATTGTGTTCGACAGGAGTCATATTTTGTATCATTTTAAAACATTATTTGTTTTATAAAATAGTACTTAATTCTAATAAAATATTTTTTTTCTAAAATTAGAGATCTGTGGTATGACTGACAATAAGACATTTATATATCCACAAATGACAAGTAGCTAACTAAATTTATATCTTTACAACGTTAACTTATTCTAATTTATCATGTTTATATGCTAGATTCTTTTACTTTTATTTTGCAGAATTTGCCATCAACTAATTCAACTTTTAAGGACAGAGATTTCAATGGGACGCTGAACTAAAAGATACACACATGTAACTGGACTACCTATAGACGAAAGAGAACAAATATTGTTTTATTTAATCCCAGAAAATGCAGTGTATGGAAAGATTTTCTAAAGACATTCGCTCATCTATTAAATTCCATCTGATGGTCAATTCTCCTTCAAGTTTCCATGCATTTTGCATGTAATGGAAAATATTCCATCAGTTAAAATGTTCCATCAATTATCCATCAGATGGCAAAAATACCATCAATTATCTATCGGATGGAAATTATGCCATCAGTTTTCCATCATCATAAACACAAATTCCTTCAAACAATTTCCATCAACCATTTTCCAGCATTGATGGAAAGTTGATGGAAAGTTGTTCCAATACTCCATCAACATGATGGAATTTGGTGGCATTTGTTCCATCACAAAATTCCATCATGTTTGATGGAAAATCTAGGGAAGGGCAGTTTAATTCGCATTCGAAACGTTTAACGTCCATATACTTGTGACCAGGAGGAAATCTACAATGAAATACCGTATTTATTCTAATAAACGCCCTGGGGGTAAGACAATTTCCGAAAGGGGGGCGTCAATTAGAGAAACGAATTTTGTACCTTACTTCATTGACCTTTACCTGAATTTTGTTGAAACAGACTATAGTAACATACACGTGTTTCTTATAATCTATAAATAGCGTTTATCGGTAATGTGACCTCATCTAATAATTTGTTAAAATGCATGCCTGTTTATAACGTTGAACTTTTAAAATAGCGTACTGTGTAACTGACAGATCTATTTTTGGAACTTGTACACACTGTGTTGTATTATCGGAGTGGATTAAAACATGGACGTTATTGATTTTCTGAGTGACAGGGTTGATGTCTTTGCAGTATTGGGTAAGTTTCAAATTTATTTTTTTCACTACAAAATGGGGGCCTTTATTAGAAGTCAAAAGTTCTGAACACACTATTTTCCGTAGGGGGCATTAATTAGAAGGGGGTCTTTAAATAGAATAAATACGGTATACAACAATCATTTAACAGTTAGTGAAGACCAATAGACCACTTTCGAGTTCATCCGTCACTTGAAAAAACTCCTCAAGTATGCACATGAAACAAACATGACAAATGGTTACATTTGTTCAAAACATAACAATATTCTTAGTTCATTTACTGCCCTTGAACCTACTCCTACTTCAATGTGAAAATCTACCAACCTCATAAAATAAACCTATGAATGTGTTACAAAAAAAATGGTTTAAGTGCAAGTAGATTATATCATCAACCAGTATAATAACAGTATATCTATTTTTCACGTAGAATGCTTTCGCTAAGGATATAATATTCGAATATAACAGAAAACAGATCTCCAACTGCCCTTGAACCTACTCCTACTTCAATGTGAAAATCTACCAACCTCATAAAATAAACCTATGAATGTGTTACAAAAAAAATGGTTTAAGTGCAAGTAGATTATATCATCAACCAGTAAAATAACAGTATATCTATTTTTCACGTAAAATGCTTTCGCTAAGGATATAATATTCGAATATAACAGAAAACAGATCTCCAGCTGCCATGAACTCTGTCTTAATTTTCAAAAAACATAAAGCTTTTAAAACAGCTCTGAAAAGATAAAAAAAAGTCGTGTTGTTTCTCATTGTTTCTGTCTGTCTGATAATGGAACCATATGCTGTCTTAAAAATAAATTTAAATGCACATGAAGGTTTTCACCATTAATGAAAAATGTTTTTCAAATATTTTCTTTTCTTGTAACAATATTTCAACATGTATTTATAACTAGGTTATTCAAAGAAAGTCATAGTTGTGCACATTGAGTAAGACTTTTTTTTTTTTTTTTTTTTCTATTCAACAACAAATTGCACTTTCTGCTGTTAACATGGTTAACAATATACCTCACTTGTCCAGCATACAAGTGAAGAGTCCCTGTTTGTTAATACCAGAAATCCAGGGTTGTTTTCAGGTAAGCATCAATATATTAAATCAATATTAGTCTTATAATCTAACAGCTAAGTTGTAAAATTATCAGCAATGAAATAATAAACAAGTAAATATCAGCGAGACTTATTTGATTACCTATATATATTAATAGAAAAGAATACTATATATATATCATCTAGCAATAAATGACTTTTGAGTATAGTTTCCGGAAATTTTCCATATTTTCTCCGTTAACGTGTGCATTTTCCTATCAAATAACTTCCTGGTTTGAAACAAAATAGTCACACCGGTTTATATGACTTTAAAAATAGAACAAACAGAAGTGATGTAGCATTTTAACATTTATGTCTAAATCAAAATGTATCAGTAGTGTAAAAAAGATCAATAGTAAATACTTGTTTCTTTTTAAAATCTTCTTTTTGTAACGGTAAATTGATTTAAATAGCCTCGTTATACTTTTTTTAGAATATATCCCTTTTGGATAGCACATGACACAGGTTACTTGATAGCTATCCTTGCCCTTGTGAGAAATAATGAAATTTAAATGACATCTTATATGACTTACTTTTAGGACATATGATGCCCTCACATTTTGTACTTGTTTCATTAGAATACCATCTGTCTCTGGTCCCTACTGCATTACACTGAAATGTATAATTTTTTTAGCATGAATATCTGAATGTCAAACCCTTATAGAAGGTGTCAATGATTCATAACATAGAGCAGGCATAATCATATATAACATACATTTACATTCAGTAATTAAAATATCTTTTTGCATGTTTCTTTTTTTTAAATGATTTTGCTAATCAATCTAGTATATTATGGATTAATTTACTTTCTTGGGTACCAATTTTTGTGGATTAAGGAAAACTTACATCCGGTTTGTGGATATTCAATTTTGTGGTTTTACCAAAGTCATACAAGCTGTATAGAAAATTTGTTATTTGTAGAACATTAAATTTCCTGGTTTGCCTGTGTCCCAAGAAGTCAACGAAAATTGAAATCCAACGAATAATAATGAATCCACAGTAATTCATGTAATTAGTATAATTGAACACTTTACTGATTTATTTTCAGAATTTTTCATGTTTTGACAGAACTGTTTTGTCAGGTATTTATATTTTGTAATATATATGGGGAAAAAATAAGACAAATAATTTTGAATTTTAACACTGATCGATAGATACCAGAAAATGTAAATGAAAAGGTCTAAATACAGTAATCTTTGAAGGAGTTGTTATGAACTCATAAACTAAAATGTACAACATGTACAATATAACATTCTAAATTTATAAATATCTTCAAATATATAATATTCTGACAAACAAGTATTTAGAGACATGAAAGAATCACTTACCTGTAGCACACAGCATATGAATATGACAACTCCAACCAAATGCTGACTGACTTCAATCATTTGTAGAACTTAAAGCAGTAGGGATACCAAAAGTCGAAAAATATACCACTATTCAGTCTTTGTTGATTTTGAAGGATAAATCCTAAACTCAGTTTTTAAAGAAGACTTTGAGATCATGTACAAAAACATATGAGTTTAAACATGTAAACAATAAAAATTCCAGATCCTAAGATACAATGTTCATGCCAAAGTAGATATGTTCTCAAATTTTCCATTTAAGTAATTTCAAGTTCCTTTCATTGAACATAAACCTAAATTCATATCATGGTTGGAAATTTCTTTAGTCAGTGTACATGTAGTTTACAGATACCCAAAGTTACTGTGCATCATCTGAATAACTGTTTATTTTTCACTTTGATCTTTACATGCATCTTCTTTGGTTTTGTAATCAACAACTGCTTCTAACCTGAAAAAGTGAGCACAATAGTATTTATTTTCAGAAGGATATCAAAATGCTTAGAAACATATTCATTTATGACATTAAACTGGTATGTATTCGAAAGTGAAATATTGTCCAGAAGGAGATGTCAAACTTTAATTCATGGTCAAAAACACTTTCATAATGAACTACAAATGTATAGTCCTTGGCAGTATATCGTTATGAAATAGTGTCGCCAAACAATATTTTATATGACATCTTTTTCGAGAGACAATATTTCATGGGGAATGGTATTTTAAATGTACATGTATGTTACAAATGACGTCATAATCAAGAACGTTCAATCTAAAATTTAACAGTAAAAGCCAATAATGAAAGAGCATTCAGTAATATAAACTGAACAAGTATTCTGCGAGTATTGCATGGCAATACATGTATGTTAATATTGTCCCCTACTGGTTAAAAATTCATTGTAATGGAGCCAAATTCTAACTTGATCTATAACTTGTCGTGGTGTAAACTAACATAAAATAACAAACAAACCTACCACTAAATTCTTAAAACAATTTACTAAAGAAAAAAATCAAAAATTTCATTTATTTTAATACAATGTCATGAATGTTTTTTACAAATCTTTAAAAAAAAAAAGAGTTATTTCCCTTTGAACCGAAATCTTGTAATAAATAAGTATTTCAACAAAAGTTTAATGCTAGGGAAAGTTAAACTAGAGGCTCTAAAGAGCCTGTGTCGCTCACCTTGGTCTATGTGAATATTAAAGGAAGCAGATGGATTCATGACAAAATTGTATTTTGGTGATGGTGATGTGTTTGTACATCTTACTTTACTGAACATTCTTGCTGCTTAAAATTATCTCTATCTATAATGAACTTGGCCCATTAGTTTCAGTGGAAAATGTTAGTAAAAATTTACAAATTTTATGAAAATTGTTAAAAATTGACAATAAAGAACAATAACTCCTAAGGGGGTCAATTAACCATTTCGGTCATGTTGACTTATTTGTAAATCTTACTTTGCTGAACATTATTGTTGTTTACAGTTTATCTCTATCAATAATAATATTCAAGATAATGACCAAAAACAGCAAAATTTCCTTAAAACTAACAATTCAGGGTCAGCAACCCAACAACGGGTTGTCCGATTCATCTAAATATTTCAGAGCAGATAAATGTTGACCTGATAAACAATTTTACCCCATGTCAGATTTGCTCTAAATGCTTTGGTTTTTGAGTTATAAGCCAAAAACTGCATTTTACCCCATGTTCTATTTTTAGCCATGGCAGCCATCTTGATTGGATGGCCGGGTCACCGGACACATTTTTTAAACTACTAACCCAAAAGATGATTGTGGCCAAGTTTGGATTAATTTGGCCAAGTAGTTTCAGAGGAGAAGATTTTTGTAAAAGATTACTAAGATTTACGAAAAATGGTTAAAAATTGACTATAAAGGGCAATAACTCCTAAAGGGGTCAACTGACCATTTCAGTCATGTTGACTTATTTGTAAATCTTACTTTGCTGAACATTATTGCTGTTAATAGTTTATCTCTATCTATAATAATATTCAAGATAATAACCAAAAAGAGCAAAATTTCCTTAAAATTACTAATTCAGGGCCAGAAACCTAACAACAGGTTGTCCGATTCATCTGAAAATTTCAGGGCAGATAGATCTTGAACTGATAAACAATTCTACCACTGTCAGTTTTGCTCTAAATGCTTTGGGTTTTGAGTTATAAGCCAAAAACTGCATTTTACCCCATGTTCTATTTTTAGCCATGGCGGCCATCTTGGTTTGATGGCCGGGTCACCGGACACATTTTTCACACTACTAACCCAAAAGATGATTGTGGCCAAGTTTGGATTAATTTGGCCCAGTAGTTTCAGAGGAGAAGATTTTTGTAAAATATTACTAAGATTTACCAAAAATGGTTAAAAATTGACTATAAAGGGCAATAACTCCTAAAGGGGTCAACTGACCATTTCAGTCATGTTGACTTATTTGTAAATCTTACTTTGCTGAACATTATTGCTGTTTACTGTTTATCTCTATCTATAATAATATTCAAGATAATAACCAAAAACAGCAAAATATCCTTAAAATTACTAATTCAGGGGCAGCAACCCAACAACGGGTTATCCGATTCATCTGAAAATTCCAGGGCAGATAGATCTCCACCTGTTTAACAATTCTACACCATGTCAGATTTGCTCTAAATGCTTTGGTTTTTGAGTTATAAGCCAAAAACTGCCTTTTACCCCTATGTTCTATTTTTAGCCATGGCGGCCATCTTGGATGGTTGGCCGGGTCACCGGACACATTTTTTAAACTACATACCCCAATGATGATTGTGGCCAAGTTTGGTTTAATTTGGCCCAGTAGTTTCAGAGGAGAAGATTTTTGTAAAAGTTAACGACGACGACGGACGACGACGGACGACGGACGACGACGGACGCCAAGTGATGAGAAAAGCTCACTTGGCCTTTTAGGCCAGGTGAGCTAAAAATGAATTATTTCCTTTTTAACAGAACTCAAGCAATTAATATATAGTTCATCAAAAATTTAATTCTAGGGAAAGGTTTAGTTATAAAAGCTAAAATAATGAAAATCGAACTTGACCTGTAACTTGTCATGATAAAACAATACACCAAATATCAAATCAACATCTTTGTGAATGAAGAAAAAAAATTCTGGAAAACTGGACATACATATAGACAGACAGACAGAGTCCCCTTCGAATTCATCAGTAGGATACTAATAAAACATAGCTTAGAGGTTTGTAGTTTGAATACTTCCTTGGAGTAAAAATCTGCTCTATCCCCCTCTCATCAGTCAGGGGACTTACTTACAATGTAGATGAGTGATTTCTAAACCACTGTAGAAATCACTGATTCAAGAAACCTTTGGTGCACAAATGTAAGTAACAGTTGTCTTTTTATAAAAATTACCTACATGTACAAAAAAAATCACTAGACGTAAGTACTAAGTGATTTAATTTTATCATACTTTGAATATACAATACTAATAATCCAGGGACAAAAATCTGTTAAGAAAGTCTTAAATAAGCTTTCATTAAGGATGTATTCTTCTGACGTTTCAGTCTCATGCAGTCTCATTGAAATCTCGTTCTGGAATTTATTTCCAAAATACGTGATACAAGTGGAAAATAGCAATGAATTAGATAATTATCATAATCAAACTTAACTCTGTGAAAGAATTGTGTATTTCCAATTAGTAGTTTTTGAGTAATGAAACTTTCAAATTTTATTACTAACTACCGGTATTATTGTCTTTTTAGCTGAAATTTTGAGAGAAATGGGTGAGTGGAACAAAAAATGATTTTACAAGAAACATAAACATCCCATATAACTTATCTTTCCAAATTTCCTAGATATGTATTTTGTCAATCAATAATATGCATTTTTTCTTTAAACAGAGAAAAATCACAAATTTCCAAAATTGACAACATGGTAAAGGAGTAGGTCCGGTAAGGACCGATTTTGGCCTCAAATTTCAGGTTCATCTGACGAAAGATTTTGACCACTTTTTAAACACTTAAGTGTCTATTTTATTTGAATTAATTAGTTTATGTGAAAGATTTTAACAGATTTAGTCATTTAAAACGATCCGATTCAAGCTCAAATATGAAAAATCTACCTAATATGCCGAAAAATGTCACTTTCAGATGGTTTTTGGTAAAAATGAAAGTGGCCGCATCCGTGTTCATCCTCAACCTTTATATATGTTATGTTATATCATAAAATACAACTTACATTTCAATATTAAGGATGAACACGAATGCGGCCACTTTTGTTTTACACGAAAACCGTCTAAAATTTAACTAAAATACTAGAATTATGAGGATTTCAGTAATTTAGCATGACTTAATGGTGCTAGTACCGGATATATGTGCATTGTATTGTCAAAAACAGCCCATATTTATGTAGCAGAAGCATTCTACTGTCCAATAAATAACTAAAGGTTTACATTTTAACAATTTTGTAAAACTGCTATATTTTGGGGCCAAAAAGGGGTCTTACTGAACCTACTCCTTTGACCAAAAAAGCATCAAAATATGATAAACTTCCTTATATTAACACCTACCTATAGGTTTTTTTAGTTGAATTTATTCAGATTGGTCCACTTCATCTTTATTGAGAGTATGAAAAAAATAATAATTGTAGAACTGACATTTTTTTTACAATATAAATAGCCAAAAAATGGGTAAAAATTGATGAAAATGGGAAAATCATCAAAATTAGGTACTTTGAAAGGGCTGTAGCAAAAATAGAAGCACACCACCATTTGATTTTTTTCTCCACCAATTATTTTTTTACAGTCATATAAACCCAAAAATCAGGTTTAGAAAAAAAGTTTAATTCTAGAAATTTTTGGCTCCTTAGAGGTAATTTTATTTACTTGTATCGGTAAAAAAAAAATGGCTTATTTATGTCCCTTAGACATTCAGATTTTTTTACTTGTAGAAGTAAAAAAAGTCATCCTTTCTTCTTTTCTTGAATTCTTAAGATTTCTTTTTTCTAATAGAATTCTAAATTGTGTAACCAGGAATTTGCAGATGTCTTTACTAATCATTTAAGTGTAATTTCATGGACAATGAAAATCCCATTTGTCTGTTATCTTCATAACACTGCTCATTTTCAAGCCCCAAAGGAGCAATAAAAAAAAATTGAGCAAACCTGGGAAAAATCATTAAAGGCATGATTTTACATCTCAAAACTTGAGGATTTTTGTGGGATTGTAAGAAAAATTTACTTATAAAAGTAAATTTTTCAGAAAATTAAGGGGAGATTATTCAAACATTATTTATTTACTTATATGTGTATATTTTTTTTTACTTCTTCAAGTAAATAAAATTAATTTTGTACAAGTAGTACCCCTGACTGGAGGTGTACTTTGTTATTTTTTCAACAAATACAGAATTTACAGCTAAATGATTGATTCAAAGCCATGCTACTTAAAAGAAGCAAGAGGTTCATTTTTTTAATTTTACTCATACATTTTTTGTAATAAGATATTATCTATCAACCTATATGTGTAAGATTTTTGTAAAAACTATGAAACCATAATTTGTGACATTAGTCATATACCACTTATATTATTTTTTTCCCAGAACAATAAGGTTGTGGAATTCCTTAACATACCTTTATATGATATATAGCTACTAGCCCAGGCTTAGAAGCATTTACGTGTGGTACAAAACCACATAGATATATTGCTGTTCAAATAATGTTTTTATCTTTATAATATATATATGTGTTCATAAAAAAAAAAAATGTTTTCAAAATTATTGTAAATATGTTTTGATTTTTAAATTTGTCTCTAGTATGTGTCTTCTTGTAATCTTCAACATATTGAAGTTAAGAACTATTATGAAAATGTACATTGGAGATACAAGATATACATCATGTACATGTTGCTGTAGAAGAGATTTTATTAATTCCCCTGACTGCTCATGCATCTTTGTGTCATTTTTATGACTTATGTTACACATACTCTTGTTTTTGCTATTCAATATATATATATATAAAACATATGGGATACTAATTGTTTCAGCTCACCTTAGACCTAAGTATACAGTGTCAAATTTATAAGAGAAACTATAGTACATGTACCAAGATGCAACAAGCGAACACCAGAGACATATATATACAGGGGGATAATTTGTCAAAGTAATTTTTTTCCAGACATGGTATTTTACAGGTAGATTTTTTCCAGAGGAGTGAAATTCTATCTGTGTTTTGCGGATAGTATGTACCGGTATATATTTGTAAAGGTTAAGTTTTTTCTAATAACTATTCAATAAGTTAAAGGGAAACTTCGCAAAAAAATCAAAAATTGATATTATGTTCATTCTGTATAAAAATGCTCAAATTCATAGATATTAAAGTTTTATTCAGCTAGATAAGAGATCACCATCGATTTTAAATTTAGAGTATCAATTCTCTGCGTTCGGCCATTTTGTCTTCTTTCCCGATTAATAACAACGATATGTCTATAAACCACAAAGGAACAAAACTACAGTAACCGATGTAGTCGTAATTGTGTGTCGATATCTTGTCAATCGTACGTTTTTTTTTATCCGACTCACTAACTTGATACGGAAAATATTTTTATTTTTTTTAGATTACCATGGTCTGTTATTTTTAAACTGTTAATATTGGAATTAGTGAAAAAGTCAAAGTTGAAATCATAATTAAATAAGTGTTCCGTGAAAATTGTTTTCGAAATTTAATTTGTTCATAATTCTTTAAAGTAATAAACTTTATTCAAATACATTCTGATCTTGTCTCATCTGATCACCAGCATGGCTAAAGGTATTACTCCCAAAGGTATTGTGAGGGGTGTGAGGTGACACGTCCAGGTATTCAAGCGATTTCCTGTCGGCATTGTAAGTTCATGCATCGTTTCACTTCTGTAGGTATTGGTCAGTGTACACGGCGATAACTTATAACTTTCCATTTTGAACTATCAGGTGTATAATATACATCTCTGTCTTGCGTGTCCGAAAGTGATATAATATACTAGTCATTACTTAACTCATACGCTTGTTTATGAATAACATTTCTGGTGTAAAGAATATTATTTATAAATATATAAATAATACCAACAACAAAAAAAAAGATTTGAAGAAATAGAAATCTATTTACATATTTTTTCCAAGGGTTAATTTGGAAAAATGTAATACATACTCGTTGTCAATAGTAAAGGACAGATTAGAACATACCAGAAATATTGATTTAAAAAATGTACGCACTTGTCGACGATTCGTTTATACGCCTGGATAGAAAGTTACGGAACTATAGCGCAATTTAAAATATATACATGTATACATTGAACATAAGAAAGGAACATACATTTTGTGTAAATTGGGGTAAAAGTTTTGTAAATAGACTAGTCCACGTATGCCAACGGTATACAATCAACGAATTCGATAGACTTTTGTATACCAAAAGAAGAAGAAGAAGAGAACCAGTTTGATTTAAATACAGGTCGATAGATAACTTGCTTTGGTTCATCGAAGTTATGAACATAGTAAAATCACAGATTTATATATCAATTAGATTGTTCTCGAATAAAGGAAGAAATTCGTCATCATCACAATTGTTCCGATATTCATGTAATATATATATGCCACTGGAGGTACACTAATAATCCCCAAGGGATGTGAATATTTTCTAGGAAAACTATTGAGTATTACAGTTTCAAATCAATTTCGGGATTCATTTTCTTTCTTGATATTCAATGACAGCAATTTAAAGAATAAACTGCATGTCCGCTTTAGGGGTATCGTCTCTCATAAATCTGTACAGATTGGCTTATGTATACAAAATGTATCTTTTATAAATGTATTGTGTAATTTTATACATAAGGTGAGATGCAAATAAAATATTGAATTGAATTGGTATTCTTGCCAGTTAAACAGACTTAAAATTACATTCAAAAATAGTGAAAGATGACATTAAATTCGTTGTCTTTTGTTTTTAAGTAAAAGTTAATTGAATCATCAAAGTTAATATCCTTTGGTCTCGAATGTATGTTAACTAATTAATGTGTTTATACAGGCTAGCTCAAATCCTCATCCAAATAATATAATCTATATATGTAATAATCCCTTCCTTCCACACACAGATTTAATGCCAAGCAGTAAACATATTATAGGTACTAATTAAGTAATTAAATGAACAATAGATAACAATAATTAATCATAAATGTGCAAAGATTTGAAAACAAAAGTTTTCGTACATATTATATTCCGCTTCGGTAGAGTTATCTTCAGATAGTTTCAGATATTAATTAATACATGGCTTTCAAAAGTCTAACTCGTACATTGTTTTGCCTAATAAAGACAATCAAAATGCTTTGGTTAAGCTATTTCTAATTTCTAAGTTCCCCTTTTTTATGAGACATAAATCAAGGACAAGCGGTGTATATCATTTCATTCTGACACGTGAATTAAGTTTCCCGTCTTTAACCGAAAATTGTTTACTTCTTAGTAAATTAACTTCTTTGAATTCAAATAAATAATAGCACCAAATATAATTAAATAATTCCACAGCGATCTATTTTTATTCGTCACCAACTTGAATATGTACTTTAAATGTATGTATTAAATGCTCCCTTGTTTTATAATCCACTGATCCGAATTATGGATAGACAGTCACACCTGGCAAGGTGTGCCCTAGAGGCGTGGTTAAATACTGAAGTGCAAATAACAATTTACCTTTCAACAAGCCATTTACGAGTATTGCCACAGAACCGTGAATACACACATCGTATAAACCTAATCATAGCAGAGATAGTAAAAGGTCAATAAGAGTACACCAACATATTGTCTTTACAGATTATTGTACGTTAATTTGTTCACCTTATTAGTCCGAAAATGCATTAATTAAAAATAAATCTATAACTTTTTGTGTTGTCTACAAAAATAATTCGAATATATACGTTTTACATAGAAAATTTATCTCATGAATGTGTACAATTGCACGCGTCTGTGCCTTTTATCTTCTTATTATTGAATGGTTATTAGATAAAGCAGAGGTCTAGCGGGACCCGGGAAATGACAAAAAAAATGAGAATTGCTTACATACATAGTGTAAGCGGGATACAGGAATCTGACAAAACAGTAAGCGGGATCTGGGATCTGAACCCCAATAAGACCCACTCAGAGTAATCTTGGACTAATAATTACCATGACCAGTCCTACCTCAAAAGAATTTGACTACTAGTCTTTGTGATCAAGTACAGGAGATCCTACAAAGACTACAATGTGTACAGATGAACATGTGAAGGTAATATCGATTTATTTATTTTTTTAAATTTTTCTAAATATAGAACCTATGTAATACACATTGGCAGTATCTCGACTGAAGTTGACAGTAATTTGTTTCGTTTATCTTCATTTTTTTGTCATTTTTTACTGTACAAAAACTTTTTTAGCTAAGATATTATCAGGAACGTGGTGTCGGTGTCATTTAATGCTTTGTTTTAGTCCTAGTTTACTTACAAAATTATCAGGTCATATCATAATCATGATTATAATGCCATCGATTAGTTCTGTGTCCTGATAAAGTCTGTTTCAAAACAATTTATTAACAGTCAAACATGAACGTGTTCAACACAACACACACCTATCACACTTCAGTTTGCTATGTAAGCAGTGCAAAACATACCTGCATCTTGCATCAAAGCTACTTACAGCATACATGTATTTATAAATGCAAGGGAGATCATCGATCGTGATCATGGAGAGAGGGGAGCTAACTATGAGTGTTCCAAATATCAACTGGCCACCCGCTGATTGATACTTCGACTGTGTAGATAAGATTGAAACAACAGCAGGGGTCCAGTTAATTCCAAATAAGGCACTGGCTACGGTTACATGGAAATGTAACAATAATAAAAATGTTATTGTTACATTGGAGTCTAATTGCCGGAATGCAAAGTTGGGTAAGGAACCGATAAATTACGAATGTAACAATAATTATTGAGGCTACGGTTACAAGTTGAGTTATTGCTACATGAAAGACAGCAATGCACGTACGCTAGATTTAAACTTAAATCTTCTATAGTTTTATGAGGGGGGGCAAGGGGTTTAACTGTTATGGGGCAATTTAATTCTTTGTTATCTGTTATTTTGAAAATATATTTGCTGTTAGCTGTTATTGTCTTATTCTTTGTTAGCTGTTATTGGGCTTTTAGTTTTTTTGTTATCTGTTATTGTGATAATGTATTTGCTGTTAACTGTTATTGAAAATTGGAATGTTAGCATTTTTTTTTACAGTCAATATTCGGTATAAATTGAAGATCATTGGCCATTGGGGTCTACCACTACTAATATGTTTGTCCCGTATTCAGAGAAGGATTTCATTAACATATACCCAGGACAATTCAAGTATATCTTATGATTATCCTTTGTAATAAATTCCATTTTTTTTTATGAATGTGTATTTAGAATTATCTTAATTTTTTTGTATGAGAATAATGTTCCTTGTTTTCCGTACGAATATATTAAATTAAAACAATTCTTAATATGACCAAAAAAACAACATATGGCCAGGAATATCTGACAAGGATCTCAATTAAGGACTCGGTCCTAACAACCACTTAACGTTTTATATAATATGGTACATAGACTCAGCTCTGTAATTCTTTTTAAAGCAGAACCAAATGCATTGTACAATGAAAGTTCCAACCATGTACTTGGGTCCGAAGCTGCACATAACTCATTACAAACAAAAATTTATTTCGTTTCAAGCCATTGTTTCCCTACTAAACTATGTATTCTACTTACTAGTACACTTGGTACAATCAAAAACCTCAGCTGATAAAAAAATGTTCAAATAAGGCCTTTGAAAATAGTGGAATAAATTGCTTTTAGAGTGTCAAAATTCGTTCGAAGTACTTGATAAATTGCATGCTTATAATTGGTGCTTTTGATTTTTCTACTCTATAATCTATACTAGAACACACCCGCGAAATCGCGGGCATTCAGAGCGTAGTTTATAGTATGTAAAGTGTTGTTGGAAGAATTATGTAAAATATTGAATGACTGGAGAATTTCAGCAAAAGTATCATAAGTCAAAGATTATTGGGGACAGGAACATGTGGTTTTTTTATCCCTCCTCCTTTATTTCCAAAATTCCCAATTTTGGTTTTCTATCAATTTCAATATGAACATAATACATTTAGTGGGGAATTTCAGCAAAAGTATCATAAGTCATAGGTTATTGGGGACAGGAAAATGTTTTTTTATATCCCTCCTCCTTTATTTCCAAAATTCCCAATTTTTGGTTTTCTATCAATTTCAATATGAACATAATACATTGAGTATGTTTTGAACATTTAAGTAAAGAGCCTGTAATTCAGTGGTTGTCGTTTGTTTATGTGTTACATATTTGTATTTCGTTCATTTTTTGTACATCAATAAGGCCGCTAGTTTTCTGGTTTGGATTGTGTTACCTTGTCAGTTCAGGGCCTTTGAAAGCTGATTATGCGGTATGGGCTTTGATCATTGTTGAAGGTCGTACGGTGAACTATAGTTGTTAATTTCTGTATCATTTTGGTCTCTTGTGGAGAGTTGTCTCAACATGGTTATCATACCACATCTTCTTTTTTTGTAATCAATGAATTTTGTAAAAGATTTAGTACTGGAGAATTTCAGAAAAGGTATCAAAAGTTCACATGAATAATTTTAGCGCTTATATAAATCTGTATATTATGAACATTCATTACTATATAAATATAGTGTATTTACTTTCAATTTTAAGTTTACTAATTGATCCATGGTGGTCATTGATATAGTATACAGACCCTCTCTATTTAATAAACTATGTGACCGCCGTGGATAGTAAACTTGAAAATGATAGCAGATATTTATCTTGTATACTCTGGCTTTTTATAATTATTTGGCATAATTTTTTATTTGTGTTCTTAATGCTTGAATTACTTTTAGTGCTTTATAATATATATTGCATGAATGTTAGTTTATCTGCATTTTATGTTTGCTTATGTGCTTGATAACATTATTTATTTGTGCTTTATGTTTTATGTTTTATGTGTTTAATGTATTGTGCTTGTCTTATATGTATGTCGGATAAAAGCTCTACAGAGCTTATGTTGTATTTTTATATGTATAACCGACTTTAAATAAATCTTTTATGCTTATGCTTTATGAATTCTTAAAATACAGTATACAGAAAAACGCAAACCGGAAGTCTAATCAGACTTAAAATTTCATCCAATGACGGGACAATATCCGGATGCCTTTTTTCTCGTTTTTCTCCCAAAATAACTCAATCTGAATAATCATATGAATGGATGACAAATGCGACTATGCACTGTACCTATAGGACACAGAGGCGTGTTGATTAATTTATTGTGGAAAGAAGAGAAGCGACACCAAAAATGAGGTCTTCTCGTTTAATAGTATAGATACCACTTTGCCTCATAGTTTTATTAAGAAAAATTCACCACCTCATTAAATGGTCATTTTGAAAAAGTCAGAATATTCAAACTCTTTTAGGTCACTTTTTTGATAAGCAACAAAGGGAGCTTCAGTCAATATATATAAACAATACACCAACGTTTCATGAGAACTGCTGAAAACATTTTTGTGTTAATGTCTTAAAACTGGAAAATCACCCCTTTTTAATTAATAAAACTCTGAAACGTAAAATCTAAAATTTATAAAAATTGAAAGTTATCTCATGTTAATAGATATAAACAATTCACCAAAATTCCTTGCTTTGTGAAAGTATTTTTGAGATATTATCAGAAAACTGAAAAAAAAAAAACACCAATTTTATTGAATAAAAACCCATTACCCAGAAACTTAAAATCTAAAATTTATAAAAAAAAAAAAAAAGGGAGCTCACGTCAATAGTTATAAACAATTTCCCAAAGTTTAATGCAAATGGTTAAAGAGTTTTTGAGTTAATGTCCGACATGTTGACAACAGACGGACAACAGTATACCATAATACGTTCCGTAAACGAGCGTATAAAAAATATTATAATATATTGAGTAGTAATTTAAACACATTCTTGATACATAAATTAATACTAAAAACATAGTCATAAAAAATGGAATGCATTCCAAGGGATTATATCCGTAATAAGAAATACTGATTTGTCAAAGACCCGGAATTATTTTAATATTTCATTGACTGTCAGGGGCGTAGCTAGAAAGAAACGATGTGGAAGCAACTACCGCCGAGCGGAGCAAGGCGAAAAAATTTTGGGACCCTATTATGTAGAATTTTTTTTTTTTTTTTTCGGTTTTCGGTCATAGGACGGTTAAAAGAGGAGCTATATGTAGATAAAAATTTATGAATGTAAAACTATTAATAAATCTTCTGGATATAGTAATACATAAACAACAAATATTTGTGATACAGAATTTACTCAAAATTGTCCAAAATCTGCTCTTCGGGTCTCGGCAGAAACAAACTTCTCTATTACTTTGTCAACATTCACACTGAAATCCCGATGAACATGCAGTAATCATGGTAATGCTATGTAACTTTCGTTGTTCATTGTTGATCGTACATTTGTTTTCAATTACATACGTAGTACCGTGACTGATAGATCTCAGGGCCATCATGGCATGGTAGCACTCGCGAGATGTTATAAACCAGCGTACGTGTTCGGCATCGAGCGACCTCCCAATTGAATTCGTCAAAATTACATGCTAGGTCAGTTTCGTATGTTTCAGACAATATTGAGATTTGTTCGTTTGTGATATTTCCTACAACACGATGAAGCCGTGAGATACAGCACAAAGAAGCGATTTTCTGATAACTTGACGCGACTCCAATCTCCAGTTGCCTTATCATATGGTCTATGAACACACAAAATAATGAGGCTTTCCAATACTGTTTTGGCGTGGTTGCAGGGTGATTGGCTCTGGTAGTCTGTCACTGAACCACATCGCCTCGGCATATTTTCAACGATATCGAAGGGATCTGATAATTGTAATGCCGATTAGTACATCTCATTCCAAACTGATGAACTGTACACTGTAAAATGTGCTCCAAAACTACATATCTTAGAATAGACTGAGTATTACAAATTCAAAAGTAAAACTCTTGTAAAAAAGATACAAGTAACCTTCCGATCTTGTCATAATGATCCATAATCTCAAAAAAAAAATTTATTTTGAAACCAAATGTCGTTATCTAATGATATTTCATCAATTAAAAAAAGTGACAACATAGGTGTTTCCTTTAACATTCAATTTATAAATTTTTATTTTGCCATTTCTTTTTTTGCATGCCGAATCAATGTACACGTGACGCAACTTCGGAGCTACGATCTTTTTCTGAATGAACAGCTTCGTCAACACTTGTAACTAGGTTGTCAAACTAATATCCGGGATAGACGGAAAAGACACCAACAGTCTCCGATTCCGATTGACCAACTCATCTCTCTCTCTTCTGCTTTTTTTTTTTTTTTTTTGTGAAAACGACGTGGATGCACGTGCTGTCGTGCCTCCGGGTAGCTACGCCCCTGACTGTTATCTGTTTTTGTCCATTTTAATTCCTTGTTATCTGTTATGAGCCAAATCAATTTGCTGTTTTGCTGTTATTGGGACCCCCCTTGCCCCCCCTTTTTTATAGCTTAATTCTTTCATTTGTACTAAATAATACTGGTAATAATGAAAAATAATAAATAGTATTATTCAACAAATGGTTTGTAAATAGTTTTATGTATTAATGGTTTTGATATTCTTAAAGATACTACTCCAGATTGGGAGTGCACCAAAGGCGAAAACTATAATTCAATGGTTTCACGTTTGTAAGTATTTAACTGCACACATACTCTTATTACTGTCATTATACTTAAGCTTTTGGCAATGGATGAAGAGATTCCTATTACCAATTTTGTTTAGGGTGAAAAATTTAAGACTTGGGATGCGTTTGAAACGAAACTGAAACAATACCAAGACACAAACTTCACTGACAGCCAAGGATTTGTATAGTAAGAAGCCTTCTTACTACTAGTATACAAATCTTTGACACAGCTATACAAACGCAGTTCTAAAAAAAATATAAATCAAAAGCAAAGTTTGCTAACTGTGAACTTAAATACTGGGAACTATATACATGTATCCATGGAGGACGTAAGTTAGTTCATCAAAGATCATCAAACATGTGTAGGACTTAAACATGCTTTAAAAACCACTTACTGGATACATTTGTAGAAACTGCATGTCATTGTAAATAAAAAATAAAGAATTTGTATTTATAGTTGTATGTATTGTAAATATAAAATAAATGTCTTAAACTTTTATTATTTAGTACATATTACTAGTCCCATCGTACATTGCTGTTTTTCATGTAACAACAGGGACGGATCCAGCCATTTTAAAAAGGGGGGGTTCCAATTACATGTCCCCATTCAAATGCATTGATCATCCAAAAAAAGGGGGGGTTCCAACCCCCGGGACCCCCCTCTGGATCCGCGCCTGAACAATAACGCAATGTAACCGTAGCCTCAATAGTTATTGTTACATTCGTAATAAGTCAGGTCCTTACCAAACCATGCATTCCGGCAATTAGACTCAAATGTAACAATAATATTTTTATTATTGTTACATTTCCATGTAACCGTAGCCAGTGCCTACAAATAAGCCATCTGATAAGATATATTTTATTTAAGAGCCCACAAGGGTCATATATATAGAGAGAATACAAGTATAAGGAAAAAGAAAATATACTTCAAACTTTACACAATTGTTTGCTTTTATATGGGGTAGAAAGCACTGGGGTAAATGTGATCTCAGTAACTGCAGTTATGTATATCCAAAGATGCCGCCGGCGGACGATGTTTCTAGTCAA
This sequence comes from Mytilus edulis, assembly GCA_019925275.1. Classification (NCBI taxonomy): domain Eukaryota; kingdom Metazoa; phylum Mollusca; class Bivalvia; order Mytilida; family Mytilidae; genus Mytilus; species Mytilus edulis. The sequence goes on along the minus strand of CM034359.1, from coordinate 64,529,682 downwards.
TATTTACATTGTTAATTCTGTAATAATTCTGTACTAGTAATTTTGGGGCCCTTTATAGCTTTTTGTTCGGTGTGAGCCATGGCTCCGTGTTGAAGCCGTTCATTGACCTATAATGGTTTACTTTTATAAATTGTTATTTGGATGGAGAGTTGTCTCATTGGCACTCACACCACATCTTCTTATATCTATCTGTAGTATTCTTCGGTTATTTCGTTTCTCTTTTAACGTATTACTAAATTTGAAACTGCAATACTAACTATATTTTTTTTATAATTCAACCGCTATATGGTTAAAACAGCCATCTAAAATATCGTGATGATATCAGGTTAACTGAAGTAATCTAATTGTCAATGATATATACGCTAGCTAAGCCTCTCAATTGTATGAGAGTTACATATAATTCCATCAGTATATTAACAACATTTTTTTAGCAAAGCAAACAGACATGATGGGTCAAAATATCAAAATTTGGGGTACCCTATGTATCACAGTCAACATTATTTTAAAATCCTAATCACTATAAAACAAAATTTAAATCTATTTCAACAGAGAAACACAAGATGGCATATAAACACAAAGATAAAGTTCATAAGCCAAATTTGAAGGCAAGAGTGCAAAATGATCACAGTACCGTACCACAATGGCAGAATGTACGAATACTGAGCCATACCCAAAAAAATATCAAACAATAAAACAGAGTAAAGAGATATATAGGAAGATGTGGTGTGAGTGCCAATGAGACAACTCTCCATCCAAATAACAATTTAAAAAAAGTAAACCATTATAGGTCAATGTACGGCCTTCAACACAGAGCCTTGACTCACATCGAACAACAAGCTATAAAGGGCCCCAAAATTATAGTAGTGTAAAACCATTCAAACGGGAAAACCAACGGTCTAATCTATATAACAAAAAACGAGAAACGAGAAACACGTATAAATTACATAAACAAACGACAACTACTGTACATCAGATTCCTGACTTAGGACAGGTGCAAACATTTGCAGCGGGATTAAACGTTTTAATGGATCTAACCCTTCTCCCTTTTTCTGAAACAATAGCATAACGGTTTACATTACACAGACAAAACAAAATAGCTCAATATCACGTACACGATGATGATAAACAACAAGTACCTAAACACTACATTTCAAGACCCTCTAAAGTGACTGGGGATTTGAAAATGGTCTCCATTGGTCTACCTCCCCTAAACCCATAGTCAAAGCGGGGCGTCCGTTTTGCTGTGCAAGATGCACAAGTATGCATTCACGTTTGGTCAGAATGGGGATGTTAAATAAGATGCCTTTTGTAGAGATAATTCCTCGCTCTGTGAACGTTAATAACCATTGTAATAACTCTTTGATGGGTCCCTAGATGGCATGTGGCAAAGAAAAATTTCCGTCCCTATCCAATCTAAATTTCTCCAACCTTAATCCAGGACTGCCACTGATGCAAGAGTTACCAACTGTATCTATTTTTTTTTTAACTTTTTCTCGTCCTGAACATAATTATATATAATAAAAAGAAGATGTGGTATGAGTGTCAATGATACAACTCTCCGCAAGAGACAAAATGCCACAGAAATTAAGATTTATAGGTCACCATACGGCCTTTATCAGTGAGCAACGTCCATGTTGCATAGTCTGCTACTATGGGCCCCGAAAAGGCAAATGTGACACAACTCAACGAATGGCCTTATTTAGGTACAAAATTAATAATTAACGAAAAACAAATACGTAACACGTCAACAAAAACGACAACCACTGAATTGCAGGCTTCCAACTATGGTCAGGCCTAGGCAATTACTGAATGGGGCAATGTTAAACATTGCTGGTGTCCAACACCCCCCCCCCCCCACCCCCCCCCACCCCCCATAACCTTGGACATTGGTGTAACAGTACAACATAAGAGCAAATAAAAAAATAAGTTGAAAAGGCTTGTCTCAAACAAGTGGATACAAATAAAAATGAACTAAAAAATCCAGTTGAAAAGGCATTAATTTTACACAAAGTGCATGTGGGAGGGAACTTGTACATCCAAAAAACAAAAAGACACTATTATATACAGATCTGAGAGTAATCACAAGTACAAAAAGCTAGTTCAAAGACAATATCAGTTATTACACATCCAACATCCAACATCCGAAAGACGTAATAAACAGTGGAATTTTTCAAATTTTGTTATAACATTGTGGGCATATTTTTTTCATCCCTACGATGATTTCATATATTTTTAAGAATTTATGACATTCTTATTTCCGATAAAAATTATGGTTCGAACTATTAAATCAAAGATAATTAATGAAGCAGAAAAAACGCAAATCAAATGTAACGGATATCCTTCTCTAAACGTTTATTACAGTTACGGACATTAGTCTATACAGTTACTCATATCCTTGCGATTTTTTTAAATGATGATTTCTCCAGCGTGTGGACTATGAAAAGAAGTTTCGTATTTCAGTTTCAAACTTAGTAATAAAAAATAAAACCAGAAACATCGTCTGCCATCTTTGGATATACGTAACTGCAGTTACGGAGATCACATTAACCCCAGTGAGAAAAGGGGCTACTTCACCTGTCCTATAAGTCAGAAATTTGATGTTCATTGGTTGTCGTTTGTTTATGTGGTTTATAAGTGTTTCTCATTTCTCGTTTTTTATATCGATTAGACCGTTGGTTTTCCTGTTTGAATGGTTTTACACTAGTAATTTTTGGGGCCCTTTATTGCTTGCTGTTCTGTGTGAGCCTATGCTCCGTGTTGAAGACCGTACCTTGACCTATAATGGTTTACTTTTATAAATTTTTACTTGGACTGAGAGTTGTCTCATTGGCACTAATACCACATCTTCCAATATCCATTTGTTATATACCAGAAATGGTGTTCCACATGCAGATACATTTTATACACCAATGATCTCTAAGGGAGTGTAGAGGCTTTTCGTGTGAAACGAAAGTGGCCGCATTCGTGTTCATCCTTAATATTGAAATGTAAGTTGTTTTTTATGATAATGCATAACATATATAAAGGTTGAGGATGAACACGGATGCGGCCACTTTCATTTTTGACAAAAACCATCTGAAAAGTGACATTTTTCGGCATATTTGGTAGATTTTTCATATTTGAGCTTGAATCGGGTCGTTTGTAATGACTAAATCAGTTAAAATCGTTCACATAAACTAATTGATTCAAATGAAATAGACACAGTTAAGTGTTTAAAAAGTTGTCAAAATCTTTCGTAAGATGAACCTGAAATTTGAGGCCAAAATCGGTCCTTACCGGACCTACTCCTTTCTGTTTCAAAATTAAAGGTGTATATAGAATAATAACATCAGAACCTGTACATTCATATTATTCATTGGATACCAATTTACATGGTTACAGGGGAACCACAAATTTAAATGCTCAACTACATTTTTTCTATACCAAAGTATGCAAATCTGGCAAAATCAGGAAATCAAATTTCCATGAAAATGCAAGTTTTATCAATCCACAAAAATTGGTACTCGGGAAAATAAAAGTGTACACAACATGATGAAGATCTTCAAAGTAGAAAGCAGATGCAAGTATATTTAATCAGTCTTGCTATGCAGAAAAGTCAAACAAAGTTAATGTTTGGAAATTTAAGTACATCTGATCATGTTATTATTTCTAATTCATTCCGATAAATAATCTGTTGATAATCTTTCAAATATTATGTGGGATAATCCTTCTGTCTGTCCTATGTTCTTTTCCACATTCTACCATGAATTTTCTTTATTCAAATTTTATGTAATTCATACATAATGCTAAGAACCAAAAACTCTCAGACAGAATTGTTGTCAGTGAAGCACTTAATGTTCTGGAGTTATGCCCCTTTTTAACTATGAAAAATGCTAATATTTCGTTTCCACTCTCTAATTTTAGTTTTCCTTATAAAAATTATATGAAATAGATGCAGAGTGCTAAAACCAAACCTTGCAGTATATAATTTGGGTAGTGAGTCACTTACCACTCTAGAATTATGCCTCTTTATAAATATGGAAAATTACAATGTTTGTTTCCACACTCTTAACTTAAGTTTGTCTCATCAAAATTTGATGAAACTCATACACAATGCTAAGAAGCATAACACACATACATAGTATGAATTTGGGCAGTGAGTCTAGAGTTATGGCCTATTGCAATTTGGAAATTGCAAATCTTGAGCAGTGGCATTCTCTTCCTGAGACATATTCTTCTTTGATTTTAAGATAGCTTTTTGGGGAGGCTGGTCTTAATAAACATACTTAAATTCCCTATTTATGCAAGATATAATGTTGTGAAACTGATTTGTTATAGGTTATAGATCTGCAAAGACCAGAGGAAAATTCAGCACATTTTGGACAGCCTTCATCCGAACAACCTCACCACATGCCTTTACCACATGAACAAAACCAATCAGATAGTGTAAGTCTTTAATTATTTGTAGATGGAATAGATATCTAACTTATAATTATTATAATTCTATCAAGTGAACCAACACCTGACAGTGGCGGATCCAGAGGGGGGGTTCCGGGGGTCCGCACCCCCCCTTTATTTTGGCCGATCAATGCATTTGAATCGGGACATGTTTTGCACCCCCCCTGCACCCCCCCTTTGCCCTGGGCTAGCACCCCCCCTTTCGAAAATTCCTGCATCCGCCACTGCAGGCTGAAGTGGTGATTGTGTGGTAGGGTAAAAACGTATAATTATTATAATGAATCCTCATTATCAGTCAAAGGTGTTTACTTAAAAGTTTGAGTCACATTTGATTTTAGTTGAATTACAAATTCTACCAATATGTGAATATAGAGATGAGGTAAGATTGTTAATTAGAAAATTATTTATCAGGGCAACTGTAGGTCACTTTACGACCTTCAACAATGAGCTATACTCATTTTGTACAGAAAACTATAAAGCCTCTGCCTGACAACACTGGAAACAATTGAAAGAGAAACCTAAAGGCATTATTTATAAGTAAAAAAATATATATGATAAACAGCAGCCAAAGACAACTACTGTCGAATTAGTGGATCCTGACATTGGACATGCATATAAAAAAAGTCAGGGCTAAGTTAACATTAATGTGAGCAGTGACAACCATCCCTTTGTAAGAAGTGATGTAAGAGCACAGCATAAGAACAAATTGTAAATTTCAGTTGAAAAAATACTCCACTTTTTTTACAAATTAAATAATAGTTCCATGCAAATTTCTGAATTTAAATTACCTGTGCAATTTAAACCTTAATTGTAACGTCAGCTTTATTTAAAGGTCAGTTTTCTCTGCTCCCAATTGTGACATTTATATATAAGTTTTATTGTATAACCATAACTGTCCTAAAATTCAAAAGGATTAAAGAATTGAACATTGTGAACTATTTTTGCTTAAAGTTAGGACCATTGCAACTCCTTAAATAAGTTATTCCACAAGTATAACACCATTTTCTTTTACAGGGAATAGACAATAACACAGGAAATGATGAGGTACAGAATGAAGAGACATTCAACGATCTTTCTCTTGGAAGTTTTGACGATGCTATTTAAGTGCAAAACATGATCTTGTTAGTTTTAATTATACATTCAAGCATTAAATCCATTTCCTGACAAACTGATCTCTACAATTAATTATATATATATAATGTACATAGTATTCTAAGATATTTTACCTTTGAATCTTGCTTTATTCAGTATTATTAACAAATTTAATCTGAAGATCTGATTGCAGTAACTCCCCATGGTTGTATGATCTTTATGATTTTTTTGTTAAAGAAAAGTCTTTAAAAGCTGAACTATATTTTCCAAAATGCATATATTGATATGTAAGACTCAGATCCACATCCAGCCTCTATGATTGACATCAAAATCTGATGTCACAATAAAAAAATATTCCAAATCAACAGCCAAAATATATGCCCTCTAATCCAGGTCTGTTTTTGTTGTTCTCAAATCAATGTCAATTTCTTGGCTTCTCTAATCGACATATGTTTTATGAACTTGTTGCTCTAAAAAAAGGCACAACTGTTTTAAAGGGTGGGTTGAACCTAAAACTGAAAAAGTTGTTGAAAAAATAATACATTTCAACAATTGGCCGTACATTTTAATTATATCTATTGTTTGAGTCTGTATACTGCCCTCTTGATGTCATTCGATTATTTTTATCTTTCACAAAACAAGACAAAAGTTCTAAATTGTCCTTGCTAAATCAAAATAGTTCTATCTTGCCTTGTTCTACACTCATTTTAACATGGACAGGCACTATATTTGTCAACATTTTACACCTTGCTAACCCTCTGTATAATGATATGGACAAATATAATGCCTACCCATGCATGTTAAACTGAGCATAGAGCATGGCATGAAGGACTATTTTATTTTCAAAAATTAAATGATTGCATGTAATTAGACATTGTGATGAGAGTCTTCTAACCAATTTAATGTTGTTTTGTGATTAAATTTACATTACATTAGAGAACGTGACATAAGATTTGGACATCAATTTGAGGAACAAACATTGATAAGACACTAGATGTCTATCTAAGTTTAACATATATATTATAAGAAAATTATATTTCTAAGTTTTCCATATATATCAAATTGACTGTACAAATTTTTGAATTGACTATATATATTTGTTAATGTTTGCACATTCTTTATTGTACATTGTATTTTTTAAAAGTTTATCCAAGTTTTTAGTTATTTTTGGAATAATATATTGGTTTTGAATAGTTAAAACCTACTGTTATAGTTTGTATACAAAGGGGGCATTTAGATTTATTTTTGGGTCAGAAATCCAAATATTCTTAAATTGATTTGTAGGGGATGAAATTTGTGGAAAAATAACTGTCGAACAAAAGAAAAATGGATTGGTGATGAGTATAAGAGGTTGTATGTAACAATGAAGTTTATGCCTGTATGATTTTTTTCAAAAATATTTTTAAATATAAATTTACACTTTCATAGTCCGAAATATGTATAGAAATGAAAATTTAAACTGCACATAGATTCCTGTATGTGTGAATTTTACCATATCACTTGGGATGGACACTAAAACTGGTCCTATCCATTGGCCAAATCTAAACTTGATTCAGAATATCATTCTGAATCTATAAATACAGAACACTACACATATTAAAAACAAAATGTATTAATAGATATGTGAAAGGGCCATTAGATGTCAAATTCATCTTCATCGATTTGACTCAAATTCTCATATTAGATTTATAACATATTATAAAGTGTAAAATAAACAGTTTACAATACCCTGACTCCATAAGATGTATCGACATTTCTTGTGTATTTTTTTTCTTGATGCCATTCAAAATTGCTTATGAACATATAACTCTATATAAACATACTTATACATATAATTATATATTAATAATAGTTTTTACCTTCATAATTTTTGTAGTTCAAACCAGTCACCTTAATGGTTTACGTTGTGTTGTAAAGGGAACATGAAGCTTCTCAATGATCAAAACTAGTCTTTGTCAAACTGCTATGTAACCAGTGTAATTTTTCTGATAAAATGGTTGGTTCAAATTATTTGAAATTTTTACATTTTTGTCAAAGGGTCAAAGTAAATACTTTGTCAAAATTTTATGAAAATTAAACGAGCCAAAATAATTTTAGTGAAGGTGTTGGGTACCACCTTTAAAAACAAAAGGAATACTTATATATTGCATATTTTTAAGGGCAAACTTTGTTTCTATCAAATATTTTTTCTTTTCATTTCATTATAGCTCAAAGTAAAATTATTCCTGACCTGTATGTCAGTTATGTTAAGATTATGGGTGATATCTATCACTTCTGATCCATACTTCTAATAGGAAAAAATAAGAGAGATATAATATATGTAATTGTGACATGAATTTGTTGAACATCAAGGTCACAGATACTAAGAATAGTTCTGCTTTATAACAGAAAAAAAAGGCATTCCAAAAGATTGCTCAAGAACCTTTAATTAATTGGTCACATTTAATGAGTGAAAAGTTCCTTTTAATAAGGTATATAGTCAACATGTCCAAAGACAAGGTCAAAGAAACTATAGAGAGACCAAAATCATCGCAGAAAATGGGTTTAGTTGATGACTTTAAAAAGTTACTTGGGATTTCAAACATTAGGTAACAAATGATATGAAAAAGATCCCAAATGAATTCTGGTCAACATGTCAAAATGGCATTTACTTAAATAGACTCAAATTACTGAAAGCTATGATTTCTGAATGTGAACCAGATTTTATCTTAAGGTTATGATGATCAGAGGGATTTTAAGGTTAGCACCTCTAATTTCAAGGTCACAGGTACTACAAATTGATTAAAAATTGTACTGACAAGGATTTCTGGATGAAATTCGATAAGTTTATTTTAAGTAAAACATACATATTTATTAACAAATATTGTGATTTGCAATACTTTTTAAGGATTATAAATATACCTGAAAATAAATTTATAATATTTTTTTTTAAATATTTTCAATCAGAATTTTGATTAAATATATGATCATATATGAAACCTTTCATTGGAATTAGAACAAGATTGATTGAAGTATGCTTTAAGATATCATTTTTTTTACATTTAAGTTGCATTGTATTTAAAAAAAGATGATGAAAATAAAATTTTCTAGATGTAAAAATATACCCATTTGAGAAAGGTACATAGATAAAAGGGGGGAAGTAATAAGTTTTTGCTAGAAAAAGAATTAAGGGAATAGGATGGTAAATTTAAGAGTTATTAGCTTATAATCTCTCAATAAAAGGGAAAGGTTAAAAAGATTCTCCCTTAAATCTTCATTACTTATTTTTTCAATTATACCATTCATAAAGATTTTAACACTGAGAAATTAAACTTCAAACATGACAAGAGATTAGCTTATTTGTCTCTGTGGACCCATGACCCTTGTTTTAAAAAGTGATTGAATCAGTCAATATTACATGTTAGAGAGCACATATGAATTGCAATGTATATTCTGTTAGTTTTACTATCATATTACAGTTACATTTCTTCCATTTGTCAATGTAACTCTCATAATTGTTTATTTTCTTCAATGAGTTTAACAAAAATGTTGTCAAGGAAAATATTGCCAATTGCCACAAAAGCAAAGCACCGGTTATTTTTTAAATAGTTTGCATGCAGTATACAAACAATGCAAAACAAGTGTGTTGATTAACAAGATATGCAGAGCTTTTTTTATTACTCTTCCATTGCTTTCATATACTGCATTGTTGCTTTTTTATGAATTGAAAGCATATGAAAAATTAAAAGATTTGTCTTCCAGCTATTCACAAATCAAACAATTGTATGCATTGAATTCTGCTGTAAATATTATGATATGAATTTTTGAAATATACTCCAAATTAGCATTTTGACAAAAATTTGGTAGTTTAGTGAATATATAGAAATGTGAAAATTGTAAGCCAGGTGTTATTTTCATGTAAACTTATAATTGAACCTATTATTATGTTATTAAAATTTGCTGTTACAAAATTTTGGAAATTATTTGAAATTAAGGAATGTATCCCCTCATGCAAAGGTCTCATTCCTTGCCCAGCTTTGGCTCTATTTTTTTTGTTTTTTGTTTTTGTTTATAGCTCTTCATATTTTTAAAAAGCTTTTGATTTTCAAATATATTTAGGCCTTGAGCAGACAATAATTGTCAAAATGCTCATCTATTGCAGAAAAATTGGTACTGTTTATGATATTATAAGACATCTCTCCAAATTTTTCTACTTTTCAAAAATCTTTTTCAGAATCTTTTTTTTTTTGGTGGAAGAAGACTTCAAGTCTTCTGAAGACATATGGGGCTGACTTTAAAATCATTGAGCCTCTGTATGCCGCATTCGTTTCTATGTATTACAATTTCATAACAACTTAAGTTTCCTGACACCGATTTTACACATGATTAAGCATCTGAATCATTTAATTTGTAAATAAGGATTGAAAAACAATCACTATCGTAAATACAGAGACATATGTGTATATATGTTTCTGGTAAATATGACCCTTTTATTTATGTAAATTATCAGATTTCATCTCATCCACATGAACGTTATTTGTTTACTTATAACCGGATGTTTTTACTGTAGATATTTGTATTACGCATGCGTGAATTTGGTATCGGGACAACTCGCCCTGTTTGCAAGTTCGCCCTTGAAGTTACAAATTTGCAATCATGCAGACAAGAATATTTTGTTTTTAGTAAATAAAAAGGATCTATTTCTTATTAAATTGTTGTCTTTATTCATTGTTTTCCTTTGTCATGTGAATTAGATGCCCTTCTTCTACAAATGGTTTGATTCTATTTATAAATTATTCAAGACTCAGTTGACAAGAGCAGTACGTTGCTGTTGGGAGAATTTGATTAAACTCTAAATGCTCATAGAAAAAGAAATATAATTGAAACTGAATGTACCTCCTTCTGAATAATTTATTGCAATATAAATATAAATCCCTTTTGACAAGAGAAATCTGACTTTTGTCAGAATATTTTTTTTCACATGTGCCAAGGATTTGTATTTGTATATACAAATCCTTGCATGTGCAAAGGTAATCACGTGTGGCGGCCATATTGGTTTGTTTACAACTATGTGAATAAGCCTCTAGAACCATGACCTAAAAATAAATAGTCTCGGAAAGCGTAAACTGTATGCAATACTATTTTATCAATCATGATTATTTTCATAAATTTAAATTTGATTATTTAAAGAAATAAAATCATAACAATTACGATTTTAGATTAGATATTCTACACAGACATGCTTTGATCTATTTATAGCCAAATTAGTTTACCTGTGTGATAATGTAAATAATTTGTTTACTAAAACAAGTAAAGACAAACTAAAATGGATGGAAGATAATAATTAACATAAATACTTCAGGACATTTGATTGATTTTAATAAATATAGGATTTAAAAACTGCAAGTGGAAACAAATTTAATCATTAGCTACATAATCAGCTGATAATTTTTTTTCGCAAACATCGTGGTGATGTAACTGATAAAAATCACTCCATCAATCCTCCAGCCCTTTCACATATTAAGCAATAGATCTTCTTATTATTGTAGAATATTCAATGAATATACATTCATCGTCTAATTGAATATATCGGGTGATCAGATATTTTTAGCTGACAATTTGGGTATCCCATTGGCCGGAGTCTACTCTACTACCATAAATGATAAACATGATAAAGATAATAAATAGTATTGTTATGCCCCACCTACGATAGTAGAGGGGCATTATGTTTTCTGGTCTGTGCCTCCGTTCGTCTGTGCGTCCGTCCGTCCGTTCAGGTTAAAGTTTTTGGTCAAGGTAGTTTTTGATGAAGCTGAAGTCCAATCAACTTGAAACTTAGTAGACTTGTTGCTTATGATATGATCTTTTTAATTTTGAAGCCAAATTAGACTTTTGACTCCAATTTCACGGTCCACCAAACATAGAAAATGAAAGTGGGAGTTTCAGGTTAAAGTTTTTGGTCAAGGTAGTTTTTGATAAAATTGAAGTCCAATCAACTTGAAACTTAGTTCATATGTTCCCTATAGTATAATCTTTCTAATTTTAATACCAAATTAGATTATTACCCAATTTCACGGTCCACGGAACATGGAAAAGGATAGTGCGAGTGGGGCATCCGTATACTTGACACATTCTTGTTTTCAATAATTTATTGAAATTTTTTTGACATAATACTGGTTGTAACATATTTAATTTTTGTATTCAGGTTGGGACCCCCCCCCCCAAAAAAAAAAAATTATGAGTGGTGTCCCTTAAATGAGGGACTGTCCCTAAAACAAGGGTCATTTTACTGTTGAAAAAAAAGAAAGATAATTTTTAAGAATTTTATTAATCTCAAAAGTGGGAAAATTCATTATATTTGGAACAACTTTTCTAAATGAGGGGTCAAATTAATAAAGAAGATATAAGTTTAGAAACAACAGAAAATTCTTTTGACATGTTTTGACCATTTAGTACTTAATAGATGCATAGTTCTTGGGGAAAAGTTTCATCAAATAATATGAATATAAATGACTTTTTGTGTACTCATTTTTTACAGTGGGTTGAAATGATCTTCCAGTAAGGTAACCCCTCATTTGGAGTGTTGTTCCCAACCTGTTAAAGGTCCATCTTTGTGCATAATTCAAAATTGGAAATTTCAACAAGCATCTAATATTCTTACGCAAGAAAATAAACCCTGGTCTGCTAGCTACATGCATATCTTTTCTACCGATTTAATAACTAGAATCATGCAAACAGACTTAAGAAAAAGGCATGTAAGTTCATCATACAAATATGACACTTTTTCTAGACAATCCAGATCGTGCAAAATACTTCGCTAAAAATTGTAACCTTTAAAATTGTTGTTGTGCACTAAAAACCCCTATGGGAACTTTCAAAAGTTGGCGGGTATGTAACAAGTCTTACTATTTTTTATGCTCCATTTATGGGCATTATGTTTTCTGGTCTGTCCGTCCGTCCTGCTTCTGGTTATAAAGTTTATGGTCGAGGTAGTTTTTGATGAAGTTGAAATCCAATCAACTTGAAACTTAGTACACATGTGTTCCTTATGATATGATCTTTTTAATTTTACTGCCAAATTAAAGATTTTACCTAATTTTCACAGTCCACTGAACATAGAAAATGATTGTACGGATGGGAAATCCATGTACTTATGACCTTTACTTGTTTGAATAAAAAAAAAATACAACATAACGATAATGAAACAAAGCAGCCTGGGTTAGTCGGGCTGCTTTTATGGTAATTCAAGTTACCTTTTATTCACCTTCTTCCACCTCAGAGCTATCAGCTCTTTGATTTTATTATGCTTGCACCTCAGGAAGTCAGAATTTACAATTTTGGAATTCTTACCTTCAATAATGTTTACAAATAATATAAATCCTGTCATAAATTGAAAACAAAAATTCTTTTAAATTATAGCTAAAGTCCAAAGAAAGAACTTCTGCTTGTAGATTTAGAATGGCATTAAGTCTTTATTCCTTGATTTATCCTAAACTATGATTGTTAACATTCCATATATATACATAATATGGTCCGAGACCACAATTATTTCGTAGTGCATTTCTTTTAGAACATAAATGAAAATTAAAAAAAATCCCACCTGCACTTTCTAAAAGAAACTTTTACAGTGTGTTGTACTACTTTTGGGACAAATTATAGAAAACTTCATCGGCTCTAACTCAAAATATGGACAATTTTATGTTTAGGGCGTCTTGAAATCTTTTGACAGCTTCCGAAGTGCTAATTTTAAACCTTTTTTAGCTGGACCAAATTACTACTTTCCTTTGAAATTCTGGACCCAAATTTCTTTACAGTGTAATTTCACCCCCCTACTTGCAATTCGAGGCATTAAACATGGAGAAATAAATTTGGAAGGGGTATAAAAATTAATGGCAAGTTACCCACTGTCAACACTAGGGAACAACGAAAAGAACAACGAAAATCAAGGGACGACAATTGTGGTCTCAGACCATATGAAATTTAGGGTTTGTTTCTATATTGTTATATGATTCATTAAAGTCACATAAAATCTGGTGTTGGTTTATTTTGCATTATTTAAGTCTTTCCCCTAAGTGAGGAAAGACCTTATTGTTTTTCTAACGTTCTTTTTGTACCCCGCTTTAAAAATTGGAAGTTTACGGTTTTACCATCCGTCCATCCATAAGAGATCGGTCCAACGATTTACAGAAAAGAGGACGATTTACAGAAAAGAACCGAAAAGGACCAAAAAGAACCGAAAAGAACCGAAAAGAGGATACATTTATATTTATTATATCAAGTTAAAACAATGTAAATATACAAGGATTTTTTTATATTGGTAAAAATTCTTCGTAATTATAATTCAAATTTAGATTGTGCATTTATAGGGGGATATGTGAACTTACAAAAAAGAAACAATATAACTTGTTTTTTAATAATATATTTTTATACGACCGCAAACATTTTAATTTTTCGTCGTATATTGCTATCACGTTGGCGTCGTCGTCGTCGTCCGAATACTTTTAGTTTTCGCACTCTAACTTTAGTAAAAGTGAAAAGAAATCGATGAAATTTTGGAAGGTTGGGATTGATTTTGGGTGTTATGGTTCCAATATTTTAGGAATTAGGGGCCAAAAGGGGCCCAAATAAGCATTTTCTTGGTTTTCGCACTATAACTTTAGTAAAAGTGAATAGAAATCTATGAAATTTTGACACAAGGTTTATGACCACAAAAGGAAGGTTGGGATTGATTTTAAGAGTTTTGGTTCCAACAGTTTAGGAATTAGGGGCCAAAAAAGGGCCCAAATAAGCATTATTCTTGGTTTTCGCACAATAACTTTAGTATAAGTAAATAGAAATCTATGAAATTTAAACACAAGGTTTATAACCACAAAAGGAAGGTTGGGATTGATTTTGGGAGTTGAGGTCCCAACAGTTAAGGAATTAGGGGCCAAAAAGGGGCCCAAATAAGCATTATTCTTGGTTTTCGCACCATAACTTAAGTATAAGTTAATAGAAATCTATGAAATTTAAACACAAGGTTTATGACCATAAAAGGAAGGTTGGGTTTGATTTTGGGAGTTTTGGTCCCAACAGTTTAGGAATAAGGGGCCCAAAGGGTCCAAAATTGAACTTTGTTTGATTTCATCAAAAATTGAATAATTGGGGTTCCTTGATATGCTAAATCTAGCTGTGTATGTAGATTCTTAATTTTTGGTCCCGTTTTCAAATTGGTATACATTAAGGTCCAAAGGGTCCAAAATTAAACTTAGTTTAAATTATTATATTAAGTATTGTGCAATAGCAAGAAATTTTCAATTGCACAGTATTCAGCAATAGCAAGAAATCTCCAATTGCACAGTATTGTGCAATAGCAAGAAATTTTCAATTGCTCAGTATTGCGCAATAGCAAGAAATCTTCAATTGCACAGTATTGTGAAATAGCAAATCTTTTCAATTGCACAATATTGCGCAATAGCCAGAAATATCTAATTGCACAATATTGTGCAATAGCAAGAAATTTTCAATTGATTTGAGTTATCTTTCTTTGTCCAGAATAGTAGTTGAGTCAACTTAAATCATTGTTTTATACAATATACAATGTATATTCACTTTCACTACCAACTGATAAATTAAAACAATCTTTACCATTCAGTGATAACAAGCACCTTTTGTTACATTTTAATATTTTATGATGTATTTCAATGAGTAGTTATTGTTGCAAACTCCATTAGAAATTTGAATTGAGATCAGTTTTGGAAAAAGGGAAAGGGGGATCTGGAAAAAAAAATGGGGGGGGGGGGGTTAATTTTTCTCATTTCAGATTTCATAAATAAAAATAAAATTAATTTTCTTCAAACATTTTTTTGAGAGGATTAATATTCAACAGCATAGTGAATTGCTCAAAGGCAAAAAAAATAATTTTTAAGTTCATTAGACCACATTCATTCTGTGTCAGAAACCTATGCTGTGTCAACTATTTAATCACAATCCAAATTTAGAGCTGTATCCAGCTTGAATGTTGTGTCCATACTTGCCCCAACCGTTCAGGGTTCAACCTCTGCGGTCGCATAAAGCTGTGCCCTGCGGAGCATCTGGTTAATATGTGTATGCTCAATTATCATTTATTTTTCTCTTTTTTTAATCTTATTATCTAAACATTTGTTTACTGTTTGCTTAGATATAAGAATGTGTGACAACCCTCTACTTAAGACATAGTTTGTACAAGTAAACTATTATAGGTCAAAAGACGGTCTTCAACGGGAAGCCTTGGGTCACACCAAACAACAAGCTATAAATTAAGGGACCCCCAAAAATGACTAGGGGCCCTTATTTGGTGAATATTTTTTTCTAAAAGATAGGCACGCGACCCTATCTGTAATTTTTCACATGTAAGTTAAAATTAGTCCTGTGACAGTGAAATGTCAAAAACATATTTTTACTAAGTCATACATTTTTGACATACATACAGTTGATAATAAATACAGAACACTAAGTATACTTTACTAAAGAAGTATGTTCTCCTTCAGATTTTGGTGATGAGGAGAAGTGACTTCCTTGGTTGACCATTTTAAGCCTTTACTACTGAATGCTAATACTGATGTAAATGCTGTGGAGTATGGATGGGTATTGTTGAAAGATACTCTCTACACCAAGTGAGTTATTGAAACAAAGATAGATGATGTGCATCATTATAATAATAATACATGTAATTGCACATACTTTTCAACAGATTAACAACTAATTGACTAATTTTTTTATTTTACCAGGTTCAAAGATGTGTCTTGCCTGAAATGGAGTGATGTGAACCAAGGTGGTGCCACTGACTTTTTGAACATTCTAGGACTTATGGATGTAATTCTTTCCCTACCTGCTTATTCTGCTGATGCAGAACGGGTTTTTTTCTGAGATGAAACTTGTAATATTTTAATAACTTTCTTATACTATTTTGGATTTGTACCAAACTTGGACAGTCATAAACTTGTTTATGATCAAAAGTTAGTATCTAGAAGGAAATTTTGTTTAAATGTTGTACCTGTGTATCTGTATTTTACTTTATGTAACAGTTAACATTATACAGTCTGCAGTTAAAGTTTTTTTTTTAATTATTAGATTCATAAACTATCCCTGATTTTTACCAATCTTAGACAGAAGCTTCTTACACTCAAGGAGGCCTCCTTGACAATATCAAGAGGAATATTTTTATTGATTTTTCCCCTCATTTTTGTTGAGCCTGCGAACAGCAACAGTAGGCGAGACACTAGGTTCCGCGGAACCCTTACAAATGTTTACATTTCTTTATCTACATGATAGTTGTCATGAAAATAACCAACCAGAATATGCGTCAATAGAAGACAATACCATGCAAGTATTATGACATTTCCATGTTATGAGATATTGGAAAATGTTTACTAAATTATAATAACGATAACGTTCACATTTTATATTCATAACTCCTCTATATGTACTTATATATTTATGGCTCATTGCTAGGATAACTTTTTTGTATATATAATCAGCTCGTAATCACGACAAGATCAACTCTCTATCCGGAAGGATTTATCTAACCTTGTTCTTCTTTCATGTTTAATTTATTCATTAACTTTTGGAAGTTGTCTTTTCATTAGATATATCGTAAGCAATAGATCGTCTATATTTTTTTATGAATGGAATTAGTGTATGATTTACATTTTTTGTCTGTTGGGTTTCTTCACTTTGCTAGATTATATCGATTATCTTGTTGTGTTGAAGACCCATTGGGGGCCTTCGACTGTTTTTTACTTTTTGGTAGGGATGTTGTCTGTTTAAAATATTCAATATTTTCATTTTCAATTTTATTATAAAATCTTAGGAAATATTTTTATAAATATGTTTATCCAATTAGACACGTATAAGTTTTTAGTGCCTTTGTACTAGTTTTCAGTTTACTGCGAGTACTCTGAGATCTGTTCCTTGTGTCTTTTTATTGTTGGAATGTATAAGTACCCGGCCACGTCCAATTGTATTTTTGTCCATCTGATGAGTTTTAAAAGCCTTTTTCAACTGATTTTGATAGTTCGTTCTTATGTTGTACTGTTATACCACTGTCCAAAGTTAGGAGGAGGGTTGGAATCCCGCTAACATGTTTAACCCCGCAACATTATGTATGTATGTGCCTGTCCCAAGTCAGGAGCCTGTAATTCAGTGGTTGTCGTTTGTTTATGTGTTATATATTTGTTTTTCGTTCATTCTTTTAAAATAAATAAGTCCGTTAGTTTTCTTGTTTGAATTGTTTAATATTAATATCATTTTGGGGCCTCTTAATATAGCTGACTATGCGTTATGGGCTTTGCTCATGGGTGAAGGTCGTACGGTGACCTATAGTTGTTAATTTCTGTGTCATTTTGATCTCTTGTGGCGAGTTGTCTCATTGGCAATCATACCACATCTTCTTTTTTATATGCATTGTTTGCACATGTCCTAAGTCAGGAACCTGTTGTTCAGTGGTTGTCGTTTGTTTATGTGGTTCATCGTTTCTCGTTTTTCCACATCAATTAGATCGGTTTCAGTTTTTCAGTTTGAATCGTTTGACACTAGTCATTTTTGGGACTCTTTATGATCCTTTATAGCTAATGAGTCGGTGTGGGCCAAGGCTCCGTGTTGAAGGCCGTACTTTGATCTGTAATGGTTTACTTTTTTACAAATTGTGACTTGGATAGAGAGTTGTCTCATTGGGACTCATACCACATGTTCTGACATCTAATCAAGATTGCTTTTCTCACTAAAGATAATCATATTAATGACATATAAAACCATCTCGTATCTTATTTAAAGTTTAGGACATTTTTAGCTAATATCGAACGAGAACTTAATATAATTTTATTTGGAAATATTGAGCTGCCCATTGTACACATTCTGTCCTCCTCAACGCCCACTTTGTGTCAACTACAGATGCTCCATCTACTTCCGACAAATCTTTGCGGGAACCTTGCGCAGACATCGGAACAAATAAAGGTCTCAAGTTTGTTTCTTTAAAAATCAACGCATTCATTGAGATATCTTCACAGTATCTTTTGCTATTCCAATCAACGAGCTTCGTATCTTGCATATATTTCACTAAATATTTACGGTTAAACAACATTGTTTTACCGATAGTTAAAGATGGGTTCTTGCCCCTAACAATGTATTCGTTCATTGAATTGACGTAACGCATATCTCTGCTGATGCCCACTAATCTGCTCGGATTTTCACTCCATCGTAATAACATTAACGACAGCAATGCTTCACTTATAAGGACATCGTCATCAATCACCAGGACAGCTTCTGTACGTATGTATTGAGATACATTAAAACGGTTATTCATGCTGTTAACTTCCGATTGTATAAAAGTAAGTTTGGGTAAATCGATATTTGGTGTAAATGATGCGTTTTTATTATTCCATAATAATAAAATT
Source organism: Mytilus edulis (assembly GCA_019925275.1). Taxonomy (NCBI): domain Eukaryota; kingdom Metazoa; phylum Mollusca; class Bivalvia; order Mytilida; family Mytilidae; genus Mytilus; species Mytilus edulis. The sequence goes on along the minus strand of CM034359.1, from coordinate 64,510,762 downwards.
TGGTCTATCATCTGATACTTGGTGTATGCAGGTAAGATCTCGTTATAGTTGGGGAACCTTTTCGTCGAATACCCCATAAGTACAACAGTGACACCACTATTTCCCACACAGAGTGTATCAGCTCCTACTAGCATAGCGGAAGTCAAATGAGGATAAATAAACATGCATGGCTCAACATAGTAACTCACTTCCTTTCTCCAGTTTTGTAAATGTTGATGCGAGATCATTATTCTGATTTTACTAAATTTCAAAACGGCTGCTGTTGCTTTTGTGGTAAAATTGTCAGTTTGTATGAGTATTATTGATTTCGTATTGTCAAAATCATTGACCATCATAAGCTGACTTTGTAAAAATGTAGAATTCACATTTGAAACAAAAAATATTATAGTTTGTTTGCCTTTACTTAGCTCAAAGCAAGCAGGATGTTGTGGAATAATAGTTTTTGCCACCATATTACGTCTGCGGCCAATGAAATATACGCCTTGATTCTTCAGTCGACTTAGCTCCTCGGTGTCCCAAGAAGCATACACTTCCTCAAACATAGACATGATATGTTTTGCAATCACAGTTTTTATACGAATTGGGTGCAGCTGAAATTCACGATCATTGCCCGGTGGGGTAGCTACACCTCGGTAATTATCCCAAAGTTTTTCATGCCAAATAAATAATCCATTTTCTTTGATCAGATTAATAGCCGAATTAAGAATAGATAATGCATCATAAACATGTTCGATAACATTAATCATGACAAGAGAATCAAATTTCCTGGTATTATTAAGTTCTTCGGCCGGTATAGATAATAACGTAGTCGGTAAATTCATAAAAGTACCGTTTTTATAAAAGCAACGTTTAACGTGCGTCATATAATGGAACGCCATTGGTTCTACCAACGTTATACTGGTTGCATTCTTGTCTTTAAGTATCGTCTGTGACTGAGTAAAGGGACCTGCACCAAGCTCGATGATGTCACCTAAATTGTCTGGTAAAGATTGGTAGAAATTAAACGATTTAGCATGAGCCTCATTCCGATCTGTGGCAGTTTCACGTTGATCCCAGGTTACCTGTTCGACGCTTTGAGCACCATGCCATCGTTCACACGAGACTGATAAGGTACCAGTTACGTTGCTATAGAAACACTCGTCACTCCATTGCGAGCATTGTTTGTTGTCATTAACTGCGCATGTATCTCCATGCCATGGTGGTCTACAAAATGTTTTGTCTAGAAAAGTTATACTCTTCGGCAAGTCATTTACCGGAGTGGTATTAATAGTCTGGGATTTAACTTTATAACTGCCAATGCACCAACCCTTTTGAGCTCCTCTGTAAATCCAACCTTTAGGAACATGCATTTCTATATCATGCACTAAATCGTTGTTCTTTAAATAGTCCACACCTTTCAGCACCGCCGGCCAAGATTTTGAACAATCATCTAACAGTAATAGGTTATTGACAGAGGCAACTCTTGCCATGTTTTTCATGTCTGTCTGTGGAAAGTGAGCATGGTGGGCACCGTCTACATGTATCAGATCACATTTTCCTGCAAACTGAGGTACGGTTTTAGTAGAGTCACCTTTCACAAGTGAAATTTGACGGTCACTGAATCTTTTCCGTATCCAGGCAATTGCCGAGTCTTCATATTCGGCTCGATCCCACATATCAAACGCTGTATAACTAGCAGAATCTGTGGAATGTAGAAACAGTGTTGCACTATGTCCTCCGGCAAATCCGATCTCACAAATTGTTCGTATTGGGTACTTTTTATTGAATTCTTTGATCGCAGATATATAACTTTCAACCTGTATCTTCCCCTTTCCGTTGTATATATTCCCTGTGAAAATATAAATGATGTCAATTAAAATCTTCATATAAATTGGCAAAAACTGTTTTATTTTTGACTGCCTATACTTTTTTGTTTGAGTATGATGAACAAAACGTATCCGCACAAAAGGGAAAAAAACAACTTCTTCGTTCTTTTCGAAACAAAATGCACTTTCAGAAGATATTTGTTCATTGTTGAAGGCCTTACATTGCCAAATCGTTAACTTTGTAAATGAAAAGACAAAAATAGAGAGATGAAACAGCATTCTAAATTCAATAATGGAAATCCTGATTCTGGTCATAAATATAACAAAATTGAAATTTATGTAAAAATATCCTATTTGTCAAATAAGACTGTCATTATGTAATTGTCTATGTTCATGAATAGCTATTTATTTTATGTTTGTCCGGTATAATGAATAATAATTACATTAGATGTATGTTTCATTATAATACGTTATTCTGATTGGCTAACTGCACATCACGTGCTATTCCTGAAACAATTGTATTAGACAATAACATTTATCATTCATGGTGACACGAGGTCCTACAATAAAGTGCACAGGTAAATTAAATGAAAACTTGATAAAAATCGTGTTTTCATGATTCTAGCTAAAAAAAATGTAATTATAAGTATTGAATGCTTCTTTTTGTAACTTTATAGGGTTGTAAAAACGTTGACCGTGCGCACATTTTTAGTTTGAAGCGCTTCCGCGCGCTTCATACAAAATGTACTTCGGTCAACGCTTTTACACCCCAATAAATTTACAAAAAGCAGCATTCAATTCTTAAATGCAGTCGAAATTCGTGCTCATGCGTATTATACATCGTACCTGTTAGAAAAGATTTTCGTTACCGTGTAAGGTCAAAATCGATCATGCCCGCTTGGTTAGTACCTATATCCGGTGTACTGATGATACACGGTGAATATGTTACATAAAATAGACATTGCAAAAATTTAGAGACCTCTAAGTTAAACCACTCGATATCTAAATCAAATTTGGTAACTTCTCATAGAATTCAGATTTGGACAGATAATTTCGATGGTCAGTATCTAAAGAAAATGCAAGACGTGCTTGATCAATCATGCAATTAACCAAAATAATTTTTATATATACTACTAATACTTCTTTAGTTCGTATTTACTTGTGTATATTGCAATTGAATTTGATACATTTAAATTACATGTATAATAGTACAGAATGTGGTGATGGAAAATTTACCGACCGTGCAATGGCTGTATATATCCAGTCAAAGTCGTTAAAACTTCCATATGTTGCAAATGAGACAATTATCCCCCAGAGTTAAAATGAAGTGTAAGTTAGCAATTATAGGCCGCCATAAGTCTTAATGAAATAAGTCATTTCGTATCTCTTTTATAGTCGATCACAAAAGGCCCCGACATGGAAAATGTGAAACAGTTCAAACGATACAACTAACAGCCTCATTCTTTACAAAATAAGTTACGAATAAACCACACATGATAATGACAACCACTATACTACTTGGGACAGACTTGGGACAGGCACATACAGACATACAAAAGACAACAGCCTGACCAAAAAACAGATCACAGCCAAGGGCCAACAAGGGGTCGTTAACGCAGCGAGAAAAACTCCACCATTGAGGCCGACTTCAGAATGTCTCTGAAAAATAATATATACTAGTCTAGCAAATTAAAAGTCACACTTAACTTCGAAACTTAAAATTGATCCAAAACTTATGTAAAAACACACAAGACTAACAAGTATGAAAGCGCGCCGCGAGCAATAACACAAAATATCTGATTTAGGCAAGAGGCTATATTGTATTGTTATTTTTTTTAAATTGTGTCTGACATGTTTTCATTTCTTGCTGTAATCCAAAATAGGACTCTTTTTTATTAACTCACATTTTTCATCCTATACTGTAGGGAATTTGTATATGGTTGACTATCGTACTATGGTAAACACGTAATCATTTTCTCGTAAATATCTATAAAATTTAAATCTGAGTAAAGTCTGGCAGAGAACGGTGTCCCCCTCCCTTTCCCCTTCCCCAAAAAGTGAAGATTACTGGTATGTCAACGACAAAGCTCAATAAATACATTCGTCAGCCAACCACTTTATTAACTGGAAAGAAGAAACTTATGAAAAAGAAGATGTGGTATGATTTCCAATGCGACAACTGTCCACAAGAGACCCGCAAAAATTAACAACTATAGGTCACCGTACGGCCTTCAACAATGAACAAAGCCCATTACACCTGTACTCTTTGCACACAGTAAAGGCAACTACAATGTACCACGAGAAACAAATCAAACCAGGCATTGACCACCACATCAAATTTTGGTGTGCAAAGTCCAGAACAACAGCTAAAGGACTTCACTGGCTACAGCAACATTTAGCCTATATATAAAATCGGCTACCTAGATAATATCCCTCTATATATAAAAAAAATAAATAGAAGATGTGGTATCATTGCCAATGAGACAACTCTCCACAAGAGACCAAAATGACACAGAAATTAACAACTATAGGTCACTGTACGGCCTTCAACAATGAGCAAAGCACATACCGCATAGTCAGCTATAAAAGGCCCCGAAATGACAATGTAAAACCATTAAGGTTCATGTGGACCCTATGGTTAAAATGGCCGTATTTTCACCTCAAAATTTTCTCTGAGTACAGGCACACCTGTACATCTGGAAAAGTTTTAAGGCATAGCATGCCCTAGATAAATAGAATTCAAATGCATTGTATGATTTAGAAAATTCATAATTTAACTGGATTTTGCCGTACACTTTTTTCGTCTCTGCAGAAGATGATTAAATTAACAAACAGTTGAGTTTACCTTGAAATGGTCCACTCGGGTACACCGTTTAAATAACCAATTATTGTAAGGTATCTATTGTCCATCTAATGTCCATGTCAATTAAAAATGCTCACTTTAATTTTTACCTGTGGGGAAGTTCTCAAACCTGTTTCCCAACTTAGTTTATTTTGGCACCTTCTGGAGGAATGAAAAAAAGTGCACGGCAAAATCCTGGTAAGTTTTTATTTTTCTAAAACATAAAACATACTTAAAATTCATTTATCTAGGGCATGCTATGCCTTTAATGTTTTACAGATGCGCAGGTTTGTCTGTACTCGGAGTAAATTTTGAGGTGAAAATACGGCCATTTTAGCCATAGGGTCCACATGAACCTTAATTAAAACGAGAAAACTAACGGCCTAATTTATGTGAAAATTGAACAAAAAACTATATGTATAGTAAAGTATATAATTAGCTTACCGTATATTTTACTCTCTGGTGATTTTCTACGTATTGTCACATCTAATTCGTCCAACAGTTTATATAAACTATCCTGATTATCACCTTCGAATGTTACTTTAGTTTCTATTGTCACCGATTTATTGTAAGAGAACACCTGAACAGATTGTTGAAATTTTGCACGCAATATATTTTTAACAAATTCCACATGATCAAATCCGGCGAATAAAAACAGAACTAGAAAACACACAATGAGCAACAAAATTAGACATTTCTGAAATCTTCGAATCATTTGACTCATGGTTGTAATTGTGTCAGATTAGAAAAATGCTAAGCGCACCATCAACAATTGTCCAAGTGTGTGGCCGGTTAGTAAAATGCTACGACCAACAATTGTCCATTTGTCAGGTTAGCAAAATGCTATGAGCACCATCAACAATTGTCCACGTGTCTGGTTATGAAAATGCTACAAGCACCCTCAGTAATTGTTGTATTTTTAAAGACATCCACATCAACAGATTTATATTAAAACAAGATAATCCACTTCCTTCTCGGTTGTATTTAAATCGATTTAAAACCCTACAGGATAATAATGTAGTGGTCACTACAATACATGTACAATGGTCAATATATATTACCTGTATATATAATATCTGCTTAATTGGAGAGCCTAGAGTTCAAGCATCCATTATTAACGAGCCAGGTACATATTGAATTTATGTATAATTAACTGTGAATAACCGCCGTCTATACAAATTTATTTGAAAATACGCGTTAAGAAATAATTTAGAGAGTTTTTTTTATTTTAGATTTTTTAAGCAATTAGCGGTCATTTTTCTTTCAGTGACCTACAAATAATAATTAGATGGTTCGGATTTCATATTTCTCACAACAATAGACATGGAGAGAAGAATACAATTAGAAGCATATAAAAATTTAGCGTCTAGGTGACATTAACTCAACTTATAATATATATTTTTTATTTTATAGGAAGTAAATTATTCATTATAGTGACATGTGATCATAAAATTTTGACATAAAATATATCATAAAATATATGTAATAAATATGAAATTATATAAATTATTTTGCATGCATCGTATACTTAACTATATACCACATCTTCCTATATCTATTAAACTTTGCGCCTCTTAATATTTTTAAAATACAGTGTGAATATCAATGATTCAAAACACTTTTTTCTACTCAATCTAATTAAAATATAATCATAATAGATCTCTGATTTACTACGGATACTATGTTTAGTACGGTGACCGCATATCTTTTTGACAACATTGATGTTTCGAAAGTTCTTATTTTGGCGAATCCAATGATAAATAATATACCCGTAAAGTATATTTTACGATTAAATTTTGAAAATATTGAGTCTGGTCACCGTACTAGTTATACTAGTCTACTCGTATGTAGTAAAACTTATTATTAAATGATATGAGCAAATAAGCCCTAATACGGATAAATCAGCATGTGCAATACTAAAAACGTTTCACTGTCGATATAAATCAAGATTTAATATTGCTCTTCGAACAGGGCCAATACGGAAAAAAACAGGGCCAATACAGAAAAAAGCGGGAAAAAAGCCGTATTAGCCCTAGGGCTAATACAGGACGTTCACTTCCGGTTTTCAATTTTATTACGCCATTACTTAACTCTGGAAGTATCGTTATGCATAAAAACATTTGTATAATATTTTTTAAATTAAAGTCATAAAATAAACAGGTTAAATGATGTGCAATGTTTTGTAATGTCTTAAAGTTTTGAAACGGAAAAAACGAGGGCCAATACGGAAAAAAGCGGGGAAAAAGCTGTATTGGCCCATGGGCTAATACGGGACGTTCACTTCCGGTTTTTAATTCTCTTATAATCATTTAATAAAAGTGTTATGAACTGGCTGTTTCTGTATTGGCACTGGTATAGATTCTCGGTCAGCTGTATTGGCCCTCGACCCTACGGGTCTCGAGGCCAATACTGCAAACCTTGAATCTATACCAGTGCCAATACAGAAACAGCCAGTAAATAACACTATAGTATAACGAAATCAGAGATCTATATCTCAATTAGATTGCCTGATATCTCATTCTTTGATTTCAATTTTCAAAATTTTACAGGATAGCAGCACCACAACTATAGTCCCTAGTGTGGACAGTGTCTAACTTGCCAATTTTTTTTTATATCCCTTCCAAATTTATTTTTTCATGTTTTATGCCTCAAATAGCAAGTAGGGGATTGAAATTACACTAAAAAAATTGGATCATGAATTTGAAAGTCAAGTGATTTGGTCCAGTCAAAAAAGGTTGAAAATTAGCATTTCGGAAGCTGACAAAGATTTCAAGACCCCCTTAACATAAAATTGTCCATATTTTGAGTTAGAGCTGATGAAGTTTTCTATAATTTTGATATAATTTGTCCCAAAAATAGTACAACACACTGTAAAAATATTATTTAGAAAGCGTGGGATTTTTTTAATTTTCATTTATTGTCTAAAGGATATGCACTACGAATTAACTGTGGTCTCGGACCACATGTAATTGCTTATTGATATCTATATCCTAGCAATTACTTTCGTAAAATATTCATTAGAAGAAATAGTAATTAGCTTTCGTAATGAAAAATACGTCTTTTCGACAGATGTTAACATTAGATAGACGACAAATACTTGAATAAAATCTTAACATATCTCAAGACTAATATGAAAACTATGGTAAAACATACACAAAGTATGTGTATAGGATGGGGCTATTGCATGAATAATGTCTTTTTTACATATTCCCCATTTCCATTCTCAATTGTATTAATATTGTGGAATATGACAGCTCTCTCGCAAGTAAAAAAAATCCTAACTGTAAAATATAAGGTTAACACTACAGGCACTGGGACAAATTCTACTGCATCTACTCAGCGAGAATAACAAACAATGCAGTAAATATAAAAAAGAAGATGTGGTATGTTTTCCAATGCAATGAGACAACTCTCCACAAGAGACCAATTGACCATTTATTACTGTAACCTTTGCTGTTAATTGAATTTAATCTTTGGTAGTCTCTTTTGAATTTATTTTTAATTGTGGGTCTTATAGGACTATCTAAAATTAGAGCATATAAGCCGTATCGACAACTAACTTCTGTGGGTGATCTTGGCTACGTGATGATCGTGTATACTGACCTCTAATTAAAAAAAAAAAGATGTGGTATGATGACAACTCTTCACAAGAGACCAAACGACACAGAAATTATAGAACATAAATATAATGGCATAGGAAGAGAGCTCTCTCACAAGCAAAACAAAATATCTCTAAAAATATAAGTACATACACTACATATATACGGGGACCCATTCTACTGCATCCACACAACACGAGTAACAAACTCAGCAGTCAATATAAAAAAGAAGATGTAGTATGATTGCCAATGAGACAACTATACACAAGAGACCAAAACGACACAGAAATTATAGAAAATTAACCACATCATTGCGCTTTAGATGACTATAAATGTATTTTTGGTTTGCTTCATTGTTCCATTAATATTGCATTATGTCTTAAGCCATTTTAATTATTGTTTATTGATTTTATACGTCATTCATGAATCAAATATCTTGCTTTTAAAAACTATAATTATTCGATTCAATTCTGTTCAAAGTAACCATTCCAACAATAGCTTTACGGTCGGAATGATTTCTATCAGCTTTTAATTCTCTTAGCGATTTTAGACTAACGGCTAACAGGAGCTTGACTTTCTCACTCAAATTTGAATTTATGAGATTATTAAGAATATTTTTGTTCCAGATTGGAATAGTGTTTCAGAGAAGATTTTTGAAATATCTGCAGTATTCACTAGTTTAGTTTGTGAACAATAATTCCATGGTAGGTGGTGGTAATTACTTCAACGATGAGAAAACCCATACCGTATAGTAAACTATATATAAACCCGACATGAAAAATAGGAAACAGTTCAATTAAGAAAACCCTACAGCCTATTTATAATAAACGAAAAGAAATTATTACAGACATAATCAACGGCAACCACTGAGCTACAGGCTCCTGACTGGTTCATAACGAATAACTGTTGCGTTGTTAAACATTTTTGTACGAGCTAAACTCTCCAATAATCTTGAACAGTGGTATTCCAGCACAACGCAAGAACAAGTTATAAAACTCAGTTGAAATTTGATTGACTCATCAGATCGATACAATGCAGCAAAAAAAGGACACAAAGTACAGATCTGAGAGAACTCATATTTACTGTGAGCTAGTTCACAGCCAAAAACAATTTATCATAAAAAAAAATCATGTATCTATCAACAAAATAAGTATATACAGTTGGAAACCGGTAGGCACTTAAAGTTAACCATCGAGAGACGTTAACCACCGAGAGTCGGTTTTTAGACCCGCCCAGTGCACCTAAGCACGCCTACTTTTGGAGCTCTTTAGTATGAAGATAAGAAAAATATACGAAATTACGGAACTATGTACCCTGTTTTATCCTTGTTGTTGGTGTTTCTTGCGCACGCGCACAAAGCACGGTGATAGTTACGGTTACTGACTCAGGAACCTTGTATATTATATACCTCGGTTTACAGACGTTTAATAAACTGGATCCCTGTTGTGTTCACTTATCGATACACTACGATGGAATTACGGACCAGTTTAACATAAACATGGTAAATAGATAGACAGCTGATAATCATAATTGATTAAGAAATAACCTGGAAGAAGAAATGAGTTAACTATTGATTATAACAGAGACGAGAATGCCATCGTGTTTGTTCTGCTAAAAAAAGCAGGAACATTGGAGTTTATGGTTAGATTTTAAATATTTATTGTCTCCAAACTGGGTAAATTTGATATAGTAACAACCCCCCCCCGCCTTTTTTTTTTTAAATAACTCGAGAACCACACATCGCGCTCGCTTAACAATAAGAAATAATTATTGTTAGTTTCAAGAATAATTAATCGTCAAAACTTATCCCCTCCCCGACATCAAAGGAAGTTAAATGTATTATCCCAAAATTAGACCAAATTATTATGATATAAGGACGTCTTGACAGGCTATTATTTTATTTTGTTTTGTTGGTGGTTTTTTTTGTTGCTTTGACGTCTTCCTCCTGTATGAAAAAAACATAATAGACCCCCCCCCCCCCCCTTTCCCCCATAATATAGCTTTTTAAAAAGTCATAATTATTTGGACTATACCCCTGAATATATTTCAGACAGACTCTTCTCTAAAAAAATGTAAACATGATTTGAGAGAAATCTTTGGAATAGTTTTTTAAATGATTTAATTATTATATATCATGTATATAATTAACATAGTTATAAACTGAGACTACTAGTATAACACATAGTGTTATAGTAGTCTCAGCTATAAACTTTCCATTGTATTGACCAATATGACTAACTCATATGCTCTTTCCCATAAATGTCACAATATCAATATATTACAGTAAAACTGATAGTTTGATGACATTGTTTAAGACTATTGACCTCAGGTCAGCCTAAACTGAGTTTAAAACTGTAATTTATTCATTAAAACAGTTCAAGACATGTACCTTCTGAAATGTGATTGCATCAAAATTAAACCTAAGGCATAACATACTTAGTGTGCAGGAAGTGCCACCAAATAAATACTGATTTGTAAAATTAGATGATGATATTTGTGAAGTCAAAGATATTATAGCTAGTTATAACTGGTTTTAGATATAAGGAGCTACCATTTGATTTTTATGGGGGGGGGGGGCTAGGATGAAAAATTGTGTCCTGCATTTTTTTTTTAGTTGTAATCTCTGTCCTGCCTTTTTATTTTTCACTCTATTCGGTCCTGCCTTTTTTTTTATTAGATTATCCTGACTTTTTTTACCTAAATTGTCATCCTGCCTTTTTTTTTTTTTGCAAAGTGTCTCATCCTGCCTTTTTTTTTACTCAAAACTCCTGTCCTGCCTATTTTTTTCAAATTTCATCCTACCCCCCCCCCCCCCCCCCCCCCCAATAAAAATCAAATGGTAGCTCCCTAAATCTGAGTAAAAGGTTGATTTACAGGGGCGTAGCTAGAAAGAAACGATGTGGAAGCAACTACCGCCGAGCGGAGCAAGGCGAAAAAAATTTGGGACCCTATTATGTAGAATTTTTTTTTTTTTTTCGGTTTTCGGTCATAGGACGGTTAAAAGAGGAGCTATATGTAGATAAAAATTTATGAATGTAAAACTATTAATAAATCTTCTGGATATAGTAATACATAAACAACAAATATTTGTGATACAGAATTTACTCAAAATTGTCCAAAATCTGCTCTTCGGGTCTCGGCAGAAACAAACTTCTCTATTACTTTGTCAACATTCACACTGAAATCCCGATGAACATGCAGTAATCATGGTAATGCTATGTAACTTTCGTTGTTCATTGTTGATCGTACATTTGTTTTCAATTACATACGTAGTACCGTGACTGATAGATCTCAGGGCCATCATGGCATGGTAGTACTCGCGAGATGTTATAAACCAGCGTACGTGTTCGGCATCGAGCGACCTCCCAATTGAATTCGTCAAAATTACATGCTAGGTCAGTTTCGTATGTTTCAGACAATATTGAGATTTGTTCGTTTGTGATATTTCCTACAACACGATGAAGCCGTGAGATACAGCACAAAGAAGCGATTTTCTGATAACTTGACGCGACTCCAATCTCCAGTTGCCTTATCATATGGTCTATGAACACACAAAATAATGAGGCTTTCCAATACTGTTTTGGCGTGGTTGCAGGGTGATTGGCTCTGGTAGTCTGTCACTGAACCACATCGCCTCGGCATATTTTCAACGATATCGAAGGGATCTGATAATTGTAATGCCGATTAGTACATCTCATTCCAAACTGATGAACTGTACACTGTAAAATGTGCTCCAAAACTACATATCTTAGAATAGACTGAGTATTACAAATTCAAAAGTAAAACTCTTGTAAAAAAGATACAAGTAACCTTCCGATCTTGTCATAATGATCCATAATCTCAAATTTTTTTTTATTTTGAAACCAAATGTCGTTATCTAATGATATTTCATCAATTAAAAAAAGTGACAACATAGGTGTTTCCTTTAACATTCAATTTATAAATTTTTATTTTGCCATTTTTTTTTTGCATGCCGAATCAATGTACACGTGACGCAACTTCGGAGCTACGATCTTTTTCTGAATGAACAGCTTCGTCAACACTTGTAACTAGGTTGTCAAACTAATATCCGGGATAGACGGAAAAGACACCAACAGTCTCCGATTCCGATTGACCAACTCATCTCTCTCTCTTCTGCTTTTTTTTTTTTTTTTTTGTGAAAACGACGTGGATGCACGTGCTGTCGTGCCTCCGGGTAGCTACGCCCCTGATTTATATGTGCTCTTTCATGTTTAGATTATAATTTAAATTTAATCTTTTGAATTTTTTTTTATAATATTAAGACATTAAAATCACAATTATTTATTTATACACAAAAAAATAATTTTTGTCCTTTTTTAGTTGAATGACTGTACACAAACATTATACACACATAATTTTGATAATTCTGTAATGTTTTTTTTCTATAGCCCCAGAATGTGACAAAAGACTTATTAATCCAGATTTACAAAAAATAGAAATAGTTCAGCTACCATAAGACTGCTATGACAAAAATTGTGCAGTTTCCAGAATTTGAGGTAGAGTATAGTTTGATTATGCAGATGCTTAGTTTGCCATAAACAATTATGCCCTTGATACAAAAGCAGAGGAAACAAAAAAGTATGAAAATAGTTGAAAAAAGTAATCATTATTATCTAGTCATATACTGTAAATAGAAAAAGAGAAAGGCACTGGTTATGATTTGGTATTTTTAATAGCATTATCATTTGTCCATAACTTGGAATATATACTGAATTGAGCTTGACATTTATTTAATATCATTGACACATGGTTGCAAGAAATGAAAGATGGTAATTTAAACCTAGCAATTTTATTAAGATTTTAAAAAAAAGCTTTTGATTTGGTAGAATATGACTTTCTTTGTTTAAAGCTCGACATTTATGGATTTAGTGAGACTACTGTTAGTTTTTTTAAGTCGTACCTGAATAACAAAAGGTATACATTTGTAATGTTAACTTTGAACAACAACATGTAAAATTTGGTGTTCCCCAATGTTCTATACCTTGTCCTCTATTGTTTGTGCTATTTATAAATGACCTTCCCTTATGCATTAAAAAATGTGAAACAGACCTATTTCGTTGTATATGCTGATGACACCACTATTCATAAATAAAGGGGAAACATCTAGAAAATATAAATGATGATGTTCAAGAAGATTTATAAAGGGTTGAAGAGTGGTGTAAAATGAATAACATGTTCATAGATGCAAATGAAACAAAATGTTTGATTACTGGAACAAAGCAGAAACTATTCAGACTTTTCAACCAAACTTGATAATAAATTAATGTATTACAAAATTCTTCATGTGAAAAAATATTAGTTTCAAAATTGACAGCCCACTAAGTAACTGGAGAAATCAAATTGACCAATGTTGTGCTAATACATCATCCAGAATATACCATCTTTCTTAAATACATTTTTTTTTATATAACTGCAAGAAAACATAATACAATGGGTGTTCTGCCCCTAATTGACTACTGTTGTATTATTTGGGATGAATGTAAAAATTGAGGGATAACAAGAATTTTAAAAATAAAAAAAAAGGGCAGCATGATAAATTCTAGATGCAGATCCGTTATTCCTCTTGGTATATAGGAGCACTATATTCTATGTTAACCTCCGACAGTAGGTATAAACAAATACTGTTGATAGACGGTATATAGGAGCACTATATTCCATGTTAACCACTGACAGTAGGTATAGCCAAATACTGTTGATAGACGGTATATAGGAGCACTATATCTTATGTTAACCACCGACGGTAGGTATAGACAAATACTGGTGATAGACGGTATATAGGAGCACTATATTGTATGTTAACCACCGACGGTAGGTATAAACAAATACTGTTAATAGACGGTATATAGGATCAATATATTGTATGTTAACCACCGACGGTAGGTATAGACAAATACTGTTGATAAACGGTATATAGGAGCACTATATTGTATATTAACTACCCACAGTAGGTATAGATTAATACTGTTGATAGACGGTATATAGGAGCACTATATTGTATGTTAACCACCGACGGTAGGTATAGACAAATACTGTTGATAGTAGGTATATAGGAGCACTATATTGTATGTTAACTACCCACAGTACTAGGTATAGACAAATACTGTTCATAGACGGTATATAGGAGCACTATATTGTATGTTAACTACCGACAGTAGGTATAGACAGATACTGTTGATAGACGGTATATAGGAGCACTATATTGTATGTTAACCACCGACGGTAGGTATAGACAAATACTGTTGATAGATGGTATATAGGAGCACTATATTGTATGTTAACTACCGACGGTAGGTATAGACAAACACTGTTGATAGACAGTATATAGGAGCACTATATTGTTTGTTAACCACCGACGGTAGGTATAGACAAATACTGTTGATAGATGGTATATGGGAGCACTATATTGTATGTTAACTACCGACGGTAGGTATAGACAAATACTGTTGATAGACGGCATATAGGAGCACTATATTGTATGTTAACTACCGACAGTAGGTATAGACACATACTGTTGATAGACGGTATATAGGAGCACTATATTGTATGTTAACCACCGACGGTAGGTATAGACAAATACTGTTGATAGACGGTATATAGGATCACTATATTGTATGTTAACCACCGACGGTAGGTATAGACAAATACTGTTGATAAACGGTATATAGGAGCACTATATTGTATATTAACTACCCACAGTAGGTATAGATTAATACTGTTGATAGACGGTATATAGGAGCACTATATTGTATGTTAACCACCGACGGTAGGTATAGACAAATACTGTTGATAGACGGTATATAGGAGCACCATATTGTATGTTAACCACCGACGGTAGGTATAGACAAATACTGGTGATAGACGGTATATAGGAGCACTATATTGTATGTTAACCACCGACGGTAGGTATAGACAAATACTGTTGATAGACGGTATATGGGAGCACTATATTGTATGTTAACCACCGACGGTAGGTATAGATATATACTGTTGATAGATGGTATATAGGAGCACTATATTGTATGTTAACTACCGACAGTAGGTATAGACAAATACTGTTAATAGACATCAACGGTATATAGGAGCACTATATTGTATGTTAACCACCGACGGTAGGTATAGCCAAATACTGTTGATAGACGGTATAGACGAGCACTATATCTTATGTTAACCACCGACGGTAGGTATAGACAAATACTGGTGATAGACGGTATATAGGAGCACTATATTGTATGTAAACCACCGACGGTAGGTATAGACAAATACTGTTGATAGATGGTATATAGGAGCACCATATTGTATGTTAACTACCGACGGTAGGTATAGACAAATACTGTTGATAGACAGTATATAGGAGCACTATATTGTATGTTAACTACCGACAGTAGGTATAGACAAATACTGTTGATAGACGGTATATAGGAGCACTATATTGTATATTAACTACCGACAGTAGGTATAGACACATACTGTTGATAGACGGTATATAGGAGCACTATATTGTATGTTAACCACCGACGGTAGGTATAGACAAATACTGTTGATAGATGGTATATAGGAGCACCATATTGTATGTTAACTACCGACGGTAGGTATAGACAAATACTGTTGATAGACAGTATATAGGAGCACTATATTGTATGTTAACTACCGACAGTAGGTATAGACACATACTGTTGATACACGGGATATAGGAGCACTATATTGTATGTTAACTACCGACGGTAGGTATAGACAAATACTGTTGATAGACGGTATATGGGAGCACTATATTGTATGTTAACCACCGACGGTAGGTATAGACATATATACTGTTGATAGATGGTATATAGGAGCACTATATTGTATGTTAACTACCGACAGTAGGTATAGACAAATACTGTTGATAGACGGTTTATGGGAGCACTATATTGTATGTTAACCACCGACGGTAGGTATAGACAAATACTGTTGATAGACGGTATATAGGAGCACTATATTGTATGTTAACCACCGACGGTAGGTATAGAAAAATACTGTTGATAGACGGTATATAGGAGCACTATATTGTATGTTAACTACCGACTGTAGGTATAGACAAATACTGTTGATAGATGGTATATAGGAGCACTATATTGTATGTTAACTACCGACAGTAGGTATAGACAAATACTGTTGATAGACATCAACGGTATATAGGAGCACTATATTG
This sequence comes from Mytilus edulis, assembly GCA_019925275.1. Lineage (NCBI taxonomy): Eukaryota > Metazoa > Mollusca > Bivalvia > Mytilida > Mytilidae > Mytilus > Mytilus edulis. The sequence goes on along the minus strand of CM034359.1, from coordinate 64,494,307 downwards.
TATGTTAACCACCGACGGTAGGTATAGCCAAATACTGTTGATAGACGGTATAGAGGAGCACTATATCTTATGTTAACCACCGACGGTAGGTATAGACAAATACTGGTGATAGACGGTATATAGGAGCACTATATTGTATGTAAACCACCGACGGTAGGTATAGACAAATACTGTTGATAGATGGTATATAGGAGCACCATATTGTATGTTAACTACCGACGGTAGGTATAGACAAATACTGTTGATAGACAGTATATAGGAGCACTATATTGTATGTTAACTACCGACAGTAGGTATAGACACATACTGTTGATACACGGTATATAGGAGCACTATATTGTATGTTAACCACCGACGGTAGGTATAGAAAAATACTGTTGATAGACGGTATATAGGAGCACTATATTGTATGTTAACTACCGACTGTAGGTATAGACAAATACTGTGTGGAGATCTGGTCTAATTTATCATTTTCTCTATTACACGCATTATAACTGCAACAATTGAATTGAAATAAAAGTGATAATATTTCTGTTGTAGGTTATCAAGATTTAGTGTTTCCATACAAGTGACAAAGATTGAACAACAAAAACATCTCAAACTTTACAGGACAGAGTAGACTTTTTTCACTGAGCTTAGTTTTGTCTTTATTTCTAAATTATGATACCTTTAAAAAAAACCAATAAAATATGGAATAACATTTATTTCTATCTTATAAAGTGGAGTGAAGAAATAAGGGGTCATTGAAAACATAAGAATATATTGCTATCATATATGCAGATCAGCAGCCCATACATTTGCTATAGCACATAAATATGGGACCAATAATTTCAAGTTGCCTTTTAAAAAAGACCTTATTAATGTTATGCGAGATACCACCAAAGACCACTAGGTGTTGATCAAATGATATTGTAAATAAAAGGGTTGTCCAAAATATTTCCAACAGCTGTTTGATATACACTACCTTAATCAAACCACAATGGTAAAAAAAGTCTTAAAAGAAGCAAATATAATTTAGAAAAAGTGCAAGCTGTTGATAAAAACTACAAATAACTGCCAGTCCTAAATGTGGGTGGAGATTACCATTTAGCACAAATGAGTTTCTGGACTAAAGAAAGTAATTTCGGCACAAACCGATTATACCCTTTCAAAAACTATGTGTAGTCCCTTTTATAAAAGTGGCAGATTATCTTTCTATCTAGAGTATCTATGACAACTAACTGCTGCTCCTAGTGACGTTAGTCTTTGCTTTTTGAAAAGATTGGATATATTGTCACAATTCTTTTCTAAGGTAACGGTCTGATAAACAGGAAGTAACCAGATTAGCTACTAAATATATGCACACTGAAATATAGTCCCTTAAAATTCCCTGGCTGTGTACATGTTCAGATACGAACTATGAAAATTGTGTTTATATCTTTAGAGAAGTAAAATCAAGTATGTATGTCTTTAGTTTTGTCAAATTGCTGTCTTGTTTTGTCCTGTTATTAGGTAACAGTACTGATACAATACTGTAAAAATACGGAGATGTGGTATGATTGCCAATGAGACACCTACATGTATCCACTCAAGTTCAAATAAAGTGGATGTAAGCAGTTATATGCAACCATACAGCCTTCAACAATGAGAAAAATGATATCAAATAGACCCTTGTAAATAGGTGTTGATCAAATGATATTGTAAATAAGAGGATTGTATATTTCATGACGGTATAATACTAAACCCCTAACAGGAGGGATTGTGCCTGATATTCATATGATGAAGACATAATCTTTCAATCAGTTTAATTGAGGTCTGGTTCTGGCATGTCAATAACTGCTAGCAGTCTGTTGTTATTTATGTATTATTGTCATTTTGTTTATTTTCTTTTGTTTCATATTCTGACATCGGACTCGGACTTCTCTTAAACTGAGTTTTACTGTGCGTATTGTTTCGCGTTTGTTTTTTCTACATTGGCTACAGGTATAGGGGAGGGTTGAGATCTCAAAAAACATGTTTAATCCCGCCGCAATTTTGCGCCTGTCCCAAGTTAGTAGCCTCTGACCTTTGTTAGTCTTGTATGATTTATAATTTTAGTTTCTTGTGTATAATTCGGAGCTTAGTATGACGTCCATTATCACTGAACTAGTATACATATTTGTTTAGGGGCCAGCTGACGGACACCTCCGTGTGCGGGAGTTTCTCGCTACATTGAAGATCTATCGGTGGCCTTCGGCTGTTGTTTGCTCTATGGTCGGGTTGTTGTCTCCTTGACACATTCCCCATTTCCATACTCAATTTATAGTATGATTTACATCTGCAATAATCACGAAACAATCAGAGACAAGTTTGGGTCTAAATCTGTATGTCCCACATAATCAAATTGACCGAAGAGAGAGGCGAAAGATACTAAAGGCTTATTCAAACACATAAGTCAATAATAAACTGACAAAACCACGGCAAAAAAAAAGAGAAAGATTAAAAAACAAACAACAGAATGCAAAACACAACAAAGAACATCACAGACTGAACAAAACGAACCTCGCCAAAAAACTGGTGTGACCAAATGACTAATTTATCTCCGCCTTACATTATTTAGCAGACCCTTTATTATACCAAACCAAACAAAGTTCTTTATGGTACAATGTTTTTGATCCATCGGTCTGTCAGTCCTGTTCTCGTTATTGCAACTCATCTGAAACCACATAACAGAGTTTTATAAATCTTTGTAGATAATGAGGAAATTATGAAATTATCAATTCATTGATTTTCTATATACTCCTACAACAGTTTGTCATAAAATCTGTCTAAAGACCACAACAGAGTTTCATGAATTTTTTAGATAGTTAGGACATGCTATGTAAATGTGCATATTGGCAGAAAATCATGATTAATTTTTTTATGCCCCACCTACGATAGTAAATGGGCATTAGTTTTCCGGTCTATGCGTCTGCTCCTTCGTCCGTTTTCTCGCTTCAGGTTAAATTTTTTGGTCAAGGTAGTTAATGTTTAAGGTCAGGTCCAATAAACTTGAAACTTAGTACATATGTTTCCAATAGTATGTTTTTTTCTAAGCTTAATGCCAAAGAAGGTTTTTTCCCCCTATTTCACGGTCCACTGAACAAAGAAAATGATAGGGCAAGTGGGGAACGGTGTACGATGGACACATTCTTGTTTTTGACGAGCCTGCGACTTTTGTCGCAGAAAGCTCGACATAGGAATGGTGATCCGGCGGCGGCGGCGACAGCGTTAGTTCACTTCTTAAAAGCTTTATATTTTAGACGGCGAACGACCTGGATGCTCCATACTTTAAATACAGATGCCTTAAGTTTGGAAGTTTCCGTCTGTCACATGTCCATTGTCCTTGAACTCATTTTCATGGTTCAGTGACTACTTGAAAAAAAGTTAAGAGTTTTTGTAATTTCTCTCATATTATGGGTAACTATGTTTAGTATTTGCGTACCTTGGTCAGCATGCCCATCAGACAGTTTTCACTTGACCTCGCCATCATTTCATGGATCAGTGAAAAGGGTTAAGTTTTTGGTGGTCAAGTCTATATCTCAGATACTATATGAAATATGTCTTGTATATTTGGTGTATGGAAGGATTGTAAGGTGTACATGTCCAACTGGCAGGTGTCATCTGATCTTGACCTCATTTCCTTGGTTCAATGGTCAAAGTTAAGCTTTTGAGTTTTGTTCGTTTTTTTCTAATACTATATGCAATAGGTCAACTATATTTGGTGTCTGGAAATATCTTATGATGTCAGCCTCGCAAGTCTCATTTGACCTTGACCTCATTTTCGAGGTTCATTGTTCAGTGTTTAGTTTTTGTGCCAAGTGTCATCTGACCTTGACCTGATTTGTATTGAATTATTGTAAGGTGTAAATGTATTCCTCATTTTGGTCATATGACCTAGATCTCATTTTCTTTGGTCATGTTATTAATAAGTTTATGTGATAATTGTAGTAAAACTTTATATTTAGGTCTATCAACATAAATAAGGCGAGAAATTTCAACGTGTGTACTCTTGTTAGGAATTAGGAACTATGCCTTCTGAACTTAGAATTTCGGCCTAAATATACTTCTGCATATCTTCTGAAATTACACAACAGAATTTCATGCGTGTTTGAACTAAATAATCTGTTGAAATGTTGTTTGCTTAGTGACAATGTCGGGCTGTGAAGTATGTGAGCGTGCTCACAAAGGTTCTTTGATTACACACAGTCAATGCATTGTCTGTGCTTCCCAGATACAGTCTGTATGCATTTTCTTTGTTGTAAATTAAATTAAGTTTATGTATTGTACGTCGTTCTTAGTCTTTATACATTGTTTATATGCTTTGACTATGAGTCTAAGATACTTCTATTGTCGATATATCTTAGATTTAGTCGGTTAACACTGTCTATGGATCAGAGACACAGTATGTATGCATTGTAAGTTGTTCCAAGTTGAAATAAAAGTCTGTATGTTTTGCCTGTTACTGCAAGATAAAGTGTGTGCACTGCCTGTGGCTCTTATATACAGTCTGTTTGCATTTTCTGTATGCTTTAACTATGGGTCTAATTTTTAGATACAGTCTGTATACAAACTGTATCTCTGACCCATATACAGTGTCCAAAAAAACTCTGTTTTAAGATCTCTAACCCATATACAGTGTGAAAATGATCTTTGGTTCTAAGATGCATTTTGTTTGATTTGCGGAATGCTTAGTATATATTGGTTTCGATATATGGTCTGTATGTATTGTATGGATCTTATATATTTGTATTTTTTTTCCATCTGATGAGTAAGCCTTTTTCAACTGATTTTTATAGTTCGTTCTTATGTTGTACTGTTACACCAAAGTCCCAGGTTATTGGAGGTTTGGGATCCCGCTAACATGTTTAACCCCGCCACATTCTCTATGTATGTGCCTGTCCCAAGTTAGGAGACTGTAATTCAGTGGTTGTCGTTTGTTTATATGTTACATATTTGTTTTTCGTTCATTTTTTGTATATAAATTAGGTCGTTAGTTTTTTCGTTTAAATTGTTTCACATTGTCATTTCGGGACTTGTTATAGGTGACTCTGCGGTATGGGCTGTGCTCATTGTTGAAGGCCGTACGGTGACCTATAGTTGTTAATTTCTGTGCCATTTTGGTCTCTGGTGGAGAGTTGTCAGTAGTGTTTGTGGGACAGAATGAACCCATAAAGGTGGACGTCGGACGCTGACGCTATATTTGGACCTGGGTGTGAACGCCGACGCCATATTTGGGCCTTAACGCGGACGCCATGGTCGACCATGAAATCGGGACGCGAATTTGGGGTTGGACCGTATGATTCGGACATCGAGACACCGACGCCATATTTGGGCTTTAAACTTGGACGCTATACCTTAATGTTGCATCAGACTACCCTTTAAAGTGGACGGTATATTCTCGAAAACGGACGAGAATTTGTCTTTGATAAACGCTTACCCAACCCCTAGGTAATAAGTCTGTGATAATTCTGAAAAGAATCTTCTACCTCTTAAATAATTAACTGCTTATACATGTTTATAACAACTGTAAGAATTCTTCAAGATATACTATTTATATTAATCAGAAAAACTGTCACTCAATGCAGTAGGCGGAACTATTCCCGTGTAAAGAGAATTGGATTAAAATGTTTGATATCAATACATAAAATATTTGTCTTTATCTTTTTAATTTTTGGATTTCTTATCTTATTAACATGACAATCGTGAAACATTCAGTAGTATTGCTTTCTACGGAAGCCCATTTAGGACCTCCAAAAGGTATAAAATTATTTGAATTCGAAATCACGAATTTAAATTGTTATCTCGAATTTTATAATTCGTTTTAACAGATTAAATTTGTGATAATGAATTGGTGAAAATCGTTATAACAGATCTTGTAATTCGTTATTAAGAATTAAATTCCTTATCACAATTTTTTGTAATTTGTGATAACGATAAATTCGTTATAACGATTTTGTCGTTATAACGAATTGTAGAATTTGTTTAAACTGATTAAATTTGTGATAACGAATTTGTGGAATTCGTTATCACAGTTTTTATTGTAATTGGTAATTTCAGATTAAAATTCATTATCACAGATTTTTAGCTCACATGGCACACAGAATTAAGAGAGCTTTCTTCCTCACTCTGCACCCATCGCTGTTTATTACTTTTACAAAAATCTTCTTCATTAAAACCTTTTTGACAAAGTGAAACAAACTTGACCCCAATCAATTTAGTTTTAACGTATTTTACACTATACCTAGAAATTTTTGTCGTGTAAACGGGTGGGTTTATTAGCCAGCGACCCAGTTTACACACCGAAACTCTCCGGGGGAAAATATGTCTAATTCTCATATTTCTTGACCGAAATATTTTTATTTTTTATTTTCTACCAAAGTTTTTTTAAGCGGTGAATATCATTAGTGTGTGTACCTGGATACATTTTACACAGATGCAACGGAAATGGTTTCGCCAACATGGTTTATCGAAATGTAAACCTAGGGATGAAAATCTTAGGTTTTACACATCGATTAACCATGTTGCCGAAACTAATTCTTTTGCTTCTGTGTAAAATATATTAATTGGCGATACACACGAAGGAAATCGCCTGTCTCAGAAGACTTTAAATTAAGAAAAAAGGAATACAAATGTTACTGTCACGAATTATGGGTATCAAACACATTTTTTATGCCCCCGCCGCTAGGCGTGGGAGAAGTTTAGTCTAGCCCTTGTCCGTCAGTCAAGTCCGTTTGTCGGGTAAGTTCCCAGAAATGGTTTCCGTTTGCCTCAACCAAATGTTATAAATTCAACTTATACACTATGCCAATTACTAAAACACACAGATAAAATTTGAAATTGAAAGGCGTCTCTTTTATAGTTCGTTAGTTATGCCCTTTACAAATGGTCAAAGACGTAGTGCTTATTCTGTAATGTCCGCTCTCTACATTTAGTTTGCCTCAACCAAATGTTATTGAATTAATACACAATGTTTATTAACACAAAACACTGAGTCTGATGATCAAGTTTAAAATTGGGTGACGTCACTTTTACCGTTCTGAACTTGTGCCCATTCAGCGCTAATTTACAAAAACAAAACAAAACCAACAAACAACCAAATTAAGTGTCCAATCAATTTTGCTAATTTTTAAAATAGAAATCGTTAAAACTAAATTGCTCGTGGTCAAGTTTGTTTAACTTTGACCAAAAGGTTTCAGTAAAGAGAAAAAAGCTCACTTAACCCTGTGTGCCAGGTGAGGTAGTTCAAATTTAGGTGAAAATGTTTTTAATCTGGAATCACAAATTACATTAAAAAAAAATGTGATAACAAATTCCACAATTTCGTTATCACGAATTTAATCCGTAATAACCATTTATACAATTCGTTATAACGATTTTAATTCGGTATCACACATTAAAAAAAATTGTGATAACGAATTTAATTCGTAATAATTCGTAACGAATTACAAAATCTGATATAACGATTTCCAACAATTCGTTCTCACAAATTTAAGCTGTTATAACGAATTATAAAATTCGTAATAACGATTTAAATTCGTGATTTCGAATTCAAATTATATTTGTGGGAGGTCCTATGGGCGTCCGTAGCTTTCCGACTTATTTGAACCACTTAATTAATATCCTATGGTCCTGTTTAACATGACATCTCAAATAATTAGATAAAGAGATAAAGCACATTTGGTGATTAAAAATAAGTATCTTTATACACTTTCTTTCAATAACATGTTTACAGGTGTACACTTTTTTATTTGGTTCTAATTAACGGACACCAATTATAAAAATATAGTCTGTGACATTAAATAATTATCTTTATCTTTTAGATAAGCATGACAACCGTAAACATTGAGTAGTATTGCATTCCAACTCATTTCAACCACATATAATTACTATCATATGATTAGGATTTCAACCCAAATGATTAACTAAAACCACGTCTGGTCATTTAAAATTGTTTCTCATTTAACATAATCTTAACTATATATTTGAAAATTCCACGGTCGTAGTTGGTTTTTATCTTCAAAAATACACGGATAATATATTTAATCAATCAATATTTATATACAAGGAGTTTGGATTGGGTTTACAGAATAGAGAATAATGGACGAAAAAATAAATAAAGAATGATATGGGCGAGAAAAATAAAGAATAAAGAAATATGACCAAAATAAATATAAAGAATAGTGAAATAGGGACTGGTAAAATATATTGAATAGAGAAATATACGGCTGCTTAAATATAAGGAATAAGGATTATGGGATGTTAAACTATAAAAAAAATTTATAAAAGAATACAAACAAATACGACTGTTACAGTATATAATTGCAGTAGCATTTTTTGTTTGTTTGTGCACGTGCAAGAATTATGTCCGTGCAGAGAAACAAGAACCGGTTTGAAATGGTATAAATGAGATGATTCTGGCTCTGTAGGTGGCCTGCTCTTAGCATACGGTCCAATCAAACAAGTTTTATGTCTATATAGTCCTTAACATAAAATTATGATGAAGATTACTAAATGCTTAAGGAAGAAAGATGATCAGGAGGATTCATTAATTATACAGAAACACAAAAAATTGTATTGACTATAATAATTATTTCAACCGTATAGAAGATAAATTAGTCTACTGCACTTATATAGTTATACACAACACATTTTAGCCTATTGCAAGGCAAAATTTATGTTCCTATCCATTATACCCTTTATCCCGCGGGGTGGCCTCTTTTACAAGACCTATACCTATTGTATTTATGGTTAACGTGTTCTAAACATTCATGAACTATTTGCCACTGGACGTTAAGCAATCAATTACTATTTCCGTTTATTTCCTTAAATACGGCTTTGAGTATAACAAAGCTGTAAGAGAGATACTAAAGGTTTCACTGGAATTAACACTATGGACGAGTTTTGTTTATTTATTAATAGCGAAAACTCGCTTTCATCCATCGTTTGAAAATAACGTACGTGGCAATTTCAAAGTGCGCCTTCCAAAACGCTATACGTTGGATGGATCGTGGGAATGTGCATTGAAGGTGTCGTTCATACCGGAATTTGAAGCCCAAACGAGACGTATGTACTTCTGTTCCGATTTCGTGCACCAGTCGTACGTTAGGGAAAATCTCTCCATATTCTCCAGTCGATACGATTAATTGAAGATATCACGGACGTGACGTTTGGGAAAACAGTCTATTTCACGGTAACCAGGAATGAATTGTATCACATCGAATTTGTTTTAAAATACGATCATCTTCAAATATGTCGTCTAAAAGATGACCATGTATTTCTCTTGCTATATTTTCGAAGGAAGTGAAGTAAATCTATAAGAGGAAACTACTCACTGTCATTTAGGAAATTACGAGTATGTTTAATTGCAATATTTGCCGTAAAGTGTATGTGTGGCCGCACGATCTTCAAAGACATATAAGAAGTAAGCATTCTTCCGATGAGCCACTATACCACCCAGGTGTTACCCAGCAGCAGCAAAAGCAGCAACAGCAGCAGCAGAACAAAAAAGAAGCAGCAGCAGCAAAAGCAGCAGCAGAAGGCTTTCGTGTTTAGACACCCTTTCACCATGATTGTGTCCGGTCCAACCTCCTGCGGAAAAACTTATTTTATTTTATTTGTTTCAACACATAGAAAAACTGTGAAGTCCTAGTCCAGACAGGATCGTTTGGTTGTATAAAAGGTGGCAACCTCTTTACGAGGAAATACAACGAACAGTGCTTGAATTCATTCGTGGAATTCCTTTTGATCTCGAAAGGGACGATTTTTTCGATCCCAACATTCGAAACATGATACTATTAGATGACCTCATGTCGACATCGGACAAAGACTCCAGAATAAATGATTTGTTTACGGAAGGGTGTCACCATAGGAATTTATCGGTCGTCGTTTTTAATCAGAATTTATACTTTGGCAAAGACCCCAACCAGAGACGAAACTGTCATTATCTCATTCTCTTCAATAACCTCATTGATCGACAGCCCATCGTGACTCTTGGCCGACAGATGTATCCTTCTCGAGGGGACTTCTTTCTCCGGAAATTTGAAGAGGCAAAGATGACACCTTTCGGGTACTTTCTTGTTGACCTAAAAGCTAGAACCCCAGAAGCCTCCAGATTGCACACAGAGGTCTTGCAGGTCGGTCAAGGAGAGACACCAGACGGACAGAGGATGACGACCGTCTCTCGAATACTTTTAATTTGAAGACGATAGTTCGGTCTCATCAGACGAAGATATTGCGGACGAGACAACACATAGTTCGTCAGAGGATGCTGAAACACGGAAAGATCTCATCGCCTGTCAGGATTGCGGAGTACTTAGTGTTTGCTCGCCTACGTGGATTAGAAGCCCAACGTCAGCAAGGTTGTGGGAATAAAAACGGCATTGCTCTCCCGATGACCGGGAAAGATGTAGAGGATGCTTTGAGTGGATTGCCCGTGACCGTTTGCTGTACAGAAGACTTGCCTAGATATGTGAGCGACAGGCGTAGAAGGTTTGTGGTCAATACGGATAACTGTGATTAAAAGGGGAGTCATTGGGTTGCATTTCATTTCCCCGCATCGGGTCCATCAGAATTTTTCGACTCCTTAGGACGATTACCGGAAAAGTACCAACGCTATTTCAGAAATGTACTCATCGTCAATGGACCGAAATACTGTGTGGTTTGCAATCAAATCCAACCCGATGAATCAGATACATGTGGCCTGTATTGCATTTTTTTACGTCAAATTGAGATGTCGGGACTCGAGATGAAGGACATTATCAACAACTTTTCATCCACTGACACGATTCAGAATGACAGTAAACTCGTAGCTCTATTTGGTTAAATGAAAAATAATGATACAAAAAAAAATAATGAAAAAAGAAAGAAAAAAAAAACAGAAGAAAAGAAAAAAAAATCTTAAAACACCTACATGGATGTATAGCAGGTCTCAAACATTAAGATATAGCGTCCAAGATTTAAGCCCAAATATGGCGTCGGCGTCTCGATGTCCGAGTAACATGGTCCAACCCGAAGTTTGCGTCTTGATTTCAGGGTCGACTATGGCGTCCGCTTTAAGGCCCAAATATGGCGTCGGCGTCTGCGCCAACTTTCGAATATGGCGTCAGCGTCCGACGTCCACCTTAATGGGGGTCATTCTGTCCCACAAACACTACTGTTGTCTCATTGGCAATCATACAAGATCTACTTTTTTATATTATATATATATTATCTATACGTATATATTTTCTATATACGAATTTTACAAGTTTAGATGATGCAATGAAAATTCAGAAGATATGTGGTAATATTGCCAATGAGAAACTTATCCACCAAAGACAAACGAATGTGAATCAGCCATGAGTTACACATATGTATTCATGTAAAATGCTATTAAAACCCATTCCTGACTAGATGTGACGAAAAACGAAAACTAACAGCCCGATTAATGCTGAAACGATAAACGTAAAATCAATATCAAAGACAGCAACCAATAACAATACAGTGCTCCTATATATCGTCTACCAACAGTATTTATCTATACCTACCGTCGGTGGTTAACATGCAATACAGTACTCCTATTTACCGTATATCAACAGTATTTGTCTATACCTACCGTCGGTGGTTAACATACAATATAGTGCTCCTATATACCGTCTATCAACAGTATTTGTCTATACCTACTGTCGGTAGTTAACATACAGTATAGTGCTCCTATACACCGTATATCAACAGTATTTGTCTGTACCTACCGTCGGTGGTTAACATACAATATAGTGCTCCTATATACCGTCTATCACCAGTATTTGTCTATACCTACCGTCGGTGATTAACATACGATATAGTGCTATTATATATACCGTCTATTAAGAGTTTTAGTCTATACCTACTGTTGGTAGTTAACATACAATATAGTGCTCCTATATACCGTCTATCAACATTATTTGTCTATACCTACTGTCGGTAGTTAACATGCAATATAATGCTCCTATATACCGTCTATTATCAGTATTTTTCTAAACCTACCGTCGGTAGTTAACATGCGATATAGTGCTCCTATATACCGTCTACCAACAGTATGTATAATGAAATTCAAAACAGTGTGGCTGTGGCCATTGATTGACACATTAAATTCATCCATTGACTCTGACAATTAAGGTGAACGTTTGTATGTAACTACCACTGCTCACTATGTACTTTTTAAAGACACTTAAACTATGGGGTCACCAAAGGTTCTCAACAACTTAATAAAGTAATTCGAAAAACTAATCAGAAATAACACGATGTTTTGATTTATATCAATTATATAGATCAAAACATAAAGGTTATTCCTGATTAATTTTTTGAATTATTTTATAATTAAAGGCGTTAAGAAACCTTTGGTGACCCCACAGTTTAAATGTCTATCGTAGGTACGTCGTGAACAGTGGTCGTTACAGACAAACGTTCATGTAAATTGTCCCAGTCAATGGATGAACTTAATGTGTCAATGAATGGCCACAGCCACACTGTTTTGAATTTCATTCTATCTATACCTACCGTCGGTGGTTAACATGCAATACAGTACTCCTATTCACCGTATATCAACAGTATTTGTCTATACCTACCGTCGGTGGTTAACATACGAATTAGTACTCCTTTACACCGTCTATCAACAGTATTTGTCTATACCTACCGTCGGTGGTTAACATGCAATATAATGCTCCTATATACAGTCTATTATCAGTATTTTTCTAAACCTACCGTCGGTAGTTAACATGCGATATAGTGCTCCTATATACCGTCTACCAACAGTATTTATCTATACCTACCGTCGGTGGTTAACATCTAATACAGTACTCCTATTTACCGTATATCAACAGTATTTGTCTATACCTACCGTCGATGGTTAACATACAATATAGTGCTCCTATATACCGTCTATCAACAGTATTTGTCTAATACCTACTGTCGGTAGTTAACATACAATATAGTGCTTCTATATACCGTCTATCAACAGTATGTGTCTATACCTACCGTCGGTAGTTAACATACAATATAGTGCTCCTATATACCGTCTATCAAGAGTTTTAGTCTATACCTACTGTTGGTAGTTAACGTACAATGTAGTGCTTCTATATACCGTCTATCAACAGTATTTATCTATACCTACCGTCGGTGGTTAACATGCAATACAGTACTCCTATTCACCGTATATCAACAGTATTTGTCTATACCTACCGTCGGTGGTTAACATACAATATAGCGCTCCTATATAACGTCTATCAACAGTATTTGTCTTTACCTACTGTCGGTAGTTAACATACAATATAGTGCTCCTGTATACCGTCTATCAACAGTATGTGTCTATACCTACTGTCGGTAGTTAACATACAATATAGTGCTCCTATATACCGTCTATCAACAGTATTTGTCTAGTTAATATACAATATAGTGCTCCTATATACCGTCTATCAACAGTATTTGTCTAGTTAATATACAATATAGTGCTCCTATATACCGTCTATCAACAGTATTTGTCTATACCTACTGTCGGTAGTTAACATACAATATAGTGCTCCTATATACCGTCTATCACCAGTATTTGTCTATACCTACCGTCGGTAGTTAACATACAATATAGTGCTCCTATATACAGTCTATCAACAGAATTTGTCTATATCTACCGTCGGTGGTTAACATACAATATAGTGCTCCTATACACCGTCTATCAACAGCATTTGTCTATACCTACCGTCGGTAGTTAACATACAATATAGAGCTCCTATATACCGTTTATCAACAGTATTTGTCTATACCTACTGTCAGTAGTTAACATACAGTATAGTGCTCCTATACACCGTATATCAACAGTATTTGTCTGTACCTACCGTCGGTGGTTAACATAATACAGTGCTCCATTACACAGTCTATTGACAGTTGTCTATACCTACGGTCGGTGATTAACATGCAATATAGTGCTCCTATATACCGTCTATCAACAGAATTTATCTATACCTACCGTCGGTGATTAACATGCAATAAAATGCTCCTATATACCGTCTATTATTAAATTTTTTCTAAACCTACCGTCGGTAGTTAACATGCGATATAGTGCTCTATATACCGTCTACCAACAGTATTTATCTATACCTACCGTCGGTAGTTAACATACAATATAGTGCTCCTATATACAGTCTATCAACAGTATTTATCTATACCTACCGTCGGTAGTTAACATACAATATAGTGCTCCTATATACCGTCTACCAACAGTATTTATCTATACCTACTGTCGGTAGTTAACATACAATATAGTGCTCCTATATACCGTCTACCAAAAGTATTTATCTATACCTACCGTCGGTAGTTAACATACAATATAGTGCTCCTATATACAGTCTATCAACAGTATTTGTCTATACCTACTGTCGATAGTTAACATACAATATAGTGTTCCTATATACCGTCTATTACCAGTATTTGTCTATACCTACTGTCGGTAGTTAACATACAATATAGTGCTCCTATATACGTCTATCAACAGTATTTTTCTATACCTACCGTCGATGATTAACATACGATATAGTGCTATTATATATACCGTCTATCAAGAGTTTTAGTCTATACCTACTGTTGGTAGTTAACGTACAATGTAGTGCTCCTATATACCGTCTATCAACAGTATTAGTCTATACCTACTGTCCGTAGTTAACATACAATATAGTGCTCCTATATACCGTCTATCAACAGTATTTGTCTATACCTACCGTCGGTGGTTAACATACAATATAGTGCTCCTATAAACCGTCTATCAACAGTATTTGTCTATACCTACTGTCGGTAGTTAACATACAATATAGTGCTCCTATATACAGTCTATCAACAGTATTTGTCTAATACCTACTGTCGGTAGTTAACATACAATATAGTGCTCCTATATACCGTCTATCAACAGTATTTGTTTATATCTACCGTCGGTGGTTAACATACAGTATAGTGCTCCTATATACCGTCTATCAAGAGTTTTAGTATATACCTACTGTTGGTAGTCAACGTACAATGTAGTGCTCCTATATACCGTCTATCAACAGTATTAGTCTATACCTACTGTCGGTAGTTAACATTACAATATAGTGCTCCTATATACCGTCTACCAACAGTATTTATCTATACCTACCGTCGGTAGTTAACATACAATATAGTGCTCCTATATACAGTCTATCAACAGTATTTGTCTATACCTACTGTCGATAGTTAACATACAATATAGTGTTCCTATATACCGTCTATTACCAGTATTTGTCTATACCTACTGTCGGTAGTTAACATACAATATAGTGCTCCTATATACGTCTATCAACAGTATTTGTCTATACCTACCGTCGATGATTAACATACGATATAGTGCTATTATATATACCGTCTATCAAGAGTTTTAGTCTATACCTACTATTGGTAGTTAACGTACAATGTAGTGCTCCTATATACCGTCTATCAACAGTATTAGTCTATACCTACTGTCCGTAGTTAACATACAATATAGTGCTCCTATATACCGTCTATCAACAGTATTTGTCTATACCTACCGTCGGTGGTTAACATACAATATAGACATATAAGTGCTCCTATAAACCGTCTATCAACAGTATTTGTCTATACCTACTGTCGGTAGTTAACATACAATATAGTGCTCCTATATACAGTCTATCAACAGTATTTGTCTAATACCTACTGTCGGTAGTTAACATACAATATAGTGCTCCTATATACCGTCTATCAACAGTATTTGTTTATATCTACCGTCGGTGGTTAACATACAGTATAGTGCTCCTATATACCGTCTATCAAGAGTTTTAGTATATACCTACTGTTGGTAGTCAACGTACAATGTAGTGCTCCTATATACCGTCTATCAACAGTATTAGTCTATACCTACTGTCGGTAGTTAACATACAATATAGTGCTCCTATATACCGTCTATCAACAGTATTTGTCTATACCTACCGTCGGTGGTTAACATACAATATAGTGCTCCTATAAACCGTCTATCAACAGTATTTGTCTATACCTACTGTCGGTAGTTAACATACAATATAGTGCTCCTATATACAGTCTATCAACAGTATTTGTCTATACCTACTGTCGGTAGTTAACATACAATATAGTGCTCCTATATACCGTATATCACCAGTATTTGTCTATACCTACCGTCGGTGGTTAACATAAGATATAGTGCTCCTATATACCGTCTATCAACAGTATTAGTCTATACCTACTGTCGGTAGTTAACATACAATATAGTGCTCCTATATACCGTCTATCAACAGTATTTGTCTATACCTACCGTCGGTGGTTAACATACAATATAGTGCTCCTATAAACCGTCTAACAACAGTATTTGTCTATACCTACTGTCAGTAGTTAACATACAATATAGTGCTCCTATATACAGTCTATCAACAGTATTTGTCTAATACCTACTGTCGGTAGTTAACATACAATATAGTGCTCCTATATACCGTCTATCAACAGTATTTGTTTATATCTACCGTCGGTGGTTAACATACAGTATAGTGCTCCTATATACCGTCTATCAAGAGTTTTAGTCTATACCTACTGTTGGTAGTTAACGTACAATGTAGTGCTCCTATATACCGTCTATCAACAGTATTAGTCTATACCTACTGTCGGTAGTTAATATACAATATAGTGCTCCTATATACCGTCTATCAACAGTATTTGTCTATACCTACCGTCGGTGGTTAACATACAATATAGTGCTCCTATAAACCGTCTATCAACAGTATTTGTCTATACCTACTGTCGGTAGTTAACATACAATATAGTGCTCCTATATACAGTCTATCAACAGTATTTGTCTATACCTACTGTCGGTGATTAACATACGATATAGTGCTATTACATATACCGTCTATCAAGAGTTTTAGTCTTTACCTACTGTTGGTAGTTAACATACAATATAGTGCTGCTATATACCGTCTATCAACAGTATTTGTCTATACCTACTGTCAGTAGTTAACATACAATGTAGTGCTCCTACATGTGTATATACCGTCTATCAACAGTATTTGTCTATACCTACCGTCGGTGGTTAACATACAATATAGTGCTCCTATATACCGTATATCAAGAGTTTTAGTCTATACCTACTGTTGGTAGTTAACATACAATATAGTGCTCCTATATACCGTCTATCAACAGTATTTGTCTTTATCTACCGTCGGTGGTTAACATGCAATATAGTCCTCCTATATACTGTCTATCAACAGTATTTGTCTATACCTACCGTTGGTGGTTAACATGCCATACAGTACTCCTATATATCGTCTATCAACAGTATTTGTCTGTACCTACCGTCGGTGGTTAACATGCCATACAGTACTCCTATATACCGTATATCAACAGTACCTGTCTATACCTACCATCGGTGGTTAACAAGCATTACAGTACTCCTATATACCGTCTATCAATACTATTTTTCTCTACCTACTGTCGGTGGTTAACATATAATACAGTGCACCTATATACCGTCTATTATCAGTATTTTTCTAAACCTACCATCGGTGGTTCACATGCAATATAGTGCTCCTATATACCGTCTATCAACACTATGTTTCTAACCTGTTTCTATACCGTATATCAACAGTATTTGTCTATACCTATCGTCGGTGGTTAACATGCAATATAGTCCTCCTATATACTGTCTATCAACAGTAATTAGTCTATACCTACCGTCGGTGGTTAACATGACATATAGTACTCCTATATACCGTATATCAACAGTACCTGTTTATACCTACCATCGGTGGTTAACAAGCAATACAGTACTCCTATATACCGTATATCAAAAGTATTTGTCTATACCTACCGTCGGTGGTTAACGTAAAATATAGTGCTGTCTATTAAAATTATGTGTCTATACATACTGTCGGTGGTTAACATACAATAAAGTGCTCCTATAAACCGTCTATCAACAGTTTTCATTTATACCTACCGTCGATGGTCAATATAACGTATTATATGGTCCGTATTATATAGTGCTCATATATACCGTCTGTTAAAAGTATCTGAATTTACCTACCGTCGGTGGTTAACATACAATATAGTGCTCCTATATACCGTCTATTAACAGTATTTCTTTATACCTACCGTCGGTGGTTAACGTAAAATATAGTGCTCCTTTATATACCGTCTTTCAATAGTATTTCTTTATACCTACTGTCGGTGGTTAACATAGAATTTAGTGCTCCTATATACCGTCTATCAACCGTATTTGTCTATACCTACCGGCGGTTGTTATCAAAACAAACTATTTTCAATCGACAGTCCAAAGTTTCGTATCTATACTTCACTCTGAATGACCGATGACATTTATTTGACCAGTAACATTCCCTATTGTATTCATTATTTAGTTTTCTCCCTGAACTTGTCTGAAATATTTGCGGCTGTACTGATGGCAAACAACAGTCAATCAATTTCTTAAAGTACTTCTAAATCTAAATAATATATTATTTTTTAATCTAACCAGTAATATGTGATCGGTGAATGTACGTATGACAATTACGCCAATTTTGAAAAAGCATATTTTTTTTCATTTGCGCACATTGACATTTTTTAATTTGCGCCAAATTGATTCGAAAGGTTAGGTCTGATAAATTTAGATGATAAAATTAAACTTGTTTAACCAAACGCAGCAATTCAATGAACACAAGCTACAATATAGATAAATGTGTATATAGACACATGTTGAGCTCATGTGTATCATCATTTAATCACACTTCTGGTACCCGAACATTTACTTTCATATATGGAACCGATGCCATAAAGAAAAAAACAGGCTTTAACTTATAAAAATTTTAATAAAAAAGGGGATGCTTTATTGTAGGGAAGATATCACAAGGTCCCAGTTCAACAGAAGTGTTGCATGACAATACTCAGTTAAAAAAAGGTTTGTGCATATGCAAATGTGCTTTTTATGTCAAACTGTTACAATCTTATTTTATAAAGTGCTACTTCAAGTGTGATGTACACTTGCAATAAACTTATCCTGCTCTCAATCCCCCTCCTCCTCCCCGTCACGTGTGAGCAAGTGGCAGGTGGCAAAAGGCCAGAAGGAATATTTTTGTTATTATATACCACGGTACGCTGACGGTACAGATGTCTGTAAATTCAGAAATTAATGCGAGGTTTTTATTATTGCGATAATAATTAAGACTCGCATTTTGAAGTATTGCGTTTGAATTAATCGGGATTTTTTCTTAATCGTTGTAATCAAAATCTCATTTCAGGCTATAATGACACTCATCGCATAAAATATTTAATAATTGCACGCAACAAATTTACATTCAAAGACTATGAATTTGATGTATAATTGACAAGATTAGTTCGTTTAAGTAGCCAAACATTCTATAATTAGTGTATTATTCTCCCAAGTTTATTTAAAAAGGTATAATTCCTCTATACAAATGGCAAAATCTTTCATAAAATATCCAGTAAGTTGGATAAACGTTTACCAAATCATCCCAATACAATTTGATTTATATATTCACTTTGCTATTCCGTTCTTGCACAGTGATATAGTTCATTTTGCGTCATCCCATATTCTAGCAAAGGGAGATTATCTCAGCATCACCGTTACATTAGTAATAGCTCTCGTACATAAAATAGTTAGCTCGAACTGTATGAGCCTGTGTGAATCTGATCTTTATATTAAAAGTGCATAAATGGTTCACATATAGGTCTTATTTAAACATTAAACAGTATCAAAACAATTAGTGCATTATAATATAACCAAATAGGCATGCAAAAAAGAATCAATAGGCAAAATATGCTTGTCTACCGTCTAATTCTAATTGCTAATATTTACTGTATTGTACATAGCTCAATTCCATTCCATTCCATTCAATTTTATTTATTTTTTCATTTTCAGCAGAAAACAGTATTTCTAACAATTAAATTGAATTAATTTGATATGACGTTGACACACGGTAATCACTCATGTTTTTATTTACATCGCTGTCAATCATCCGGTAAAGATGAATATTCATTACTACCCTCGGTAGTTAACGTCCCTCGATGGTTAACTTTAAGTGCCTACCCTGCTACTATGGGCCCCGAAAAGGCAAATGTGACACAACTCAACGAATGGCCTTATTTAGGTACAAAATTAATAATTAACGAAAAACAAATACGTAACACGTCAACAAAAACGACAACCACTGAATTGCAGGCTTCCAACTATGGTCAGGCCTAGGCAATTACTGAATGGGGCAATGTTAAACATTGCTGGTGTCCAACACCCCCCCCCCTAACCTTGGACATTGGTGTAACAGTATACAACATAAGAGCAAATAAAAAAAATAAGTTGAAAAGGCTTGTCTCAAACAAGTGGATACAAATAAAAATGAACTAAAAAATCAGTTGAAAAGGCATTAATTTTACACAAAGTGAATGTGGGAGGGAACTTGTACATCCAAAAAACAAAAAGACACTATTATATACAGATCTGAGAGTAATCGCAAGTACAGAAAGCTAGTTCAAAGCCAATAAAAACTAATAAAGAAAAGCATGGTCTGAGACTAACTAATTATCAGTTATTACACATCCAACATCCAACATCCGAAAGACGTCATAAACAGTGGAATTTTTCAAATTTTGTTATAACATTGTGGGCATATTTTTTTCATCCCTACGATGATTTCATATATTTTTAAGAATTTATGACATTTTTATTTCCGAAAAAAATTATGGTCCGAACTATTAAATCAAAGATAATTAATGAAGGAGAAAAAACTCAAATCAAATGAAACGGACATCCTTCTCTAAACGTTTATTACAGTTACGGATATCAGTCTATACAGTTACCCATATCCTCGCGATTTTTTTAAATGATGATTTCTCTATTTAGCGTGTGGACTATGAAAAGAAGTTTTGTATTTCAGTTTCAAACTTAGTAATAAAACATCGTCTGCCATCTTTGGATATACGTAACTGCAGTTACGGAGATCACATTAACCCCAGTGAGAAAAGGGGCTACTTCACCTGTCCTAAGTCAGAAATCTGATGTTCATTGGTTGTCGTTTGTTTATGTGGTTTATAAGTGTTTCTCATTTCTCGTTTTTTATATCGATTAGACCGTTGGTTTTCCTGTTTGAATGGTTTTACACTAGTAATTTTTGGAACCCTTTATTGCTTGCTGTTCTGTGTGAGCCTATGCTCCGTGTTGAAGACCGTACCTTGACCTATAATGGTTTACTTTTATAAGTTTTTACTTGGACGGAGAGTTGTCTCATTGGCACTAATACCACATCTCCCAATATCCATTTGTTATATACCAGAAATGGTGTTCCACAGATACATTTTATACACCAATGATCTCTAAGGACGTGTAGAGCGAATATGTATATTTCGGGAAGAAACAGGTACATGAGGAACTCACCTAAGTCATTCGTTTGATATAAAAGATCCAGCTATTACTTACTCGCGTGAGTAACTATTGGTCTTTTCACTCATTCCGCCTCGCCTCATTCGTGAAAAAGGCTTGAATTTCTCAATCTCGTGAAAAATAGCTGGATCTTTGATCCTCACTTGTGTAAGAAACTATTACTCTTAGCAAAACAACATAAGCAACCTCTTGTTTAATTCTCTTACATCTTGAATTTTACAAGTATATTATGTATTTTAAAAGGGATCTGACAACTTTTGCCTTATTACCGAGTATTGCCTACTATTACTAGTAAAAAAAACGCGGTTTTTCCCACTGGGTTGGAAAATATGAATAAAACCTGGGTTATCGCCAACCCTGGATAGCATGATATAAGCGAATTATATTGCAACCATTTTTTCTGAAATACAAATGTAGGATGGCCATTTTGGATCAAAGTGGCGGCAGAAATCTTAAAATTCTCCCCTTTTTGATGAAAAGGATATGCATGCAATATGAAGAACATGCATGGGTCAATGGCACAAAGACAACACCAACTCACAAATTTGGCGAGTCTATTTTGGACATTGAAATTGTTGGTGTCCATTTTGGTTTCAAAATTGCCGCCAGAATCTTAAAATGCTCTGCTGTTGACGGAAATTTGATATTCCAGTAGATAAAGGTGTGCCAAGTTTATTTCCAGTATTAGAAGTTACTATGTACAGCCATTTTGGATTAAAAAAAAGTGTCCGAAAACTAAAACTGCTCTGATTTTCATAAAGTTAGTTTTGGTCTCGCCTGCGCAGAAAAAGGCGAGACATAGTTATGTTTTTACCGGCGAAGGTAACGGCAGCGTTAACATTACAACAAAGTTTGCTGATTAATGTCTCATGAAGTATATAAGGAGTTGGCTTTTGATATTAAATTTGGTTTGCAGATGCCCCACAACTAATTCTTCTCTTGAACTGAATTGAATGTGCGTATTATTATGCGTTTACTTTTCTACATTGGCTACAGGTATGGGGGAGGATTGAGATCTCGTAAAAATGTTTAACCCCGCCGCATTTTTGCGCCTGTCTCAAGTCAGGAGCCTCTGGCCTTTGTTTGTCTTGTATTATTTTTAATTTTAGTTTTTTGTGTATAATTTGGAGTTTAGTATGGCGTTCATTATCACAGAACTAGTATATATATTTGTTCAGGGGCCAGCTGAAGGACGCCTCTAGTGCTGGAATTTCTCGCTGCATTGAAGACCTATAGGTGACCTTCTGCTGTTGTCTATTTTATGGTCGGGTTGTTGTCTCTCTGACACATTCATCATTTCCGTTCTCAATTTTATTTTATGTACTTGTCAGTCTTTTTCATGCATGAATGACAATGAAGAGCTTAGTTATTTTTGAAACAAAGTTTGCTGCTTAAGTTCATATCTCAAGAACTAGATTGTCCAGGTCGATGGTATTTGAAATTGAGGTCCCCCACAACCAGGGGAGGTCAGTCTGACAGGTGGCATTTTGCCTTGACATTGTTTCATTTTCATGGTTTATATTCAACATGTATCTAGGTATATCTCTGTGTGAGGTTTAACTTTAAAATGGTGGTATTCTTTTATACTCCACACAATATTCACATATCTTGTGTTCATTAATTTGTCTTGGTAAGTGCTTACTGACAATTTATGTAATTGAAACCTTATAACTTTGAGAAGTTCAACAGTCATGGAAACCCATGACCTTGTTTCATTTCATTAGTCATGCATTTCCATGACTATTAAAAAAAAGGGGGTCATGGATTGCAATGACTTTGGTATTAGTTTTTAAAAATAATTACTCCCTTGGCCCTAAATATAGTACCAGTTCATAGTCATGGTTTTTCATGACTTTGTATTTTTAATAGGTCATGGAAAACCATCACTTTCATTGGTCATGGTTTACCATGATTGTTATCCCTGACTGTTTATGATCATTTATGAAAAATTAATACATCTAACTCATATTGAGTTGAATAAATTTTCCAACAGCATTTAGAACCTTATTGCCTTCATAGCTTAATAAATAAATAAAATTTTGCTAATTGTTTAGTAATGTAAAGTTAGGTGTGGCCAACAAATTCAAAGAGAGTCATCTCTATAAGACTTAAATTTTTCACATGAAGTTAAAAATGGATTTCATCTTCAACACAGCCAGAGGAGCATTGTTGCCTTTTTTTTATTTCATTGAATATTAAAAAACGAAAACATATAATTTGCAGCTTATGGGCAAATATACGATATTTACAAATAGCTCTTCTTAAATCAAAATTCAAACATACCAATTGAATTGTCAATATATTTAGTGTGAATTATTTTTTTAGATATATTCTAAGAATTACATTTTCCATAATGTTTTACTTCAAGTTTTTTTCTCCAAAATATTCTAGTATTTTCTTAACAAAAGAGAACCAAGAAGTTTTGTTAGATTTGTGAAGCATCCTTCAACAGCTATGATAAACTAAGCTATGGTGCCCTCCTTGCCAGTGGCGGATCTAGGGGTGGTCCCACGGCGCACCGGACCACCGCCATGACGAACCTCAATTTTTTTTAATTGTCTATTTTTTCAATAACTAGCTAATTAACAAATTAACACTTAAGATTAATCCTTTCATCACACTAATTGGTTATGGACTACCTGGATACCTGGAGGTGTCACAATGATAGAATACGGATCATTATATTTTTAAAACATCTTCCTCTGATGAATTATTATGTTATTTTAAAAATTTTATATAATTGGTTTTATTTTTTACAGTAGTTATAGAAAAAAAACTATAATAAACAGCAACTTTCTTTCAAACAAGGTAGTGATGTTATCATATTTCCCACGGGTTTCATATGTTGCATTTAATGAATGGCAATTATCTATTTTGAATTTATTGAACCATAAAACTAATTTTTGACTCTTCACATTGAATAATTCGCGAAGCGGATTATGTAAAATGTGAAGAATCAAAAATTAGTTTTATGGTTCAATAAAATAAAAATAAATTATTGCCATTCATTATAAATAAATTTCTAACAAAACTAAGGCTCAAAGAACTTTTTATATTATTTATATATATAATAACAATAACAACGTACACACATGTTGGCGTATGAATACACAACGTCAAAGTGGGCGTGTCGCCATCAAAATTGACAACATTGAAAATAAAACTAATAATTTTAACCAATCAGAAGACAGTAAAAACACAAAATTTATTTATTTTAAATTTACCTCAATTATTTGAAGTAACTTTTTGAGTGTATGTTTGTTCTTGATTTAAAGACATCTGTGCCTGAGCCATTATTCTACAGTAAATTAGTTGTATAGTGCATGAAAACAGCTCACTTAATATTAAAATAAAGGCTAGATTAACCTCAAACTTATTGAGTGTTACTGTTGTAGGCTTATTCACAGAAATTCTTAATAAAAATGAATAAATTTATTTTACAAATTCCCTGAATTTAATCAGTGAATCAGTAAAAAAGATCTTAATTATTTCAGGGATTTTGTAAAATCACTAGTCAAAATCAGGGATAATTTTTTTTTATAAAATCACTAATTAGTTACAAATTCCCTGAAATTTCAGTGATTTTACAAAATCCCTGATTTCACAAATTCCCTGTAACATATACATGTAATTAAATTGTCAAAACAGCTCGTCAATATGAGGAAGTTGACTTCTTATTTTGAAAGGTAAATACAAATTATTCTTGTATTTTTAAGAGAAATTTCCATATATAATTGCATTGTCAGACTAACGGAGTCTCGGTTTTAAATTTCATTTATGTACATTTTGAAAGAACAATCATTATGAATGAATTAAATTAAATTTGTTTATCTATCTCTTTGAGCACCCCCACCCCCCCCCTTCCCCTTTTCTCCTAAAAAAAATGTTTAAGCACGACTGACTGACCTACTATATATTTTAGGTCGACAAGCTGCCCTAGTCCCAAACGCAAGTTTGAGCAAGATGACAAAATTTAGCCTAGAAAACGTCACAATTCAAATCTAGATGAAGTTTGTGATAGTCGAGGGAGCTCATCTGAGGAGTCACTTTTGGATACAATTGTTAAACCTTCATGTTCACAGACGTGTCATCGGTATCCCATATCTTGACGATGTATTGAGTGGCATGGAAGCAAGATTTTCGCGCCTTACATCAACAGCAATTCAAGCACTGAAGTTCATTCTGGTACAGGATTGTGTAAATGTTCGCTAACGTCGCCAACGTCGCCAACATTTACGAAATCATTACTGTTCGCCAACGTCGCCAACGTCGCCAACGTCGCCAACATTTATGAAATCAATACTGTTCGCCAACGTCGCCAACGTCGCCAACATTTATGAAATCAATACTGTTCGCCAACGTCGCCAACGTCGCCAACATTTACAAACTCATTACTGTTCGCCAACGTCGCCAACGTCGCCAACATTTATGAAATCAATACTGTTCACCAACGTCGCCAACGTCGCCAACATTTACAAACTCAATACTGTTCCCCAACATCGCCAACGTCGCCAACATTTACAAACTCATTACTGTTCGCCAACGTCGCCAACATTTACAAACTCATTACTGTTCGCCGACGTCGACAACATTTACGAACTCATTACTGTTTGCCAACGTCTCCAACGTCGCCAACATTTATGAAATCAATACTGTTCGCCAACGTCGCCAATGTCGCCAATATTTACAAACTCATTACTGTTCGTCAATGTCGCCAACGTCGCCAACGTTACCAACATTTATGAAATCAACACTGTTCGCCAACATCGCCAACGTCGCCAACATTTACAAACTCATTACTGTTCGTTATTGTCGCAAACGTCGTTAACATTTACGAAATCATTACTAATGACTGTTCGCCAATGTCGCCAACATTCAGGAAAACATTACTGTTCACCAGTGTCGCTATCATTGCCAACCTTTACGAAACCTGTACTGTTCACTAACATTTACTGTTCGCCAAGTGTGCGTCAACTTCATTGTTCGCCAACCTTAACATAATAATTATTGTTTACCAAGTTCGCCAACATTGTTTTAAATGTAATGTTGGCCAACTCACTGAAGTTTGCCAACTTAGCCAAGTTCGCCAACATTTATTTTTGCAACATTATTCTTTATTTACTGTTTGCACAGTTTGCAAAAAATATTTTTTATGTTTTGTTTAGCATGTTTGAAAACATTAAATTTACTGTAGATATAAATATATTATTATAACTTTATGGCGAAAAATTAAATTCGGATTTTGGCCTTATGTATCCGTCCTTGTCTCTGGAAATACACAAGTTGTCAACATCCGTTTTCTCTAACTTTCCCTGGAAATTGACCGCTAACTTTTTAGGCAAACGTCTCATCGGTATCCCATATCTTGACGATGTATTGAGTGGCATGGAAGCAAGATTTTCGCGCCTTACATCAACAGCAATTCAAGCACTGGCTACGGTTACATGGAAATGTAACAATAATAAAAATATTATTGTTACATTGGAGACTAAATGCCGGAATGCATGGTTGGGTGAGGACCTGATTAATTACGAATGTAACAATAACTATTGAGGCTACGGTTACATAGCGTTATTGTTACATGAAAAACAGCAATGTACGATGGGGACTTGTAATATGTACTAAATAATAAAAGTTTAAGACATTTATTTTATATTTACAATACATACAATGTCTTTTTTTTTTTTTTTTTTTACAATGACAGTTTATAAATATCCAGTACGTGGTTTTTGGAGCATGTTTAAGTCCGACACATCATTTTAACGAATCCACTCCAAGCAGCCATCACACACCAGTAATAAGGGGGCAGGACCTTTTTCGGGATGCGGGATCGGGTGTTTTTTTAAGCTCGGGATATCGAGATTGATCGGGATTTTTTTTTTTTTAATTCGGGACCTCGGGACTTCATGTTTTTAAGCCCGGGATGTCGGGATCAGGACCCCTTCTACCCTCCGCTGTGAACGTCTGTATCGCATACCGTGCAATTCAATTCTGCGATATTCCTTTTAGAAGATAAGGAAATCTTTAATGTTACAAATGGAAGTTTTTAACGACCTTGACTGGCTATACAGCCCTTGCACGGTCGGTCTTTAATGTTTGCCATGCTTTCGGTGAGAAATACTATTTTACTCTCGCAATGTTGATATTCTCATCCGATCTTTTGGTTGAAAGCATGTGGTGTAGTTTCATGTTGTCTTTCAATATGATTGCATAGCCGTCCATTACGGATGTTAGGTTTACCTCAGATTTCAGTATCCAACTTAGCAGTTAACAAACTTTGATTCAGTTGATGTATCAATTTTTTAGAGTTGCTTTTGTATAGAGCTATAGCTATAGAGCTGTATGAAATTTGTGTCTTGATATTGTTTCATTTTCGTTTCAAACGCATCCCAAGTTTTTCATCCAAAACTAAATTGGTAAAATAAATCTCTTCATCCATTGTTCAAAGTATATAATGACAGTAATAAGAGAAGGTGTGCAGTTAAATACTTCAAAAAGTGAACACTTTATCAGCCCCAGTTCTCAACAACAAACTATATTTTTCGCATTAATTTTGACACTGCTAATCTGAGGTATTTTTATTACCTTTAAGATTAATGTGTAAAACAACTTAAACATCATTTGTATAATAATAATACTTATTAATTATCATTATAACAAGTATTAATTAGTACATATGAAAGAATTAAACAACACAGCTAAAGAAGATTTAAATTTAATAAATTTAGCGTACATTGCTGTTTTTCATGTAACAATAACACAATGTAACCGTAGCCTCAATAATTATTGTTACATTCGTAATTAATCGGTTCCTTGCCCAACTTTGCATTCCGACAATTAGTCTCCGATGTAACAATAATATTTTTATTATTGTTACATTTCCATGTAACCGTAGCCAGTGCCAACTTTTTAATGAGTATTACTTGGTCATGTTGGTGCTATAGAACATTATAATACTGTGAAATGGTCTACAGTATGTCCCTTAAGTTATTTTTGTAAGTTTCAAACATTAAATACCTACTAAAAAATTGAATTAAATTTTAGTACAAAGGTGATCACATTGACACATACTGTATTTTTAATTTAAATTATTTGCGAATATCCATGACCAGCAAATTCAAATTCAAATATATTTTATTGCTAATCAAAGCGCCCACAAGGAGCAGAACAATCAACATTAATTACATACAAATGATTACAAGTGATTCAATATGATCAGAGACATATATACACATGTGTATACATGTCTCTGATATGATTAAGACACAATGTTATAAAAAAAAAAAAAAAATTATTAAGACAAGTAGAAGAATACAACAAGCACAGTGTTTAATAATATAATTAGGTTAAAAAAGGGGGGTCACTGGACATTACTATATATATATATATCATTTAAGGAAACTTTCCTATATGAGGATAAATTTTCCAATAATTCTCTGAGTTTCTGGAGTATGAAAATATCTTCAGAGGACCAAGGACGTATAACTAATCTAATATACGTCCTTGAGAGGACATTAGCAAAATAAATTGTGATTTAATATCTATTAAAACCAATAAAATTTTTAAACCGTAGTTTTATTTTATTTAAAAGTTGAAACGAATATTTGAATGTTTTTGGCACTGAAGAAGAAAATGAATTTCATCCTCAACCTCAGTACCACACAATTTACAGATACGTTCTGACACTGTTAGATTTTTGTACCTTCCCCTCTCAATTTCTAAATCGTGAGCACTGATACGGAATTTCGTTAAATAATGTCTATATCTAAAATTTTCCTGCAAAAGGTAATTTTCTAAGCAAAATCTGCTTTTAAAAAGTCTATAAGTTCTAAGCTTGTTACCATATAATTTATTGCCTCTGAAATCATTATTAAGCTCAGTTTGCCATATTAAATCATATTTTGATTGCATCTTTTTGCATAAATAGTTTTTTTAACTTCGTCTTTAAATGAAGTGTATTATTTTCATTGATGCTAATCTAAAGTATTTAAAAAAAGTTTGAATACTGGTATACCAGCTCTTTTTCTGCTCATTATGTAGAGATATTGAGAGGTTGAAACCCTCTTTTAATAATAAATCATCGGATTTTTTTAAGCGTATATAGTATTTAAACATATTTAATAAAACCTTCAAAAATAGAGTATATATCTGCCCAGTTCACCCATAACTGCAATATTGTTGCTTTTTTACTTACTCCAAGTATAAATTTACAAAAGCTTAAATGAGCGTTCTCTACTGCCAGGTCTCCACATAGTTTTTTTGAAATAGTTATCCCCTTGAGTGTTTAGTGTGTGAAAGTTAATGTCACCCCATATTTCACTGCCATACAATAAGACTGATTTAACTGTATGGTCAAAAACATGAAGTTAGTGTTTTTAGCATGTTTTAACTTATAAGAATATTCCTTTTTACTTCTATTACTGTCAGACCACTCAGGAACAAATGAGACATTTTTAAAAGAGGAGTTCCAGCCTTCACCTGTTCACGCTTAACTTTTGAGTCCACAAGCCAGACACTCAATTTTTTGAAAATTTTAGTTGGATTCTGTTGGCTTGTAGAGAGAATTTTACAAGCCCGAGAGCAATTTTACAACCAATGCCGTAGGACTTGTGGTTAAGCTTGAAGACTGGGGATGCCAACCTAAGATAAAAGGGGGAGGGTCCAACTAAATGTTCCCATTTTAATGCATAGTTTGTAAATTTAAAACCCCCACCCCCCCTTGACGCCAGTAAACTGGTTAATATAAAATAAATTAATGTTTTTGTTTTAAAATTATTATTTATTCCTTTTCTTATTTTGCTAGTATTTTTTGGCTTTTAAACTAGCCTAGAAACATGAGGTTTAATCTTTAATCTTCAGTGGCGGAGCCAGAACTTTTCCTAAGGGGGGGGGTGTCCTGCTCCAGTCATGCTTCAATGATTCCCTATATAATCAACCTAATTTTTCCCACAAAAGGGAATGATTCACAGTGGACAGGTGTAGTTACTGATAGTGTCAGAGCTACTAAGTATAACAACTCAATATACATTAGGATTAAGACTAAGTTTAGTAAAATGGGGGAAACAGTTAAAGAATTGTGATATATTACTCTTTTTAAGGGTAAATGATATTTATGTAAAGCAAAATTATATTCGGGTGAAATTTGATCCGGTGGAAAAAATGTCACAGTAGTTGTTCTTATTTTTTTATCCGGAGGAAAATATTTTCCTGGGATATTTTTTCCTTTTTAATTCTATCTGGGTAGTTAACTTATAGAATAGTTATTAGAAAAAACTTTTCCTTTAAAAATACTATGAAATAATAATAGTGTATTTGAAATAAAGCGAAATTGTTAAAAAAAAATGTATTATAATGGGAAATAATTTCACAAATTATCCTTGAAAAAATTTCATGAACATAAGGAAGAAAACCAGAAGTTATTTCAAAGATCGTAATTGTGAAAATAATATCATGATTAAATAAGGTTAGTGAAATACATGTAAAAGTGAGTTGTTTTCAGATCTTAGTACAAATATAAATTTAAAAGTAAGGTAGAAATATAGTTGCATTACTACTGTAAACAGTAATAGAAGAATTTGCTTATGATGATATTTTTAACTATATAAATAGTTTTGTCTGGGGACAGAGATGTAGTTGTTGATTATTTGGAAATCAGATAAATCATAGCAGAACAATATATTGGAACAAAAGCATGTTTAACAGCTGGATAGTTTTTACCTGTGAAATGTTATCTGTCTTATTAAATCAAGTTTTAAGTTATCTTTTTATATAAATGAATATATAAAAAATAAGATTCAATGAAAAATTTCACTATAAAATAGATTTAGAAATATATTATATTAATATCTTTAAAATTTAAATAGCTCACAATTACCTCCCTTTGATAAATTATGCAAATTTGGTCTACCTTTGTGAAACATTTTATAATTGTAGTCGGGTATATATTGATTGTGAATAACTTACATAGTAGTTAATGGAACTCTATTTTACACGGTTCTGTGAAATATAGTACGGCAAATATATACCAGTACATACTATCCGCATAACACAGATAGATTTTCACTCCTCTGGAAAAAATCAACCAGTGAAATACTATGCCTGGAAAAAAATTACCCGGACAAATTATCCTCAGGATAAAATATCACAGAGGAAGAAATAAACCGTTACATTTACACTAAAACTTATATTTTTTAGCATGATTTATAGGGTAAAAGTTATAGTTTTGAAGGATTGAAACTTAGAGAACTTATAAGTTAAAATGAAGGCATATATAGAAACATAAATGGTGTTTATAATTTTAAACACATTTATTAGGTCTTTCCACTTTTCCGTGGAAAGACCTATTGGTTTTCTTCTGATTATTATTATTTTTTTCCGGCTAATTTTTTTCCTTGCTGTTTTTTTGTTTCGCAAGATGTCGCTTAGATTTTTGGAATATCATATCGAACAGTTTATACGCTTTTGAAACTGACCCTGCTTAACCGAACACTTTCTCATATAAGAGTTATCTCCCCAAACACTGTTTTTCTTGTTATCGCTTAATATTCGCAACCATATTTATTTTTCCAAATTGTTCGTTATATCCTCAGGATGATTTGATTAATTTTGACCGAAGCTATCCGGAGACTCCATATGAGAGTTATTTCCCTTTTTATATTTGATATTAGTGATATGCATTTTTAACTGGAAAACCATAAGTGTTAGAGGCCTAGGGTCTTTTGATTTGAGGTCCTTGGTCCCAAAAAATGAAAATGAGGTAAAGGTCAAAGGTCAAGGTCATGATTAAAATTTTGATTTTGGCTTGTTATCTCTTATTTTCAGAAATCATATGAGATATCGACAAAATATTTTCACAAAATTGTTAGTTACGACATGTCCTAACACATAAATCTTAGTCGAAAGGGTACGTAGACATTTGGCGCGAGTTTTCCCCCTTTTTATATCTAATATAATATGTATGGCAATATAACTCATTAACAATATAAAGTAGAGGACTTAAGAGTCTTTTTATTTGAGGTCCTTGGTTTATGACCTTAAAATTGAGCTCAAGGTCATATGCTTATTTAACGCTCTAGATTTTGACCTTTGCTTTTACCTCATATGTCCGCATGATAAAGCCATGGGACTTTTTGCATTAGGTTGTAAGCAATGTGACCTTTAAAAAAACAACCGGAAGTGACATTTTGTCAACCGGAAGTAGCTATTTTTTGTACTAAATCAATGTAAAAGTATATAGAACCATATATTTTTGGAATCAGTATCAAGTAAACTATCAAACAATACCAGAAGTAAACTTTTTAAACCGGAAGTAAAAGATTATCTCCCTTTTTAGCTCACCTGACCTGAAAGGTCAAGTGAGTTTTTCTCATCACTTGGCGTCCGTCGTCCGTCGTCCGTAAACTTTTACAAAAATCTTCTCCTCTGAAACTACCGGGCCAAATTCTACCAAACTTGGCCACAATCATCCTTGGGATATCTAGTTTAAAAAATGTGTGGCGTGACCCGTCAAACCAACCAAGATGGCCGCCATGGCTAAAAATAGAACATAGGGGTAAAATGCAGTTTTTGGCTTATAACTCAAAAAACCAAAGCATTTAGAGCAAATCTGACATGGGGGTTAAATTGTTTATCAGGTGAAGATCTATCTGCCCTGAAATTTTCAGACGAATCGGATAACCTGTTGTTGGGTTACTGCCCCTGAAATGGTTATTTTAAGGAAATTTTGCAGTTTTTGGTTATTATCTTGAATACTATTATAGATAGAGATAAACTGTAAACAGCAATAATGTTCAGCAGAGTAAGACCTACAAATAAGTCACATGACCAAAATTGCCAGTCGACCCCTTAAGGAGTTATTGCCCTTTATAGTCAATTTTTAACAACTTTTCATCATTTTTTGTAACTTTTCTAAAAATCTTCTTCTCTAAAACTACTTTGCCAAATTTAATCAAACTAGGCGACAATTATCATTGTGGTTTATAGTTTAAAAAATGTGTCCGATGACCCATCCTACCAAACAAAATGGCCGACATGGCTAAAATTAGAACATAGTGGTAAAATGCAGTTTTTGCTTTATATCTTTGAAACCAAGACATTTAGGGCAAATTTTTCAAGATTTTAATGTCCATCAGAATAAGATATATCCCCTCACAAATTTTCAGTTGAATCGGACAACCTATTATCTTGAATACTATTATAGATAGAGATAAACTGTAAACAGCAGTAATGTTCAGCAAAGTAAGATCTACAAATAAGTCAGCATGATCAAAATTGTTAGAGAACCCCCTAAGGAGTTATTGCCCTTTAGAGTCAATATTAAACAACTTTTCCTCATTTTTGTAACTTGTATAAAAATCTTTTCTAAAACTACTTGGCCAATTTAACCAAACTTGGCCACAATCATAATACTAGGGTATCTATTTTTAAAAAGAGTGTCTAATGACCCCGTCTACCAACAAAGATGGCCGACATCAGTAAACACATTAACAGGTGAGCGACACAGGCTCTTGAGAGCCTCTAGTTTATATATTTTTCTATATAGAAACCATATATTTTTGGAGTCAGCGTAGAATAAGCTGTCATTTGATACTGAAACTGACATTTAAAATCAAATTTTAATATTTTCATTTTTAAATAGATTCTTACTGGTGGAAAGACCTTCAATTGTTCTCTGAACAATTGGTTTTTAATTGTATCATGTTATGGTGTTTTAATGGAGATGAAATTATAAAACAAATATTTGATTACATGTGTATTCATTGGTCTACACTATATTTTAATTTTTATCATTATCCGCATGATTTTGATTTTTCTTTTAATCTGATGTTCAGTAATTGTCGTTTGTTTATGTGGTTCATAAGTGTTTCTCGTTTTTTATGTAGATTAGACCATTAGTTTTCCTGTTTGATTGTTTTTTTCACTAGTAATTCTTGGGGCCCTTTATAGCTTGCTGTTTAGTGTGAGCCAAGGCTCCGTGTTGACAACCGTACTTTTACCTATAATGGTTTACTTTTCTGAATTGTGACTTGGATGGAAAGTTGTGTCATTGTAACTGATACCACATCTTCTTCTATCTATCATGTCTATGACATCCTGTTTGATATAAAGTTAAAAAAAAGGATAGAAATATATGTTTTCTTGAATTTGACAGTTATATATGCATATGATGTCAAGATAAACCTGCTTTTCATTTAAGAATTTTTTTTAACTTATATCTTGGGAGTTTTATAGCACTATTTTATTTTTATTAAGTTTTTTTATAAAATTATAAAATGTTTTTGAAATTTGAGGATACATGGTTAAATTAATTTTAAAAGCTTGTAAACAGGAGAAAATTTGTTTACCTCCACTCTTCCAGCTTTGTGCAGTGATGGTTATTTTTTTTTAAATACAATGAAATCTTATGTGAAATTTTGCTGATTTACTCAGGACAGGATAAAACTTTATTCATATCAAGTATTTTTTTATTTGAATATGTTGACACAAATAAATTATGCACACTTTAAAAAATTTTTTTTTACAAAGACTGATATCATAAATATATAGGAAAACAATGGTGGTATTAATTCAATAATAATACAATAGTAAACATGGTAAAGTTAAATATATGCATTGAAATTTTGACAATTTTTATTTTTGACTTATAGTTCTCTATAGATTGGAAATTTGCACTTTATGTTGTTTTTATGCAATTTACTAATGAACTTATAAGCCAATGCTTTATTATGTTTATTGATATGCTTTAACCATTGTTACTGCATTACAAAATAGTGATCAATTTAAATATTTGTAATATATTTATTTTTCTGTTTAAGAATTATGGTACTTTATAAATATGAAAGTAGGCATAGAATGTTGATGGTTATAAATGCCTGAAAACGCGAAACCCAATTTGATGTTAATTAAATTTTACAACTTAATTCTTGTTACCTTTTAATGTATTACAATGTACCTTAACATTTGTCAAAATGTACAACATGTACATAGATAAAAACTTTAATAAAGAAAAATTATGAGTAGGAATAGTTAATTTCCGTACATAACTTTAGTTTAAGTGAATTGATCTGTATGAAATTTAAACTCAAGGATGGAAACTTGAAAAGTAAAGTTGGGATTGATTTTGGGGGTTATGTTCCAAACAGTTTAGGAATTATGGTCCTAAAAAGGGGTCCAAATAAGCATTTTTTTTGAAGATATTAATTTGATGTTTGGTTTTTTATTTTATCATTGCAAGTTACAAAGAAGTTTGAATTTTGTTTCAGTGTAATGATTTTGGGCAGAGTTATGGTCCCTTTACTTTTGAAAATTCACTAAAATAATCAGTTTTCCCAGGAACATATATATTAACAACGTTAGATATACTGTTCCCAGGTTTTCCTCACCTTTTTTGTCATTTTTGAATATATGGATTTGATAATTAGTATATAAATTTATCATAACAAGTAACAGTTCAAGTTTAAATTTTTTATTTGGTCTGATAATTTTGTGCAGAGTAATGGTTGTTGGGATAAGAAAATTATCTGAAATAATCAGTTTTAAACACTTTTTTTGTCATGCTTAAATACATTGACTTGATATTTGTTTTAATGTTTACAATGACAAGTTATAAATCAAGTTACAATTTTGTTCCAATACAATGAATTTTTTTAATTTGTAGGGGATTTTGCATTGCCATGCAATACTCACAGAATGTTTGTTGTACGCCCGTTTACAGTCAGGGGTACTACTTGTACAATTTATTTTTATTTACTTGAAGAAGTAAAAAAAATAAGTAAATAAATAATTTTTGAATAATCTCCCCTTAATTTTCTTAAAAATTTACTTGTATAAGTAAATTTTTCTTACAATCCCACAAAAGTCATTAAGTTTTGAGATGTAAATTTATGCCTTTCATGATTTTTCCCTGGTTTACTGATTTTTTTTTTATTAGAGTTCAATGTTTCATCTCATTAGTTCAACAAAGAAACTGATTGCGCAAAGATCTTAAGTAATTGCGCAAGGCCTTCAAAAATTGCTCCTTGGGAGCATGTAAATGAGCAGTGTTCTGAAGATAACAGACAAATGAGATTTTCATTGTCTATTAAATTACACTTAAATGATTAGTAAAGACATCTGCAAAGGGCAGATAATTTAAAATTCTATTACAGCAAAGAAATTATAAAAATTTAATAAAAGAAGATAGGATGACTTTTTTACTTTCAAAAGTAAAAAAATCTGAATGTTTAAGGGACATAACTCAGCCAATATTATTTTAAAAATATATTTAAATTAATATTACTTCTGCAAGTAATTAAAAATAACTTGTACAAGTAATACTCCTGACTGACGTATTATGGTTCATCATTGAAAGTTTGTCCGTCTGTGTGTTCGTTCGTTTTTAACATGTTGGACATTAACTGAAAAACGCTTTAACTAATATGCATAAAACTTTGGTAAATTGTTTATATCTATTGACGTGAGTTGCTTTTCTTTTTTATAATGATATACTGGATTTACCGTTTCCTACTTTTATTTATTAAAAAAGGGGAGATTCTCCAGTTTACAGACAATAACCTTAAAAATAATTTCACCAACTTGCAAGAAACTGTGGTGAATTGTTAAATTCTGTTTACATGAGCTTCCTTTTGATTTTTATAAATTTTATACTATACCTTTTTTGATTTATGGGGTTTAATTCTATACAAAAAGGGGGATTTTCCAGTTTTCGGACAGTAACTTAAAAATGTCAATTTAAATTGTTTATATCTTTATTGTTGTAAGCTTTCTTTTGGTTTTTATAAATTGAAGATTTTACGTTTCCGAGTTTGGACAATATCCTTAAAGTGCTTAAAGCAGTTTTTATTAAGATTTGATGACTTATTTTTATTTATTAAGATAACCTCCCTTTAGTTTTTTTTATAAATTTTTGATGAAACATTGAGAAGTTATTGAATAAAATTGAGAAAGGAAATGGGGAATGTGTCAAACTGACAAAAGATTTACTAAGTATTGCCCAACAGCATACTTAGTATTGCGCAACAGCACAGTGTATTGCACAACAGCAAGAAATCTTTAGTTGAATATAAATTGAATTTATACAATGTTCATTTAAAATTGTCTATTTACATGGTTTACTTTAACAAAAATATAATCTGAAACTTGTAGGTAAAATTTTACCAGACATGGCTACAATAATAATTTGAGTATGTATTTTTTTTGTAAAATATGTACTCTGACCCTGTCCGCCCGCCAATGAAGATGGCAGAAATGGTAAAAAAAATAACACAGTGTAAAATGCAATTTTGTCTATTATTTAGTTATTAACTGTAATGAATTGAGATAATCTGACAAGAGCAATGTTGGAGAGTATGTGTCCTCTGTAGAATATGCACTTAGACTAAGGTCAACAACACAGGCTCTTTAGAGCCTATAGTTATTTTAAAGTTAAAGAATTGAATGCTTTTTAAAAAAAAATTTATGCAGATATATAATGTTACGAAGTTTTAAATGTCTGTCATATGTACATGTCATTGACCTGATTTTCACTGTTGAGTTACTGCTTTTTATTTTAAAAGCACTTGTTACATTTTATAATGGTGTTTAAATGGCTGTTAGCAGGCTGGTAAGTCTTTTTTGAAGATTTTTGTATTCCTTTTTGGAAACTATTTATGGGCTATAGCTATTTAATTATAAAAAATGTAGCACTATTTAGTTTCTGGATAGGTTGCAATTGTTCAACTTGATTAAAGGTTTTAATACCAATACCCCTGTTACAGGGGTACTGTTAAGAATGTTGGCGACAGGGGTATGGGTTAGAATGTTGGCAAACAGGGGTACTGTTCAGAATGTTAGCGACGTTGCCGAACAGGGTACTGGTTAGAATGTTGGCGACGTTGGCGAACAGGGGTACTGGTTAGAATGTTGGCGACGTTGGCGAACAGGGATACTGGTAAGAATGTTGGCGAACAGGGGTACTGGTTAAAATGTTGGCGACGTTGGCGACGTTGGCGAACAGGGGTTCTGGTAAGAATGTTGGCGACGTTAGCGACGTTGGCGAACAGGGGTATGGGTTAGAATGTTGGCGACGTTGGCGACGTTGGCGAACAGGGGTACTGGTTAGAATGTTGGCGACGTTGGCGAACAGGGATACTGGTAAGAATGTTGGCGACGTTGGCGACGTTGGCGAACAGGGGTACTGGTTAAAATGTTGGCGACGTTGGCGACGTTGGCGAACAGGGGTTCTGGTTAGAATGTTGGCGACGTTGGCGACGTTGGCGAACAGGGGTACTGGTTAGAATGTTGGCGACGTTGGCGACGTTGGCGAACAGGGGTACTGGTTAGAATGTTGGCGACGTTGGCGAACAGGGGTTCTGGTTAGAATGTTGGCGACGTTGGCGACGTTGGCGAACAGGGGTACTGGTTAGAATGTTGGCGACAAATTGGTGAACAGGTTAGAATGTTGGCGACGTTGGCGACGTTGGCGAACAGGGGTACTGTTCAAAATGTTGGCGACGTTGGCGACGTTGGCGAACCGGGTACTGTTCAGAATGTTGGCGACGTTGGCGACATTTACGAACATTTCCCCAATCCTGTACCAGCCTGCTGAAGTTGGTACCGGCATTTGTACAAAGCGCAACATTTGATGAAATTAAACATTTTGTAGACTTTTACCATACTGATTTGCCGAGTCCATCTACAATGCCGTCCGAACTGCGTTTGTGGCAAAAGACTTGCGAGTCAATGCTTTCAAAACCAGAAACTGTAGCCGGTGCTCTGAAAGTATGTTGCAAAACAGACTTTCCAAATATTTCTGTTATCTTAAAAAACATAGCTACTATGATTTACTATGGGGGTGACAAGTTGCGAATCTCAGCGATCCAACAGTGAGTTATCACTTTTAAAAACCTATACCTGAGAACAACTATGGGACAATCGCGTTTAAACGGACTTGCGTTGATGCATGTGCACTAACTTAAAACAAATTATAGATAACTTTGCAAGGAAACGCATGATGTTGAATGACCTGATAAACGACTCTTTGTTAAATTAGTAAATTTTGAACAATTTTACGCAGAACTATTTTTACCGATTCGGAACATTTTAGCTAAACTTTTTTTACAGCTTGCCTAATTCAGATGACAGTTGTATGTTGTGCTATTTTAGATTGCAAGATATTGTATAGAGTCTTAAATAAAAATCAGTTTTACATGTCTTTAAATACCTTTACCTAGGAATATGTGCATTGCATGGTGTTGTCCAAATTCATGATCTAACCTTTTTCATACCATTCAATATTCATTTGGGACCACCCCCAATTTTTTTCTGGATCCGGCACTGCTTGCAGTTCTAGAAACTTTCAAGATTAAAAACTATATAGCTTCTGTGTGCTTACAAAATGTGGTTTGTGTTCATTTTTTTTAGTATTCTTTGAAAGTTTCAGGTATGTATAACTTGTCGATCCGTCACTGACCGGGCGTCGGTACACTATATGAGAATCTTTCGCAGGTGCAACTTTATAGATCGGCCAACCAAACCATTCCAGGTCTGAAAACGTTTTTTTACAATTTAAAATTTTAATTCAGTCCTGGAATGGTTTGGAATGTTACTGTTTTCGGTTTGCAGATAACATGCAGTTAGTCTTAAGCTGTTTATTATCAATGTTGTTTTTGTTGCTTTGGACTAGTTATACGACCGCAAAAATTGAAAATGGATTTCATGGATTTGGTAAATACAACTGATTTATTGGTATGACGTTGGTCGTCGTCGTCGTCGTTGTCGTCCGAAGACATTTGGTTTTCGCACTCTAACTGTAGTATAAGTAAATAGAAATCTATGAAATTTAAACAAAAGGTTTATGACCATAAAAGGAAGGTTTGGTTCGATTTTTGGGGTTTTGGTCCCAACAGTTTAGGAATTAGGGGCCAAAAAGGGCCCAAATAAGCATTTTTCTTGGTTTTCGCACAATAACTTTAGTATAAGTAAACACAAATCTATGAAATTTTAACATAAGGTTTATGACCACAAAAGAAAGGTTGGGATTGATTTTGGGAGTTTTGGTCCCAACAGTTTAGGAATTAGGGGCCACAAGGGTCCAAATTTAAATTTCATAAAAAAAATATTAATTATTGGGGTTCTTTGATATGCCGAATCTAACCGTGTATTCAGATTCTTAATATTTGGTCCTGTTTTCAAATTGGTCTACAATGAGGTCCAAAGGGTCCAAAATTAAACTTAGTTTGATTTAAAAAAAAAAAAAATGAATTCTTGGGATTCTTTGATATGCTGAATCTAAACATGTACATTGTACTTAGATTTTTGATTATGGGCCCAGTTTTCAAGTTGGTCCAAATCGGGGTCCAAAATTAAACTTTGTTTGATTTCAACAAAATTGAATATATGGGCCCGGTTATCAAATTGGTCCACATTGAGGTCTAAAGGGTCTAAAATTGAACATTAGTTGATTTCATCAAAAATTGAATTATTGGGGTTTATGATATGCTGAATCTAACCATGTGTTTAGATTTTGGATATTGGACCATACTAGGTAAATGTCCAATTTAAAATTTTTAAGTTTAAAGTTCTTAGACCACATTCACTCTGTGTCAGAAACCTATGTTGTGTCAATTATTTAATCACAATCCAAATTCAGAGCTGTATCAAGCTTAAATGTTGTGTCCATACTTGTCCCAACTGTTCAGAGTTCGACCTCTTCGGTCGTATAAAGCTGCGCCCTGCGGAGCATCTGGTATTAATGTATGATTTCGTTATGAATTTTATAAATTTCAAGTTATATTTCTGACACATACTTCCAGAAGTTGTGTTATAAATGCATGTTGAAAATGTTTTGTCCTGTGAAATTTCCATATCTCGAAACAATCACACTTTTTTAAATTGTTGTTGCTATGTATACGATTCAACTTTGTATTGCAGACTTTTTTTTTGGTTAATATGTATATATTCAACGTTTTTATTTTATATTTACCAGTCAAAAGTTCTTTAAAGAGTCTGCAGTGTTGTATATTTGACTTATACCGAATCAAAATTACTTTTTCTTATTTTATCATATGGTTGTTGGTGATTGCTATTGGGCATATTTTTTTTCTTCACTTACGTACAAGATCTGTGAGGGGGGTCATGCCGGATTTCTAAATTTCACATTATATTTTCAAAAATCAGGCTGTTTGTTTTCCAATTTGAATTGTTTCACATACATGTACATGTATTGCCTTTTAAACCCACCGCCTCGGTGGTCTTGTAATAGCGTGTTCGAACCAATGCCAAAGATTTTAAAACTAG
The DNA here is from genome assembly GCA_019925275.1 of Mytilus edulis. Taxonomy (NCBI): domain Eukaryota; kingdom Metazoa; phylum Mollusca; class Bivalvia; order Mytilida; family Mytilidae; genus Mytilus; species Mytilus edulis. The sequence goes on along the minus strand of CM034359.1, from coordinate 64,452,609 downwards.
TATTTCCTGCTTCTCCGCTAAGCACGCGGCATTAATGAGTAAAAGGAAAGAGTGGTCGGCTCAGAATCAGAAGATGTCTGGGGCTATTTCTGTTGTTTTTTTTTTTTGCATTGGGAAGATTTTCTTGCTCTCTTCTGCATGAATCCTCCATTTAAATAGGTAGTTTAGAAGGCAGAGGCACATAACAAACATGGCGTCGATTAGTCTAAATGGCATTACTAGTATTAGATTTATTAATGCAGATATAATTGAATGTAAACTGTGTGATGGTATGGCAGACCTACAAGCACACCCATGTAGGGACGACCAGCAGCTGGATCAATATAAGAACTACACGGAAAATGCAACAGTAAGTGACGACTATTTGACAGGCTTGAAGGGAAGGAGACAGAGGTTTTTTTTGCAGATTTTTATGCATTTTAATCTGTCGCTAAGCCATAGATATAGGAAGATGTGGTGTGCATGAGTGCCAACGAGACAACTCTCCATCCAAATAACAATTTGTAAAAGTAAACCATTATAGGTCAATGTACGGCCTTCAACACGGAGCCTTGGCTCACACCGAACAAAAAGCTATAAAGGGCCCCAAAGTTACTAACTAGTGTAAAACCATTCAAACGGGAAAACCAACGGTCTAATCTATATAAAAAAACGAGAAACGAGAAATACGTATAAATTACATATAAACAAACGACAACTTTTGCCACGTACATCAGATTCCTGACTTCGAACAGAAGCAAACGATGTTTATTTTTTCAGCTCTTACCAGACCGCCGTATTCATATTCAAAATACTCCCCTTATCCAACTAACAAAACAAAAATCAAATGGTTTTCACCTTATTTGACACGATTGATTTTTGATTGCTGATTTTCAACGTCCAGGGACTAATATTTCATGTATCATTAAAGTCAGGAATCTGATGTTCAGTGGTTGTCGTCTGTTTATGTGGTTCATAAGTGTTTCTCGTTTTTGTCGAGCCTTCGACTTTAGTCGAAAAAGCGAGACTAAGCGATCCTACATTCCGTCGTCGTCGGCGTCGTCGGCGTCGTCGGCGGCGGCGTCCACAAATATTCACTCTGTGGTTAAAGTTTTTAAAATTTTAATAACTTTCATAAACTATCCTTGATTTGTACCAAACTTGGACAGAAGCTTGTTTATGATCATAAGATAGTATCAAGAAGAACATTTTGTAAAAATAAATTTCCACTTTTCTGTATTTTACTTATAAATGGACTTAGTTTTTTTGCCAGAAACAAAACATTCACTCTGTGGTTTAAGTTTTTAAAATTTTTGTAATGTTCTTAAACTATCCTGGATTTCTACCAAACTTAGACAAAAGCTTGTTTCTGATCATAAGATATTATTCAGAAGTAAATTTTGTAAAAAAAAATCACTTTTTCCGTATTTTACTTATAAATGGACTTAGTTTTCTTCCAGTTAACATTACATACAGTCTGCAGTTAAAGTTTATAAAACATTTATTAGATTCATAAACTATCCTGGATTTTTTTACCAAACTTGGAAGCTTCTTTCAATCAAAAGACAGTATCGAGAGGGAAATTTTTATTGATGTTTTTTCTCATTTTTTGTTGAGTGCGATTAACAGCAAAAGTAGGCGAGACACTGGGTTCCGTGGAACCCTTACGAATTTTTCGTTTTTATAAAGATAAGACCGTTGGTTTTCCCGTTTGAATAGTTTTACACTAGTAATTTTTGGGGCCCTTTATAGCTTGCTGGTCGGTGTGAGGCAAATCTCCGTGTTGAAGGCCGTACCTTGACCTATAAGGCAGCAACCATTTGATTTTCTAGGGGGGGGGGGGGGGGGGGCTATGGATTTTTTTTCCGGACAAACTTTTTTTCAGCGAAAAACAATATTTTTTTGTCGACAAGTTGAAAACAATTTTTTTCTTTCAATTTTAGCATTACATATAGTGGCAGCTGAGGGTGAAACAAACAAGTTTTTTTTTCTCAGGGTCAAAAACAAATTTTGTTTTTCTCCAAAAACTGGAAACAAACTTTTTTTTCCAAAAAAATCCATAGACCCCCCCCCCCCCCCCCCATGAAAACATGAGTTAAAAAGCAAGGCAAATAAAATCTTAAGAAGAGGATGTGATATGGTTGTCAATTAGACAAATATATCAACCTAAAGTCAACTACAGTAGGTCTCAGCAATTATAGGCAACCGTACGGACTTATGATATACTGTATAATAAGCCTAATTATATAATAGTATGCCAAAACAACTTACATAAATATATATATGAGTCGACATGCAGACCCAAGGTCGTTAAAAACTTCCATTTGACATAAGATATCTTATAAACTATATACAAGATATCTTATTAGTTTATGAGATATCTTAAAGTTAGAATAAACAATAAAACAGCTTGCCACAGAGAACACGTACTTGTTATAGTCATGCCATGCATACCAAGTGCACTGACGTAACTAAACTTTTAATAAATCATCGTAAACTTCGTTCATGTCATACAACATACAAAATATTCTTCTATATTCTAGAATACGGAGTTGTCGCATGGCAAATGAAAGAGAATCAAGTCTATAGTACAAACATCATACCTTCGACCTCGAAATTTTAGGTGAATAGGGTCATTTAGTGCGAAAAGTGAAAAGTTTGAGAAGGTATGCTTAGGGCATATCAAATGAAAGGTCGTAAAGAGTGTATTTCAAATATCAGACTTTAAAACGGAAATAGATACTGGTTTTGTAAATTGATTGTTACAATTTAAAATATCCTGAATTCGGTATTCGAGGTGGTACATGTACATTTATTTATTGAAGTGGGCATCCTCAAAAAACGGATGTTTTCCAACCAATAGTGTGATTTGTTATTCAGTCATTTCGCTTATTATGTACATGTATAGTCTGTTAAGGGTCGTCGTTGCTTTGTCTTTTGTTACAGAATAGGAGACATGGGAATGCCTATCTGATGGTGAAATAGTAAACTATTTGTATAAAGCTTTAAATTTTAGAAGGTTACAGATGTTGGTTCAGTAAAGAGTAACCTATCATAGGTCAAAGTACGGTCTTTAATTTGCTCACTCTGAACAGCAAGTTCAATATCTAATTAAAATATAGATCTCCGATTTCGTTATACTACGTTACTACAATCTAATTAAAATATAGATCTCCGATTTCGTTATACTACGTTACTACAATCTAATTAAAATATAGATCTCCGATTTCGTTATACTACGTTACTACAATCTAATTAAAATAAAGATCTCCGATTTCGTTATACTACGTTACTACAATCTAATTAAAATAAAGATCTCCGATTTCGTTATACTACGTTACTACAATCTAATTAAAATATAGATCTCCGATTTCGTTATACTACGTTACTACAATCTAATTAAAATATAGATCTCCGATTTCGTTATACTACGTTACTACAATCTAATTAAAATAAAGATCTCCGATCTCCGATTTCGTTATACTACGTTACTACAATCTAATTAAAATATAGATCTCCGATTTCGTTATACTACGTTACTACAATCTAATTAAAATATAGATCTCCGATTTCGTTATACTACGTTACTACAATCTAATTAAAATAAAGATCTCCGATTTCGTTATACTACGTTACTACAATCTAATTAAAATATAGATCTCCGATTTCGTTATACTACGTTACTACAATCTAATTAAAATATAGATCTCCGATTTCGTTATACTACGTTACTACAATCTAATTAAAATATAGATCTCCGATTTCGTTATACTACGTTACTACAATCTAATTAAAATATAGATCTCCGATTTCGTTATACTACGTTACTACAATCTAATTAAAATAAAGATCTCCGATTTCGTTATACTACGTTACTACAATCTAATTAAAATATAGATCTCCGATTTCGTTATACTACGTTACTACAATCTAATTAAAATATAGATCTCCGATTTCGTTATACTACGTTACTACAATCTAATTAAAATATAGATCTCCGATTTCGTTATACTACGTTACTACAATCTAATTAAAATATAGATCTCCGATTTCGTTATACTACGTTACTACAATCTAATTAAAATATAGATCTCCGATTTCGTTATACTACGTTACTACAATCTAATTAAAATATAGATCTCCGATTTCGTTATACTACGTTACTACAATCTAATTAAAATATAGATCTCCGATTTCGTTATACTACGTTACTACAATCTAATTAAAATAAAGATCTCCGATTTCGTTATACTACGTTACTACAATCTAATTAAAATAAAGATCTCCGATTTCGTTATACTACGTTACTACAATCTAATTAAAATATAGATCTCCGATTTCGTTATACTACGTTACTACAATCTAATTAAAATATAGATCTCCGATTTCGTTATACTACGTTACTACAATCTAATTAAAATATAGATCTCCGATTTCGTTATACTACGTTACTACAATCTAATTAAAATATAGATCTCCGATTTCGTTATACTACGTTACTACAATCTAATTAAAATATAGATCTCCGATTTCGTTATACTACGTTACTACAATCTAATTAAAATATAGATCTCCGATTTCGTTATACTACGTTACTACATAATCTAAATAAGTTATGAAGGCCCCCAATAATGAAAAATGCAAAACCATTCAAACAGAAAAACCAATGGTCTATAATCTATATGAAAAACGAGAAACACTTAATATATGAACCACATCAACAAACGGCAACCCCTGAACAACAGTTTCCTGTATTATATTAGGAGGTGCTAAACGTTTATACATAACTAATTAAAATAAAATAGTTTCCCGAGATTTCATAAGTCGATATAATCTAGCACTGTGATGTAAAACTTTTTCACATTTTGTTCAATATTTCCAAAATAATGTATTATTGATTAAAATAGTGCGATCTTTGAATATAAACAAAACATTTTGTATTCTGAGAGTTTTTAAGAATTTATAAAAGCTTGAGTCATTAAGCTTAAAAAGATAAAACCATCAAAGATGAAGTAAATTCAAATGTCCTAGTCAGCTTGCATTTATTGTCCAAAGCTTACGTGAAAATATGTTGTCATGATAATAACCAACCAGAATATGCTTCAATAGAAGACAATGCCATGTCAGCATTATGACATTTCCATGTTTAGTGAACCGTGAGATATTGGAAAATGTTTACTAAATTATAATAATAATAACTGCGCTTACATTTTATATTCATAACTACTCTAAATGTAAATATGTATTTATGGTAATCATTGCTAGGATAACTTTCTTGTATTGTATATAAGGCCAAATAAAAATATATGTGTGGTTCCAGTTACCCCACCTACCCTACTTTTTAGTCTTAATAATAGCCTACCATTAAGATTTTTTTGTCATTTTTCATTAAGCACTGTTAAAGTCAGAATGTTGCTCCCATAGACTCAATTGAAAAATAAAACATAAAATAAAAAAAATCCCTACCTACCTACCCTAATTTTTTTTAAGATGTAACTGGAACCACACATACTTTTTATTTTGCCTAATCACGACAAGATCAATTGTCTACATGGAAGGATTTTTTTTCTAACCTTGTTCTCCTTTCATGTTTCATTTCTTCATTAACTTTTCGAAGTTGTCTTTTCATTAGATATATCATAAGTAATAGATCGTCTATATTTTCAATGAATGGAATTAGTGTATGATTTACATGTTTTGTCTGTTGGGTTTCTTCACTGTGCTAGATTATATCTGTTAAAGACCCATTTGGGGCCTTCGGTTGTTTTTTACTCTTTGGTCGGGATGTTGTCTCTTTGACGTGTATTCTTAGCACTTGTTCTAAGTCAGGAACCTGTTGTTCAATGGTTGTCCTTTGTTTATGTGGTTCATACCCGTTTCTCGTTTTTCATATAAATTAGATTGTTGGTTTTTCAGTTTGAATGGTTTTATACTAGTCATTTTTAAGGTTCTTAATAGCTTGCTAGTCGATGTGAGCCAAGGCTCCGTGTTGAAGGCCTTACTTTGATCTGTAATGGCATACTTTTTATAAATTGTGACTAGGAGAAGAGTTGTCTCATTGGGACTCATACCACATCTTCTTACATCTATTAATGAAAAGAAAATTCATACAACAAATAATCATATTAATGACAATGTCATATATAACCATCTTATATCTTATATAAAGTTAGGAAAATTTTAACTAACATCGAACTAGAACTTAATATAGTTTTATTTGGAAATATTGAGCTGCCCATTGTACACATTCTGTCCTCCTTAAAGCCCACTTTATGTCAACTACAGATGCTCCATCTACTTCACTGAGATCTTTGCGGGAAGCTTGCGCAGACATCGGAACAAATAAAGGTCTCAAGTTTATTTCTTTAAAAATCAACGCATTCATTGAAATATCTTCACAGTATCTTTTGCTATTCCAATCAACGAGCTTCGTATCTTGCATATATTTCGCTAAATATTTACGATGAAACAACATTGTTTTACCGATAGTTAAAGATGGATTCTTGCCCCTAACTATGTATTCGTTCATTGAATTGACGTAACGCATATCTCTGCTGATGCCCACTAATCTGCTCGGATTTTCACTCCATCGTAATAACATTAACGACAGCAATGCTTCACTTATAAGGACATCGTCATCAATCACCAGGACAGCATCTGTACGTATGTATTGAAATACATTAAAACGGTTATTCATGCTGTTAACTTCCGATTGTATAAAAGTAAGTTTGGGTAAATTGATATTTGGTGTAAATGATGCGTTTTTATTATTCCATAATAATAAAATTTTGTCTATCATCTGATACTTGGTGTATGCAGGTAGGATCTCGTTATAGTTGGGGAACCTTTTCGTCGAATACCCCATAAGTACAACAGTGACACCACTATTTCCCACACAGAGTGTATCAGCTCCTACTAGCATAGCGGAAGTCAAATGAGGATAAATAAACATGCATGGCTCAACATAGTAACTCACTTCCTTTCTCCAGTTTTGTAAATGTTGATGTGAGATCATTATTCTGATTTTACTAAATTTCAAAATGGCTGCTGTTGCTTTTGTGGTAAAATTGTCAGTTTGTATGAGTATTATTGATTTCGTATTGTCAAAATCATTGACCATCATAAGCTGACTTTGTAAAAATGTAGAATTCACATTTGAAACAAAAAATATTATAGTTTGTTTGCCTTTACTTCGCTCAAAGCAAGCAGGATGTTGTGGGATAATAGTTTTTGCCACCATATTACGTCTGCGGCCAATGAAATATACGCCTTGATTCTTCAGTCGACGTAGCTCCTCGGTGTCCCAAGAAGCATACACTTCCTCAAACATAGACATGATATGTTTTGCAATCACAGTTTTTATACGAATTGGGTGCAGCTGAAATTCACGATCATTGCCCGGTGGGGTAGCTACACCTCGGTAATTATCCCAAAGTCTTTCATGCCAAATAAATAATCCATTTTCTTTGATCAGATTAATAGCCGAATTAAGAATAGATAATGCATCATAAACATGTTCGATAACATTAATCATGACAAGAGAATCAAATTTCCTGGTATTATTAAGTTCTTCGGCCGGTATAGATAATAACGTAGTCGGTAAATTCATAAAAGTACCGTTTTTATAAAAGCAACGTTTAACGTGCGTCATATAATGGAACGCCATTGGTTCTACCAACGTTATACTGGTTGCATTCTTGTCTTTAAGTATCGTCTGTGATTGAGTAAAGGGACCTGCACCAAGCTCGATGATGTCACCTAAATTGTCTGGTAAAGATTGGTAGAAATTAAACGATTTAGCATGAGCCTCATTCCGATCTGTGGCAGTTTCACGTTGATCCCAGGTTACCTGTTCGACGCTTTGAGCACCATGCCATCGTTCACAAGAGACTGACAAGGTACCAGTTACGTTGCTATAGAAACACTCGTCACTCCATTGCGAGCATTGTTTGTTGTCATTAACTGCGCATGTATCTCCATGCCATGGTGGTCTACAAAATGTTTTGTCTAGAAAAGTTATACTCTTCGGCAAGTCATTTACCGGAGTGGTATTAATAGTCTGGGATTTAACTTTATAACTGCCAATGCACCAACCCTTTTGAGCTCCTCTGTAAATCCAACCTTTAGGAACATGCATTTCTATATCATGCACTAAATCGTTGTTCTTTAAATAGTCCACACCTTTCAGCACCGCCGGCCAAGATTTTGAACAATCATCTAACAGTAATAGGTTATTGACAGAGGCAACTCTTGCCATGTTTTTCATGTCTGTCTGTGGAAAGTGAGCATGGTGGGCACCGTCTACATGTATCAGATCACATTTTCCTGCAAACTGAGGTACGGTTTTAGTAGAGTCACCTTTCACAAGTGAAATTTGACGGTCACTGAATCTTTTCCGTATCCAGGCAATTGCCGAGTCTTCATATTCGGCTCGATCCCACATATCAAACGCTGTATAACTAGCAGAATCTGTGGAATGTAGAAACAGTGTTGCACTATGTCCTCCGGCAAATCCGATCTCACAAATTGTTCGTATTGGGTACTCTTTACTGAATTCTTTGATCGCAGATATATAACTTTCAACCTGTATCTTCCCCTTTCCGTTGTATATATTCCCTGTGAAAATATAAATGATGTCAATTAAAATCTTCATATAAATTGGCAAAATCTGTTTTATTTTTGACTGCGTATACTTTTTTGTTTGAGTATGATGAACAAAACGTATCACAAAAGGGAAAAACAACTTCTTCGTTCTTTTCGAAACAAAATGCACTTTCAGAAGATATTTGTTCATTGTTGAAGGCCTTACAATGCTAAATCGTTAACTTTGTAAATGAAAAGACAAAAATAGAGAGATGAAACAGTATTCTAAATTCAATAATGGAAATCCTGATTCTGATCATAAATATAACAAAATTGAAATTTATGTAAAAAATATCCTATTTGTCAAATAAGACTGCAATTATGTAATTGTCTGTGTTCATGAAATTTAGAGAGCTGGGTTGAGTTCAATATCGTATCAGCTACGTAGCAGCTACGTTCGTATTTACTTGTGTCTATTGCAATTGGATTTGATACATTTAAATTACATGTGTAATAGTACAGAATGTGGTGATGGAAAATTTACCGACCGTGCAATGGCTGTATAGCCAGTCAAAGTCGTTAAAAACTTCCATTTGTTGCAAATGAGACAATTATCCCCCAGAGTTAAAATGAAGTGTAGTTAGCAATTATAGGCCGCCATACGTCTTAATGAAATAAGTCATTTCGTATCTCTTTAATAGTCGATCACAAAAGGCCACGACATGGAAAATGTGAAACAGTTCAAACGATACATGTAACAACCTCAATCTTTACAAAATAAGTTACGAATAAACCACACATGATAATGACAACCACTATACAGTACTTGGTCCAGACTTGGGACAGGCACAGACATACAAAAGACAAGAGCCTGACCAAAAAACAGATCACAGCCAAGGGCCAACAAGGGGTCGTTAACGCAGCGAGAAAAACTCCACTATTGAGGCGGACTTCAGAATGTCTCTGAAAAATAATATATACTAGTCTAGCAAATTAAAAGTCACACTTAACTTCAAAACTTAAAATTGATCCAAAACTTATGTAAAAACACACAAGACTAACAAGTATGAAAGGGCCACCGCGAGCAATAACACAAAATATCTGATTTAGGCAAGGGGCTATATTGCATTTTTTTTTTAAATTGTGTCTGACATGTTTTGTTTTCATTTCTTGCTGTAGTCCAAAATAGGACTCTTTTTATTAACTCACATTTTTTCATCCTATACTGTAGGGAATTTGTATATGGTTGACAATCGTACAAACACGTAATCATTTTCTCGTAAATATCTATAAAATTTAAATCTGAGTAAAGTCTGGCAGAGAACTCTGCCCCCTCCCTTTCCCCTTCCCCAAAAAGTGAAGATTACTGGTATGTCAACGACATAGCTCAATAAATACTTTCATCAGCAAAGCACTTTAATAACCGGAAAGAAGAAACTTATGAAATAGAAGATTTTGTATGATTTCCAATGAGACAACTGTCCAAAAGAGACCAAAATGACGCAAAAATTAACAACTATAGGTCACCGTACAACCTTCAACAATGAGCAAAGCCCATTAAACCTGTTCTCTTTGCACACAGTAATGGCAACTACAATGTACTACAAGAAGCAAATCAAACCAGGTATTGACCACCACATCAAATTTTGGTGTGCAAAGTCCAGAACAACAGCTAAAGGACTTCACTGGCTACAGCAACATTTAGCCTATAAAATCGGCTACCTAGATAATATCTCTATATATATATAAAAAAAGAGAAGATGTGGTATGATTGCCAATGAGACAACTCTCCACAAGAGACCAAAATGACAAGGTCACTGTACCGCCTTCAACAATGAGCAAAGCACATACCGCATAGTCAGCTATAGAAGGCCCCGAAATGACAATGTAAAACCATTCAAATGAGAAAACTAACGGCCTAAATAATTAATGTGAAAATTGAACAAAAAACTATATGTATAGTAAAAAGTATATAATAAGCTTACCGTATATTTTACTCTCTGGTGATTTTTTACGTATTGTCACATCTAATTCGTCCAACAGTTTATATAAACTATCCTGATTATCACCGTCAAATGTTACTTTAGTTTCTATTGTCACCGATTTATTGTCAGAGAACACCTGCACAGATTGTTGAAATTTCGCACGCAATATATTTTTAACAAATTCCACATGATCAAACCCGGCGAATAAAAACAGAAGAACTAAAAAACATACAATGAGCAACCAAATTAGACATTTCTGAAATCTTCGAAACATTTGACTCATAGTTGTAATCGTGTCAGATTAGCAAAATGCTAAGCGCATCATCAACAATTGTCCAGGTGTGCGGCCGGTTAGTAAAATGCTACGAGCACCATCAACAATTGTCCATTTGTCAGGTTAGCAAAATGCTATGAGCACCATCAACAATTGTCCCCGTGACTGGTTATGAAAATGCTATAAGCACCCTCAGCAATTGTTGTATTTTTAAAGACATCCACATCAACAGATTTATATTAAAACAAGATAATCCACTTCCTTCTCGGTTGTATTTAAATCGATTTAATACCCTACAGGATATTGATGTAGTGGTCACTACAATACATGTACAATGGTCAATATTACCTGTATATATAATATCTACTTAATTGGCGAGCCTAGAGTTCAAGCATTCATTATTAACGAGCCAGGTTCATATTGAATTTATGTATAACTGTGAATAACCGCCGTCTATACAAATTTATTTGAAAATACGCGTTAAGAACCAAGAAATAATTTAGAGAGGTGTTTTGAATTTAAGTTTTTTGACAATATGTGGTCATTTTTCTTTCAATAATTTACAAATAATTAGATGGTTCAGATTTCATATTTCTCATAACAATAGACATGGAGAGAAGAATACAATTAGAAGCATATATAAATATAGCGTCTGGGTGACATTAACTCCACTTATAGATTTTTTATTTTATAGCAAGTAAATTATTTTTGACCAGAGTGACATGTGGAAATATGTACAGATCATAAACATAATATATATGATAAATATGAAATTATATAATTATTATTTTTATTTTATTTTATTTTATTTTATATGTATTAGTGCGGTGACGGAACAGTTAAAAGTCGATTATTAACAGAGTTTAATTTCACTTTATGGTACACGGCTAAAAATTGGTCTATATCTAGAAAAATGATTTTAATTTAATTTTAGACTGGTCGTCAAAAAGTCGTATGGTGCAGTTTTTTTAATTTGTCGTTTTGTTAGCAAAAATGACATAAAATATGAACTCTACGAGGCATGTCATTTTGGCCGGTTTTTTTTAAAATCGTTGCAAAATATATGTATTTCTTATAGGATTTAAATATTACATATAATATGTTATTTATTAAGCAGTAAAGCTAACATCATAAGTCTTTTGTAAAAAAAATATGAAGATACAAAGCTCTAAAACTTTGGACATTTCGTCGCTTCACCGGATTTCAATACTTTGCAAGAACGCATTAATCTTTAAATTATGAATTAACTAATACATCGTGAAAATTCAGAAAATACTCTTTTCAGTGACATAATTTTTTATCAAATAAAATTTCTTAAAAAGACTTGAAATAGCATCCAAAATATTCACTATCGAATTACAATCTTACTTAATTTTCCGGAAAGTCGTGTCAGGTACGGCTCAGATCTATTATTGTTATTCTTATTGATTTTGAACTTCAAGCGCACCATATGTTCGATTACTAAATAGCAATTATCACTTGATATTACTTGTATTTGTTCAAGGTTCTTGGTTTCTTACTTTATTTTGTTTGTTGTTTTCTATTTTGAGGTTGTGTTAATAAGGTTTAATTCATTTAAGAGGAACATTTGTTTTTTATTTGGAAGTTATTTTTAGAAATTGAGATATTGCCAAACCCCAAAAGATGGCACAACAAGGAAGTCCGTTGAAACTTGGCCCTAGTTGTGCAAAGCGAATGAAACCAAGTTTAGTCTTAGAAAAATGTATTTTTTGCCAGAAAAGCAGTAATGAAACAGTTGTTTTATTTACTAATAACAGTAAATCGAGGTTTTTTGCTGCAGTTGGTAAGCGTAAAGATGATATTTACATGAATTTGATAAGTGAGTATGATTCATTCAGTGATATACCGAATGAAAGTCTTGAAATGGTTTATCATAAAAGTTGCTACAAATCGTATACAAGTGAACATAATATTGCAGTGTTTACTAAGAGACAAAATGATGCATTAGCTGGCGGTTCAATACAGGACAGTCCAGTCACGAGTATCTTAACTCGTTCTATGTCTTCTCCTACCAACTGGAGTGCTTGTATATTTTGCAATAAGAAAAGCTACAAGCAAGACAAAAAACTTTTTAAAATAGAATCAGATGACAGGGTTACTCGCATTACCATCGCTGCAAACCATAACGGTGATTTAAATTTGCTACATAAAATTAATCAAGACAATTTTAAACAACAAGCTTTTTACCATAACCAGTGCATTGTAAAATATCTAAAGTCTTCAAATAAAGATATTGAGGTCATTGGTAACTCAACTTCAGAATATGAATCAATAAATACAACTGCTTTTTCCAAATTAATCTCCAGCATAAATGATGATTTATTAAAAAATAAAAAAGCATTTCTATTATCCTCTTTAATTGAGAAGTTTGTTTTATACCTACCCGAAAATATGCGTACAAGCTTTACAACAAGGAAACTGCAGCGATATTTGGAAAACCATTATGGTGATTCTGTTGTCATTCAATCACAACAAGGTCAGGGTAAGTCCAACATTATTATGAGTAGCAATATAACACTAGGGGATGCAATCAAGGCAGCCAGTAATTTGAAAGCAGAGTTAAAATGGTCAAATGAAAAACGAAAGAGTCGTATGAATAACGAACAAACGGATGAACAACTCCTTTATTCAGTAGCAAGTATAATACGGAGAGACATTAACAAAGTAAGATTTTGTAAAGAGCACTATCCAACTTCAACGGAGGTATCATTCGACAATTCTTTACAGTCAATGCCCGATTCTTTGGTCAAACTACTAAGTTGGATTACAGACGAAAAGGCGTTTAGCACTTGTACTGTTCCTTCTGATATTAAAACAGAAAGCGTGAGGAAAAGTTTGGCTTTAACGGAATGTATTGTTGCAACTAGTCGTAGTATCCTGACACCTTTTCATCTTGGTCTTGCTATTCAAGTTTACCATGAGTTTGGGTCGAAGCGTCTTATTGAAATTCTGAACGCGCATGGGAGAAAATATGTACAGAAAATTTGTTAACAGTGCGCTTTCTGTAGACCAAATCGGAAGCTTCTATAGCCCTATTACTAAGTCCAAATTGAAAACATTTGAACATATGAACGCTAAGACAACCCTCAAGTGTAAATTTGGCGAAAATATAACCGGCCATATCAATCCAGAAATTGTTTTCAGGCGTGCTCTTGTTTTGGCTAAGGGAGCTACCATTTGATTTTTATGGGGGGGCTAGGATGAAAAATTTTGTCCTGCTTTTTTTTTTAGTTGTAATCTCTGTCCTGCCTTTTTATTTTTTACTCTATTCGGTCCTGCCTTTTTTTTTACTAGTTTATCCTGACTTTTTTTACACAAATTGTCATCCTGACTACTTTTTTTTAACAAGTGTCTCATCCGGCCTTTTTTTTACTCAAAACTCCTGTCCTGCCTATTTTTTTCAAATTTCATCCTAGCCCCCCCCCCCCCCCCCCCCCCCCCATAAAAATCAAATGGTAGCTCCCTAACAGCAGAGATGATGTTATACTATTGACAGTATTTTCTCACTTCCACTTGGGCCTATCCCAGTTTCTCTGTTCCATGAAGATGGAACAATGAGAAAATCTTGTAAATCAGATTTAGTGAAACAGTTTGAAAATGAAGTCTCGCCAGTTCTTTCTTTGCCAGATTTTGATTCTTCATTGACAACTTACATTAGAGATGGTATGGCTATAGTTCAGTCCATGGATGCAAAGAAACATAAAACCTTTGGAGATCTTGCACTTACCTATTGCAATTATTTAGCAAGTTGTTTTACAAAAGCACACACAGTTGCCGATGTTTTTGATTGATATGATGTAAAACACTCCACTAAGTCAGCTGAAAGAGAACGTCGTACCAAAGTCACTGCTCATGCAAAGGTGTTTCAAGTAATTGAAGGAAGAAATGTCCCCGACTGGAAGAAATTTCTTTCTGTTAAAGAAAACAAGCAGGCTCTCATTAGATTTTTTGGTGACTTCCTGGTCAAGTTCATTAAAAGCAATCCTCTATTAGTACTCCCTGGACATACTTATTATATGGCAGGTTCCTTTGAAGATCCTGAAATTGCAAAAGTCATTTCTGACCAGGAAGTCGTTGAATGTCCTGAATTGTTCAGTACTCAGGAAGAGGCAGACACCCGCATGATCCTCCAGGCTTTACATGCAGACAAAAGACTGAAGGAATTAGGGAAAAAAGGCAGGATCATTATAAAATCATCTGATACAGACGTCATTGTTCTCTGTATTCATTTTTTCAAACAGATGACCAACACGAGTGAATTTTGGGTCCAAATGGGAAATATTGGTACTATGAAAGATAATCGAAGGTTTTTGCCAATTCACCAACTGTGTTCTTCTCTACCTGAAATCATTTGTAGAGTTCTTCCTGCCGTACATGCTCTCTCTGGGTGTGACACTACATCTTCCCAATTTGGAATTGGTAAAAAGTCAGTGTTTAAAGTGTTGAAAGAGGCAGCATTTGATTTCAGTGATCTATACAATTTAGGAGATTCCGACACAGAGACTGCCATATCATGCTCTAGACGGTTTGTGGCAAGGCTTTACGACCAAAAGAAGAACTATGCATCCTGCCATCAGGACATTAACAAACTGCGCGTTAAGCTTGCTACGAGCAAGGATTCAAGTCTTGTCAGATTGCCTCCCTCTGAAGCGGCGCTTCGACAGCATATCCTTCGTGCCTCATTTCAGACCAAAATTTGGCATGCTTCCTTTCTTGCAAAACCACCCATACCTTCACCATTGGAATACGGATGGAAATCATTCAAAGATTCCTTGCATCCTGTCTTCTTTGAAGGAAACATGTCAGCAGATTTTCTACATGATCTCGTGTGTTCGTGTAAGGGAAAATCACAATGTAAAAAGTCGTGTGTTTGTGTCACCCAAAACCTTGCATGTACCGACTTATGTTCCTGTCAAGGATCAGAATCCTGCAAGAACGTACATACGCACGCCCTTACAGAAGAGGTTTAAGAACTAAATTTTATTTGTCAGTAAGACTTTTGGTGCGATTTACAAATTGAATGTGCATTTCTGATATTGTATCACTAAGACCCTTATTAAAAATTTAAAAGTTTCACACAGTTAAATCCGGATCTAGTAAGCCAAAATACTTTTTACAGTTGTTCGTATGTTCTATGCTGACTAATGTTCCTTGTAATGCATGTTATAACATTATTTTTTTGTTTAAAGCCAAATATCAGTCTGTGTTTATAGAGTTTATTGTCATTTCGGCGTGTACTAACCCTACCTTAAGTGTACAAAACTTAGTTGTAAAACTTTTATTTGGCAATTGAAGATATTTATCTTATAGCAAGCATTTTTTATCGTATTTTCGTTTCATTTTTTTATGGTTTTGATGCTCGAAATAAAAATTATTACGAAAAAGTACATCATTTAAAGATTAAAATCACCCCCCTTTTTAAAAAATGCTTCACTTTATCGATACAATTTGTTATAGGAATTTTTTTAATTTTTTGGATGAACAATTGAATAAGAAAACAGAATCGATGCCGTTTTGCCAAAAAAAAAATGCGATTATGTATTTCAGTTGTTATCTTATATCCATTGCAATTGTGTATGGAAAATGGTGGTTGACCTTTGATCTTGATTTTTGAAAAACTGCACCATATTTAGTTTTGACGACCAAATTTATTATTAAGTACACATATTTTCGAATCGAATGATATATGATACAGCCGTGTACCATTTTTGACGATTAAATTTTCAAAAAAATCACTCTGGTCACCGGCCTATATAGAATACATTGCTAGATAACGGTCTATCTTCGCCTCCTAATGTTTGTATACATAGTATAGACTAAAGATGAGTGAATGTCAATGATTCAAAAACACCACATTCTACCTGATATCTTATTCTGTTATAATAATTTATTAATTTTCAAAATTTACAAAAGATAGCAGCACAATAATGAATAATATCGGTTTTTATTTCGTAGCTATGCCACATAATACCTCTTTATAATATATGTACATGTAATTACTTATTGATATCTATATCGCAGCAATTACATGTGTAAAATATTCATTAGAAGAAATAGTAATTAGTTTTCGTAATTAAACACACGTCTTTTCGACAGATGTTAACATTAGATAGACAACAACTACATGAATAAAATCTAAACATCTCACAAGACTAATAAGAACACCATGATAAAATATACACAAAGTATGTACATAGGGAGTACTAATAATATGGGTATTGCATGAATATTAGGGAACATTGTTCCGAACGAGCTTGCGACTGCGTGCTTAAATGATTATATGTAGTAGTTTAGCTAGATAGTGTGCTTCTAATACAAAATAAATAATTCTGAGACAGTTTTCTATGAAAATTTACAAAATCATGTAAAGTTTTCAATATTGTCCGAAGTATATTAAATATGTGTGATAATATGGACTAATTATTATTTGAATGCCAGTAAGTTCTAACAACAGTCATATTGTGACCTTTGATCACCCTTTAATTTTCCAAGTTTCGTGATGGTCAAATGATGGATTTAATCATATCTCCTTCTTTAAGTTCTTCATTTTTTTTTTGAATTTAGTGCTCACAGGAAAGATAAAAAAAATAAACGATAGTTTCTATGTCATTATTCTTTTATTCAGTTTTTTGGTTCTGTTTAACTTTGAACCGTGTTTTTCTTGAAATGCGTACTAGTATACAATTCTTTCTTATTCATCACCTCTTTATCTTTACTGACTTTTGTTATAACATCTCACCAACTGAAGGTATTAGGGATAATGATTGTGTGCAAACAGTTCTAGTAGAACCTGGCCACATACACGTGTTTATACATCTGTCTCACTTCACGAAATTTCTTCATTGTCTGTTTTTATATATAAAAAAAAGAAGATGTGGTTTAATTGCCAATGAGACAACTCTCCACAAAAGACAACATGTATATATATATATATATATATATGAGTCTGAAAGATTGTGTAACAATACCGATAAATAGATGGAAAACAAAACACTAAAAAGTGTTGAATATCATTGCACAAAGATGGAAAAACTGAACAGATGATATAAATTATACAATAATTGCAAATATTTCGGCTCAACAAATGGCCTTCTTCGGTGACAAAAGTTTTAACAATAATGAGATATAATGCATAAGGTGTAAACATAGATCACTAATAATACAGGTAAGTTTTGGTCGATTGATTTTAATCCAAAATCCTGAATATAATAATATATACACTAGACTGTAAATTTAATTATTTCTTTCTATTGATTCCATCTGGATGGAGGACACCCAGTGTTTTTATCCAAAACCTCTCCCGATATATATATATATTTTATTTAGAAAACTACCCCTTTACATCGGGGGCACCAGTCATCAGGTTAGAAGTGATGGTGCGTCTATACTATATTATTTACAATTATATACATTTTAGTTAATGGTTTCATTATAGAATGTCTTTGAAACAATAACATACATGGCACATTAATAAGACAAAAATAGAGATTTCTAAAATACATAATCATAATAAAAAAAAGACAATTTATAGAATGTTAAAATATACATGTAATTAAAACACTCATAGACAAATATAACCATGGCATGCAGCATGTATAAAGCATAAAAACTAAGATCAATCAATATATAATAGTACATAAGAGTAAGTTAACTCAAAGGTTAATTTTGGTTCAGCCATAGTTTGACGTAATCTAAATAATTCTAAGAGATACATTCTTCCATAAACATCATAAAATGAACCAATTTCATCTTTAAAAGCATAACCAATATCGCCAACTAAAAATAATACTTGTGCACGTGGCGACAGTTCCAGAAAACTTACATTTCTATCATTAAAAGAGGCAAATAAGGTGAAAAATTTAGACCTGGTTTGTTCAAGAGATGTACACCCGAGCAGAAAATGTTCTAAATCTTCTGACTCCCCTGAATCACAAATGGGACATAGGTTGTCCTCGGACATATGCATTCTAAAAAGAAACTGCTTTAATGGCAAATAATTTGTTCTTGCGAGCAGTTTAAGACGGGATGAATTAAAATCGCTTATGTCCTCTAAGTATAGCTGGCTACCTGTCTTAATATAGCAGTGCTGATACAAATCAAGGCTACTTTTAGTAGTAACATCAATAATTAAACTTTCCCTACCATATTGACAGTTAAATTTATCAGACCCAATACTTTCCGTGTAGGTGTTCATCTCTTGAACATATTTCCAGACACTTTCGTTTAATTGAACCATTTCACTAAAGACTCGCTTGCACAGTCTATCGTCTGGTAGGTTATTAATCCTTTTAAAGTACGCAACTTTTTGGCGGGTGATAAATGCAGATACGGGTTCCCATCCAAGCTCGAGAAGGAGAGCGGAACGGGGAATATTCATTTTAGTGTTCATAATGATCTTAGCTGCGCGGTATTGCCAACTGTCGATGATCGATATATTTGTAGCTGAAAGTGGCATCCAGACGGCGCATGCGTGTGTTAAAGAAGGCCGGAGCACTGAGTTCCAAAGGGCGTCTCCAAATTTAACACGGTTAAAATTTCCATGCTCACCGAGGACACGTAACAAATAGTTCAGCATATTATCCATCTTATCTTTCAAATAGTTATTTACATGGAAATTTGACTTTAGTGATCTATTTATGTAGTAACCGAGTATTTATATTCGTTCACTTCCTCGATATTTACATCACCAAGACACCAGACTCGTTCCGCTTCCCAACCACTAGAACTTTAGATTTCTTATGATTAAATTTCAAGTTCCATTTAGTTGCGAAATCGTGTGAAATCCGAAGTAACGTCTGTAAGTCTTCTGGCGATTTGGCAACAAGTACAACGTCATCTGTAAATAGGAGACAATTTATAAGTTGTTGCGAAAGATTAAAACCTACACCGCTTTCATTAAGCATATCAACCAAGTCATTCATGAGCACAGAGAATAAAGTGGGTGATAATACACAGCCTTGTTTGACACCATATATTCCTGTTCAAACCAGGTAGATTCAATGTCACCAAATAGTACCTTATTTTCTACATGACTATAAATATTCTTAACTAGACGCCATACCTTCCCTTGTATCCCACTTTGCCATAATTTAACAAAACGCCCATCGCGCCATACCCTATCAAACGCCTTTGATAAATCCAAAAAGGCTAAGTAAAGGGGTCTTTTAGAAGAGCGTGACAAAGCACAAATACCTTGTAAAGCAAATATTTGATCTTCAATGCGTCGATCCTTTCGAAAAGCGCCCTGGTTTTCCCCAAGTGCTTTGTGTTGTTCGAGGAAGTTCACGATATGTATTTCCAAAGTCTTCGAAAAAAGTTTATATACATTTGATGACAAAGTGATACCTCTGTAATTATCTAAGTCGTAAACAGAACCGGATTTATGGAGAGGTTTTATAATCCCCCTCTGCCATTCCACCGGTATCTGTTCGTGATCAGATATGAAGGTAAACAGATCACACAAAGTCTTAACCATCGTATCACCACCATATTTAAAAAACTCGTTCGGAATATCATCGAAGCCGGGTGCTTTTCCTAGTTGAATCCAACGCAGTACATCTGAAATAGAGTCACTCGAAAAAGTTACTGAAAGCAAATTTTCGCCACGGCCACGGTTGCTCTCAATTTCATATAACAGGTTTGTGACATGGTTTTTGAAATCGGGTTTAGTAGTTGTGTCTTTTCCAATTTTGCTAAAATGAGTTTTTAGACACTCACTTATGTCCGCATCGTCCTCGATAAAATCGTCCTTATTGTTGGGATCGATAATTCGACTGGGGTTAACACTTTCTTTCGGACCTCTGAGCAGTTTCCAGAAAAATTTACTATTTTTATTAGTAGCTATGCCCTTAACCGTGAGACACTTAACCTTTCTGTCGAATTCCTTACGCTTAATGGCTTCATGAAGTGCTAATTTCCGGTTTTTTTTTATAAACGCCAGAAATATGAGTTCCGAGTTGGCTATCATGATTTCTCGTTCTATTATGTAAACGTTGCAATCTATTTGCATCACGTCTGGACTTAAGCATTCGATCTAGGGGTTTGTCCCAAAAGTTTCTATATTTTTTTACAAACGGAACTTTTTTCATAACCATATCAGCCGCGTAGTTAACTTTGGCTTTCCAAATATCCCAAAGAACATTTATATCATTTGATGCTTCGTGCCAATGTTCATCGAATACTTTGTCTATGTTAACTTTGAATTTGTCCCAGTCAACATTTTCAGTTTTCCACATAAGCCATGTCGGATTTCGCCGTTTATTAACGTCGTCTCGTTGTTTACGCAACCGAATCCGAACAATTACATGGTCGCTATGGAGATGTAAGCTCCCGAGTTCGTCGATGAAAACCGATTTGACATGGTTACAAAGCGCTTCCGATAATAAAATATAGTCAATTGCAGACTTCTGGTTATTAAGAACCCTGGTGTAAAAACCTTCACAGCAGTTCATAGAGTTGGCAATTTCTAGGTTTACGGTTTCTGAAAATTGACGAAGTCTTACACCGTTGTAGCTTTGTTTTATATCGGTTACTAACGTCTTGCCAGTAAAATCGCATTTACTTAGGCATTTACCATTAAAGTCGCCCGTAAAACAGATCTCGTACCCGAGCCGGCGAAAGACTGAACAGTTTTCCAAAAGCTCGTAGAACAGCTTATCAGTAGTGGGTTTATCCACTCCATTATTTGGAAAGTAAACAACCCCTACAGCCGTTTTAACATTATTCATTCTGCACAGGATCCAAAGTCGTTCAAAACCATCGTCTCGACTATCAATTAAGTTTTCGTCTAAAATCTTTAGCCGGGAGTTAACACATATACCAATTCCACCCTTATCTTTAGAACCAGTACGACATTTCCCTACCCAGATATAGTTATTGTGCAAGTCACGAGGTTTGCAATTTGTCTTCAAAAATGTTTCAACCAAACAAAGTAGGTCTGGGGAATCTTGATCAAGGTGTTTGTTTACCTCATGAATTTTACCCTTGATGCCTCTTATATTTAATAAATCAATACATGATTGTGACATTTTATTTTTATTTTTTCCACCCCTGTGATGGCGTCGATTCTTTGTTGTCTGACTACATCTTACGTTTAAAATATCATTCGAACTGTCGCCGTGTCCGGCGCTAACATCATGGCCAAAAACCTACAAATTACAGTGTTTCAACTTGTGGCCATACTCGTTACATCTCTTACACTACAAGTATTGCCCGTGACGACAATTTTTAGATATATGGTTACCTTCACCACAGTACCAACAAGATAGCTCGTCATGTACATTGGTGGCATTCGGCTGTTGTCTGCACTTTGGTCGGGTTGTTGTCTTTTTGACATATTCCCTATTTCCATTCTCAATTGTATTAATATTGTGGAATAAGTTAATAAGATATCTCTAAAAGTTTATAAGATATATCTATTAGTTTATAAGATATCTCTATAAGTTAATAAGATATCTCTATTAATTAATAAGATATCTTATAAAGTATATAAGATATCTTACTTCTTTAAAAAGATATCTTTTAAATACATACTTTATAAGATATCTTATTAATTAATAGAGATATCTTATAAACTAATAGAGATATCTTATTAATTAATAGAGATATCTTATAAACTAATAGAGATATCTTATTAACTTATGGAGATATCTTATTAAGTAAATAAGATATCTCTATTATAAACTATATAAAAGATATCTTATATAGTTAATAAGATATCTTATAAATTAATAGAGATATCTTATATTTTAAATAAGATATCTTATATATTTAATAAGATATCTTTATAAACATTTTAATAAGATATCTTATTTAATATATAAGATATCTTATTTAATAAATCAGATATCTCAATTAATATATAAGATATCTCATTTTGTTATTAAGATATCTCAATAAGTGTATAAGATATCTTATTTAACTAAATGAGATATCTCGAAATTGAATAAATATAATAACGGCGTGCCATATATGACAGCTCTCTCTCAAGTAAAAAAATCCTAACTGTTAAATATAAGGTCATACACTACAGATACTGTGACACATTCTACTGCATTCATTCAGCGAGAATAACAAACACTGCAGTAAATATAAAAAAGAAGATGTGGTATGATTTCCAATGCAATGAGACAACTCTCCACAAGAGACCAATTGACCATTTTGTTACTTTAACCTTTGCTGTTAATTGTAGTTAATCTTTGGTCGTTTCTTTTAAATATATTTTTAATTGTGTGTCTTATAGGACGATATAAAGTTGGAGCATATAAGCCGTATAGACAACTAACTTCTGTTGGAGATCATGGTCACGTGATGAATGTGTATACTGACCTCTAATTATAAAAAGAAGATGTGGTATGATGACAACTCTCCAAAAACAGACCAAACGACACAGAAAGTATAGAACATAAATATAAAGGTATATGAAGAGAGCTCTCTTACAACCAAACAAAATATCTATAAAAATATAAGGAAATACATTGCAGATACAGGGACCCATTCTACTGCATCCACACAGCACGAGTAACAAACCCTACAGTATATATAAAAAAGAAGATCTACTGCATCCACACAGCACGAGTAACAAACCCTACAGTATATATAAAAAAGAAGATCTACTGCATCCACACAGCACGAGTAACAAACCCTACAGTATATATAAAAAAGAAGATCTACTGCATCCACACAGCACGAGTAACAAACCCTACAGTATATATAAAAAAGAAGATCTACTGCATCCACACAGCACGATTAACAAACCCTACAGTATATATAAAAAAGAAGATCTACTGGATCCACACAGCACGAGTAACAAACCCTACAGTATATATAAAAAAGAAGATCTACTGGATCCACACAGCACGAGTAACAAACCCTACAGTATATATAAAAAAGAAGATCTACTGCATCCACACAGCACGAGTAACAAACCCTACAGTATATATAAAAAAGAAGATCTACTGGATCCACACAGCACGAGTAACAAACCCTACAGTATATATAAAAAAGAAGATCTACTGCATCCATACAGCACGAGTAACAAACCCTACAGTATATATAAAAAAGAAGATCTACTGCATCCACACAGCACGAGTAACAAACCCTACAGTATATATAAAAAAGAAGATCTACTGCATCCACACAGCACGAGTAACAAACCCTACAGTATATATAAAAAAGAAGATCTACTGGATCCACACAGCACGAGTAACAAACCCTACAGTATATATAAAAAAGAAGATCTACTGGATCCACACAGCACGAGTAACAAACCCTACAGTATATATAAAAAAGAAGATCTACTGGATCCACACAGCACGAGTAACAAACCCTACAGTATATATAAAAAAGAAGATCTACTGCATCCACACAGCACGAGTAACAAACCCTACAGTATATATAAAAAAGAAGATCTACTGCATCCACACAGCACGAGTAACAAACCCTACAGTATATATAAAAAAGAAGATCTACTGGATCCACACAGCACGAGTAACAAACCCTACAGTATATATATAAAAGAAGATCTACTGGATCCACACAGCACGAGTAACAAACCCTACAGTATATATAAAAAAGAAGATCTAGTATGACTGCCAATGAAACAACTCTCCACAAGCGACCAAAACGACACAGAAATATTATATTATAGAACATTAACCACGTCGTTTCGCTTTAGATGACTATGCTGTATTTTTAGGTTACTGCTTCATAAACCATTTTAATTGTATTGTTTATTGATTTTATACGTCATTTACGAATTGAATATCTTACTATATAAAAAGAAGATGTGGTATTATTGCCAATGAGACAACTGTCCACAAGAGACCAACATGACACAGACATTAACAACTATAGGTCACCGTACGGCCTTCAACAATGAGCAAAGCCCATACCGCATAGTCAGCTATAAAAGGCCCAGATAAGACAATGTAAAACAATTCAAACGAGTAAACTAACGGCCTTATTTATATAAAAAAAAAAAAAAAAAAAAAAAAAAAAAAATATGTAACACATAAAACAAACGACAACCACTGAAATACAGGCTCCTGACTTGGGACAGACACATACTTAAATAAAGTGGCGGGGTTAAACATGTTAGCGGGATCCCAACCCTCCACCTAACCTGGGACAGTGTTATAACAATACAACATAAGAACGAACTATAAAAATCAGTTGAAAAAGGCTTTACTCATCAGATGGACAAAAATACAAGTTGACGTGGCCGGATACTTATACATCCCGACAACAAAAAGACACTAGGAACAGATCTGAGAGTACTCGCAGTTATCTGACAGCTAGTTCAAAGCCACTATCAAACTATCAATCCGTACACATTGTGAACAATAATTCCATGGTAGGTTGTGGTGATTACTTCAACGATGAGAAAACCCCATACAGTATAGTAGACTATAAAAGACCCGACATGAAAAATAGGAAACAGTTCAATTAAGAAAACCAACAGCTTATATATAATGAACGAAAAACAAATATTACAGACATGGATCAACGGCAACCACTGAGCTGCAGGCTCTTGACTAGTTCATAACGAATTACTGTTGCGTTGGTAAACATTTTTGTAAACTCTCCAATGATTTTGGACAATGGTATTACAGCACAACGCAAGAACAAGTTATAAAACTCAGTTGAAATTTGATTGACTATCATATCGATACAATGCAGAAAAAACATCTAAGAAAAACAAAGACACGACGTGGCATGGTATTTATAGTATACGGACATGTATACATCCCTATCAACAAAAGGGACACAAAGTACAGATCTGAGAGCACTTATATTTACTGAGAGCTAGTCCACAGCCAACGACTAATAACCATATAACTATCGTGTATCTAGGAACAAAATAAGTTTATATATTACCACCAATTGTTCCATAGATTTTACTGTAATATCTAATGGTCATTTGATAGTTGACTTTGAAATGACATGATTTAACTGTATAAGATTTAGGCTATTGGGCTTAAAAAACTGCAAACAAATTCTGGCCTGGGTTAGGATCTGAACCACATCAGATTCGTGCATATGTCTTAATCAGTATTAGTTCATTGTTGAAGATCATACCTAGAACTATAATTATAAACATCGCCTAATTCTTATATTAATATACGTGAAATTCAGGATACATGTATACAATATTTTTTAAAGGAGCTTTCATCTGTGTCAAAGAAAAAACAGTAAGGTGGAAATGTACAATATTGGCACAAATAGAAATATGAAGATGTGGTATGAGTGCCAAAAAGACAACTATCAATCCAAGTCACAATGTGTAAAAAGTAAACAATTATAGAAGGACAATATACAACTAAGGTAAATTCGGAAATTTCCAATTAAAACATTTATTTTATAAAACAAAGTCAATAGCGGGTTTTCAGAATTTTATATTGAAGTATTCAGAAACCCATTGTACACATATGGATCGTTTGTCTATCCATCTGTTTGCAGGAATTGCAATTGACAGTCCATCTACTTCTGGTAAATTTATTCGATAACAATGGTCATTCATTTGTACAATAAGAGGCTTAAGTTTTGTAGCATTAAAAATCAAAGCATTCATTGAAATATCTTCACAAAACCGGGCCCGATTCCACTCTACAAGAACTTGGTCGTTCATATATTGTTCCACGTACTTCCGGTGGAATAACATCGTTTTGCCAATTACAAGAGGCGAATCACGATGACGGCGGCCATAACCAGAATATGTGTTACCCGGAAGAACAAATCGACCATCCAATCCCAACAGTCTATCCGTATTTTCAAGCCATCGATATAACATCAACGATATCAAGGCATCGTTTAATAGAACATCGTCATCGACGATTAATACAGCATTGGTATGTAGGTATTCAGATACATTAAATCGATTGTTCATGGAGTTCTCTTCGGGTGTGATAAACGTAATCGGTATATCATGATGGAGATTTAAAAAAGGTTCATTTTTATTATTCCATATAAGTATAATTTGATTTATAGAGTTCATTTTAGCGTAAGCTTTTAAAATGATTTCATAGTTAGGCAAGCGTTTTGTTGAATAACCCATCAGAACCAGTGTCACTGCAGCGTTTGTTCCAACACACACGGTATCAGAACTATTCAATAAAACGCTAGTTAAATGCGGGTGAATACGAACACAAGGTGATGCGTAATGCTTTATTTCGGATTCCCAATTTAGTAAATGCTGATGTGAAATTAGTATCTGAACTTTTGTAAATTTGAAAATGTCCGACATGTTTGTGTTCATGCTCTCTGTTTGAATGAGTATGATTCTTTGTGTATTCACTGATTGGTCAGCTATCTTTATCTCCTCAGTCAAAAAAGTATAGTTTGAGTTTGATATGAAGAATATTATAGTTTGCTTGCCTTCATTTCTATCAAAGCAAGCATCGTGTTCGGGTATATTGCTTGTCATTTGTTTGTTTATTTTTTGGCCAATGAAATACACATCTTCATTTTTCAATGTACGTGAATCCCAAGAGAGAAACAGCTGTTCAAACATTGTCATTACTTGTTTGGCAACTGTCGACTTAATCCGTAATGGATGAGTATGGAACTCGCGGTCGTCTGGAGAATTCGCAACACCTCGGTAGTCATCCCATAACCTTTCATGCCAGATAAATACACCGTTTTCCTTCAGAAGAGTTACAGCAATATTCAGAATGGATAATGCGTCGTAGACATTTTCTATCCCATTAATCATCACAACAGTATCATATTTACGTGTGTGATTTAATAATTCAATTGCAGGTATTGCTAATATTGTTGTTGGCAAAGATTCGAAACTGCCAGTTTTGTAAAAACAGTTATCCACGTGATTTATATAATGAAAAGCCATTGGTTCCAGTAAAGTGATACTTGAAACTGTTTTATTTCTTAATATACTTTTTGATTGGGTAAACGGCCCCGCACCAATTTCTATTACATCACCTAAGTCGAATGGTAGTATTTCATGATAATTGACAGATTTAATATGAGCGTTTGTATCGATATTTCTGTCCCTGTAATCCCATGCCAAATGCTTGACCTTCTGAGCTTTGTGCCAACGGTCACATGAAACAGCTAAAACACCGCTTTGGTCATTATAAAAGCATTCATCACTGAGCTTCGAACACGGTGTAAATATTTGTTCCTCACATTCTGGGCCCTGCCAAGATGGCATACAAAACACTTTGTTCAAAAAAACGAAACTGTTTGTCTCAAAGTTTCCAAAACCTTTTAGAAAGGGTTGTTTATACGAAAATAAATGAAGTGAATTTTGAACGAACTGATTGATTGACCAAGTCTTTTTATAATGTCCAATACACCAACCTTTTTGAGAACCCCGGTGAGACCATCCTGTTGCTATGTATTGCTTCATATCATAGACTAAATCATTTTTGATGAGATGTTTCACAGCTTTGGTAACTGACGGCCATGAGTTTGTGCAATCATCTATTAAGAGCAGGTTATTTACAGAAGCAATTCTCATCATATTGATCGTGTCCAACTGTGGAAAGTGAGCGTGATGGGCGCCATCTATATGTATGACGTCGCACTCTCCCTTGAATTTTGGAACTGTTTTTGTCGAGTCGCCTTTTATTATTGTAATTTGGCGATTTGAAAACTTGTTTTTTATCCACGTTAATGATGTATCTTCGTACAAGGAGTTTTCCCATTTGTCAAATGCTGTGTATGATTCGCCATAAACGGTGTATAAGAACACTGTTGCACTATGACCGCCTGCAAACCCTATTTCACAGATATTCCGTATCGGGTATTTTTTATTAAAATCTTTAATAGCAGTTATGTAACCTTGTATTTGTTGTGTTGCTTTTCCGCTGTAAATATTTCCAAATATTTTACTTTCTGGCACTTTTGTACGAATAAGTGCGTCCAGTTCATTTAGCTCGTTCAACACCGAAGAAATATTGCCATAGGTAAAATCCGGTGACGTTAAATTCCAAATGCCTTGGTTTATATTTGTTTCTAGTCTCTTTGTTTTTTTATTGAAACTTGTGAAATGAACATAATAAAATAATGAGCTACTGACACATATTGTTAAGAGCAACAACAAATATTTCTTTTTACAAATATTTCTGTACATCTTGTTTCGGAAAATGATAGCGAATATTCTTAAACGTTATCATATTAAAGTAAGTGTTTATTTTGGACTTACATATATAATTGTAAGAGAAAAGTGTATTAAATCCGTCAAATCCGGAAAAGTCAGGAAAGATTATTACTGTATCCTATTTCTAAATACTGGCCATGTGTTTAAACTATGTAATGTGTTATTTGTATTTTTTTAAAATAGTACATGCAAGTTCTTATATATATTGAACAATGATACCACAACCAAAATCACATGTGTATTGGGTGGGTTTTTTTTTTTGGTAAATGAAAAAATAGTCAGAGCTTTGTATTTGAATTTGAAAAGAAAAAAATAGAAGTTGTAATATCATTTTCATATCTAAAGTTACTACTAAAGTTTAATAAACATTGTTAGAGGAAAGAAAAGATAGTGAAAAGTTATGTTAGCAGTACTTGTCTTCCGAACGTTAGTATTTCCTAACAAGACTTTAAGCATGGGTTGGTAATTTGTATGTAGAAAGATGATGTATATATATATGTACAAT
Organism: Mytilus edulis; assembly: GCA_019925275.1. Classification (NCBI taxonomy): domain Eukaryota; kingdom Metazoa; phylum Mollusca; class Bivalvia; order Mytilida; family Mytilidae; genus Mytilus; species Mytilus edulis. The sequence goes on along the minus strand of CM034359.1, from coordinate 64,423,141 downwards.
TCTGGATATACCTGATTTTTATGAAGTTAAATTTAAGACAAAATGTTTGGAAAGCTGTAACATTTGACATTTGGTTGAATATATTGGGATCTGAGACATGTACAGCATATTTTTAATGATATTTTAATCATGTACATCAGATTTGCATTTGCTTTACATATTGCATCTGTCGTACCGATAACATCAATTACTGACTCCGATGGCAAGTAAGAACATAAATTAGATATTTTTCCAAATTGCCAATTTGTCAATTTTTTGTTCCCGCGAAATTAACGTAATTTCAAAATGGCGGGCTTTACTCTCGGTACCATTTCTAAGGGCTTCCTTCCCAACTGATAGGATGTAATTATGGATAAATTAAAAGGAACAATTTTCATTTGGCTGTATAACGGAAAATATACGATTCGTTAATCCAATGGAGTGCTTTTGAAGAAAAGATCATATACATCCGGGTATTTAATTATCACAGTACTTTATATCTATTGTATGGTATATCATCTTATTTTGTTTATTTCCGGATCTGCGGCTGCATTTTTAAATACATGTAGGAAACAAATACTTCTATAAGATGATCCTTTCGTGGGGAAAATTTGGTTGATTATATAGGGAATAACTAAAGCATGAAAAGGCTTATGAAAAGCTCTGGATCCGCCACTGTCTTCTTAATTACATATACTCTTACGGGGGATCGGAGAAATTTTTTCAAACTCTCTCTCTATATATATAAAAACTTTACCTTAAGGATATACACCTCTGAGGAGCCAAACATTTCTAAAATTAAACTTTTTTCTAAACCTGGTTTTTGGGTTTATATGACTGTAAAAAAATAATTGGTGAAGAAAAAATCAAATGGTGGTGCGCTTCTTTTTTTGCTACGGCCTTCTGAAAGTACTCAATTTTGATGATTTTGACGTTTTTCATCAATTTTTACCCATTTTGGGGCTAATATCGTGAAAAAAATCACAGTATCATAATTAAACTTTTGTTCATACTCTCAATAAAGATGAAGGGGGCTACTCTGAAGAAATTCAACTAAAAAAACCTATAGGTAGGTGTAAACATATGAAAGTTTTGTCATATTTTGAAGCTTTTTCGTATCAAATTTACCATGTAAATTTGTCAATTTTGTAAATTTGTAATTTTTCTCTGTTTAAAGAACAAAATGCATATGTTTTTAACCTCCTTGTTATAAATGATTGAAAAAAATACATATCTATGAAAATTGAAAAGAAAAAGTTATATGGGATGTTTATGTTTCTGGTAAAATGATTTTTTGTACCCCTCACTCATTTTTCTCAAAATTTCACTAAAAATGACTGACTTGATTAGTAATAAAACTTGAAAATTTCATTACTCAAAAACTACTTATTGGAAATACACAATTCTTTCACAGAGTTAAGTTTAATTATGATAATTATCAAGTTCATTGCTTTTTTCAACTTATATCACATGTTTTGGAAATAGTTCCAGAACGAAATTTCAATGAGACTGAACGAGACTGAAATGTCAGAAGAATACATCCTTAAGGCATATCATTTTATGAATGAATATTGACAGATATACTATTTCGGACAGCACAATGATATCTGTTTAAAGTGGGGGATAAGTGTAGGGAACTGTTTTACATAGCCTCTACATAATCAACAGCCTAATCAACGAAGCTTAGCAACATTTATGCAAGAATTTTTATACAATTTAACAAGTATTTAAAAAAAATCATTTGTGAAATAGTCTATGTCAAACTTTATCCTAGACGACTGCTATAATTGTAGTTTTGATAGACGTCGTTGGAACGATTTACCAGTACATCTTTACTATTTTGAAGTTCTAAGTTTTGTTTGTTATGTTGTCCTATTACACCGCTGTATCAGACTAAGAGAGGGACGAACCACCGCAAATTTATTTAACCCTGCTACATTATGGATGTGCTTGTCGAATGTCAGGAGACTGTGATGCAGTTGTTGTCGTTTACTGCTGTACTTCATTATTGTGGTATTTTTTTTGTTTTGTACATACATCATGCCTTTAGTTTGTTCGTATCAATGGTTTAACAGCCTTGCATGCATGACTTGATATTCGCCGAGACATGTATAGTGAAGTATGAATCTCCTGCTACATGTATAGTGAAGAATGAATCTCCTGCTACATGTATAGTGAAGTATGGATCTCCTGCTACATGTATAGTGAAGTATGAATCTCCTACATGTATAGTGAAGTATGAATCTCCTGCTACAATGTATAGTGAAGTATGAATCTCCTGCTACATGTATAGTGAAGTATGAATCTCCTGCTACATGTATAGTGAAGTATGAATCTCCTGCTACATGTATAGTGAAGTATGGATCTCCTGCTACATGTATAGTGAAGTATGGATCTCCTGCTACATGTATAGTGAAGTATGAATCTCCTGGTATAGTGAAGTATGAATCTCCTGCTACATGTATAGTGAAGTATGAATCTCCTGCTACATGTATAGTGAAGTATGAATCTCCTGCTACATGTATAGTGAAGTATGAATCTCCTGCTACAATGTATAGTGAAGTATGAATCTCCTGCTACATGTATAGTGAAGTATGGATCTCCTGCTACATGTATAGTGAAGTATGGATCTCCTGCTACATGTATAGTGAAGTATGGATCTCCTGCTACATGTATAGTGAAGTATGAATCTCCTGCTACATGTATAGTGAAGTATGAATCTCCTGCTACATGTATAGTGAAGTATGAATCTCCTGCTACATGTATGTGGTTTTGCTAATATTAAAATATCATTGTACGATAACATAAAGATGCTTACTTTTACGTCATTTTGACTCTGACGAAATTACGTTTTCTCATTTGCAATCATCCACATCTTCTTATTTTAATACCGATACTAGACATGAATTAACTCTAATGTCGAGACTATAACATCCCTATATATCAAAACTATAACATCCCTCTATATCAAAACTATAACATCCCTCTATATCAAAACGTACTCGTGATTATTTGCATTTCAACTATTTATTATCACAGTGTGGGAACGGAACTGTACGGTATATATCTTTCTTATTATTTTATTAGTTCATATTTACATAAAGAATGTTTTAGCTATCAAAACTTGAAGCAGAAACGTTATATATAGGAACATAAGAGTTCGTCAAAGTTTCCATCAAGCAACTTGTTATTTTGCAAATGTCGGAGCCCCGCTTGACAGTCTCCCGAATGACCAAATTATTAGAAAACCGTACAGTTCCATTCCCACACTGTGATTATAAGTAAAGTAAATGGTAGGTTAACGTCACGTGGTTAACGTCCTCTTTGTGATAAACACAATTGGAGATTTGGATATCAAAACAATGCTTTTGAAAAGTCAGACGATCTAAACAAGAGGGGAATGCTTCCTTTTGAAAAAGTAAATACAATTTTGCTTAAAAAGGTCAAAATTTTTTTTTCTGTTGGTACCATTGTTGGTAATTACAAATGTAACCCGCCCACACTTTTTCTGAACCTGGAAACCCCTATCAGTGGTGACAACTGACCAGATTTGTATGAAATACCTTCCAGTCTGACACTTTGTTTTAATAAAAGACAAAAGTTTTTTTTATATACATTTGAATTAACACGCAATATACATTCATAAATTATTGTCCTCAACTTGTTTTTTTAAATTATAAGGAATGAAATTGTAATAACAATATTCACAGACAAGTTCTCAAATAAAAAAAAGTCAAAATTCATTATACTTCAAGTTAGATTGTTGATATTCTATTACATATTCTGGGTACACTTGATCGAAAGTAAAAATGACGAATATATTCGGATTTCGCACATTATCTACACATGAGTCAAAAAGTTCGAATGGATCCGAAGGATTCCTTGGTGGGGGACGAACATACGCAGTTTCTCCAAGGGTATATTCTCCAGCTAAAACTCGAACAACAAACATGCGTTTTTTTCTTCCAAAATCCGTGTAACTGTCGGCAGTTTGAGCCATTTTCGCAAAATAACTGCCTTTGCCATATTTGTGACCAATTTTTCTACCACTGAACCTGAAGTCGAAGCCCTGGCGACATATTGCATCAACTATATCTTCGTTGGTACCATGAAATAGTTGTAGCTCCATTACGTTACCACCAAATGTTTTCTTCTTATTCATCTTTTCTCTTTTACTACAAAAATCAAATTTAATTTCTACCACAGAATCTCTATATTTGAACCAGGCTCAAGCTAGCAGCCTATATTTGATCATATTTGAATATGTTCTAATAAAAACGAGTGTTTTCATACTAGCGTTTTTAAATAAAAATACATATATATATAAGATATCTTACATGAGATATCTTGAAGCTCGAATTTATAGTAAAACAGCTTGCCATAATATGACCTAAAATTCAAATGACTATGCTCTGGAGTTCAGAATGAGGATTATATGGACAGATAAACCATATTACAATACGGCCTGACACATCTATACTGTCTGACCACCAAATGCCGGTACAGACTCAGTTAAAGCCAAAATGAGATACTTGCAAGAGTTGTCTCTTTGGCAATTATACAAAATCTTTTTTTATACATAATGTCTGACAGTCTATGACTATACTGTCTGACAATCAAATGACTATACGAACTGACAATCAAATGTCTATACCAACTGTAAACTACGGGAATCAACGGTCTTACAGTCATTCACTTATGTCTATAAAGCCTGACAGAGAGATGACGAAACGGTTTGGTAGCTACATAACTTTACGACCTTACACTGAAATTGTTGTACGGTCTGACAGACAAATAACTTTTATCATATGACAGCCTGATAACTACGATATGATTTCTATAGATGACTAAACGATCTGACAGCCAGATGAATTTACATTTTGACAGCCAGATGACTTTACACTTTGACAGCCAAATGACTTTACACTTTGGCAGCCAGATGACTACACTTTGACAGCCAGATGACTTTACACTTTGACAGCCAAATGACTTTACACCTTGACTGCCAGATGACTTTTGACTTTGACAGCCAGATGATTTTACACTTTGACAGCCAGATGATTTTACACTTTGACAGCCAGATGATTTTACACTTTGATTTTACACTTTCACAGCCAGATGACTACACTTTGACAGCCAGATGACTTTACACTTTGAGAGTCAGATGACTTTACACTTTGACAGCCAGATGACTTTACACTTTGACAGGCAGATGACTTTACACTTTGACAGCCAGATGATTTTACACTTTGACAGCCAGATGACTTTACACTTTGACAGCCAGATGATTTTACACTTTGACACCCAGATGACTACACTTTGACAGCCAGATGACTACACTTTGACAGCCAGATGACTACACTTTGACACCCAGATGAACTACACTGTGACACCCAGATGACTACACTTTGACATCCAGATTACTTTAAACTTTGACAGTCAGATGACTTTTCACTTTGACAGCCAGATGACTACACTTTGACAGCCAGATGATTTTACACTTTGACACCCAGATGACTTTACACTTTGACAGCCAGATGATTTTACACTTTGACACCCAGATGACTTTACACTTTGACAGCCAGATGACGTTACACTTTGACAGCCAGATTACTTTACACTTTGACACCCAGATGACTACACTTTGACAGCCAGATAACTTAACACTTTGACACCCAGATGACTTTACACTTTGACAGCCAGATGACTTTACACTTTGACTGCCAGATGACTTTACACTTTGACAGCCAGATGATTTTACACTTTGACACACAGATGACTTTACACTTTGACAGCCAGATGACTTAACACTTTGACTGCCAGATGACTTTTGACTTTGACAGCCAGATGATTTTACACTTTGACAGCCAGATGTCTTTACACTTTGACAACCAGATGATTTTACACTTTGACTGCCAGATGACTTTTGACTTTGACAGTCAGATGATTTTACACTTTGACAGCCAGATGTCTTTACACTTTGACAGTCAGATGATTTTACACTTTGACAGCCAGATGACTTTACACTTTGACACCCAGATGACTACACTTTGACAGCCAGATGACTTAACACTTTGACAGCCAGATGACTTTATACTTTGACAGCCAGATGACTTTACACTTTGACAGCCAGATGACTTTACACTTTGACAGCCAGATGACTTTACACTTTGACAGCCAGATGATTTTACACTTTGACACCCAGATGACTACACTTTGACACCCAGATGACTTTACATTTTGACAGCCAGATGACTTTAAACTTTGACAGCCAGATGACTACACTTTGACAGCCAGATGACTTTACACTTTGACAGCCAGATGACTACACTTTGACAGCCAGATGACTTTACACTTTGACAGCCAGATGATTTTACACTTTGACAGCCAGATGACTTTACACTTTGACAGGCAGATGACTTTACACTTTGACAGCCAGATGATTTTACACTTTGACAGCAATGACTTTACACTTTGACAGCCAGATGATTTTACACTTTGACACCCAGATGACTACACTTTGACAGCCAGATGACTACACTTTGACAGCCAGATGACTACACTTTGACACCCAGATGAACTACACTGTGACACCCAGATGACTACACTTTGACACCCAGATTACTTTAAACTTTGACAGCCAGATGACTTTACACTTTGACAGCCAGATGACTACACTTTGACAGCCAGATGATTTTACACTTTGACAGCCAGATGTCTTTACACTTTGACAGCCAGATAATTTTACACTTTGACTGCCAGATGACTTTTGACTTTGACAGCCAGATGATTTTACACGTTGACAGCCAGATGTCTTTACACTTTGACAGCCAGATGATTTTACACTTTGACAGCCAGATGACTTTACACTTTGACACCCATATGACTACACTGTGACACCCAGATGACTACACTTTGACACCCAGATGACTTTACACTTTGACAGCCAGATGATTTTACACTTTGACACCCAGTTGACTTTACACTTTGACAGCCAGATGACTTTACACGTTGACAGCCAGATGTCTTTACACTTTGACAGCCAGATGATTTTACACTTTGACAGCCAGATGACTTTACACTTTGACACCCATATGACTACACTTTGACAGCCAGATGATTTTACACTTTGACACCCAGATGACTTTACACTTTGACAGCCAGATGACTTTACACTTTGACACCCAGATGACTTTACACTTTGACAGCCAGATGACTTTACACTTTGACTGCCAGATGACTTTACACTTTGACAGCCAGATGATTTTACACTTTGACACATAGATGACTTTACACTTTGACAGCCAGACGACTTTGCACTTTGACTGCCAGATGACTTTACACTTTGACAGCCAGATGATTTTACACTTTGACACCCAGATGACTTTACACTTTGACAGCCAGATGACTTTACACTTTGACAGCCAGATGACTTTACACTTTGACTTCCAGATGACTTTACACTTTGACAGCCAGATGATTTTACACTTTGACAGCCAGATGTCTTTACACTTTGACAGCCAGATGATTTTACACTTTGACTGCCAGATGACTTTTGACTTTGACAGCCAGATGATTTTACACTTTGACACACAGATGACTTTCAGATGACTTTACACTTTGACAGCCAGATGACTTTACACTTTGACAGCCAGATGACTTTACACTTTGACACACAGATGACTTTCAGATGACTTTACACTTTGACAGCCAGATGACTTTACACTTTGACAGCCAGATGACTTTACACTTTGACACCCAGATGACTACAATTTGACACCCATATGACTACACTGTGACACCCAAATGACTACACTTTAAAACCCAGATGACTTTACACTTTAACAGCCAGATGATTTTACACTTTGACAGCCAGATGACTTTACACTTTGACAGCCAGATGACTTTACACTTTGACAGCCAGATTACTTTACACTTTGCCACCCAGATGACTACACTTTGACACCCAGATGACTTAACACTTTGACACCCAGATGACTTAACACTTTGACAGCCATATGACTTTACACTGTGACTGCCAGATGACTTTACACTTTGACATTGATATGACTATATGGTCTGACAGTCAAGTGACTGAGAGTTAGATGAATCAATGGTTCGACAGTCAAGTGACTGAGAGTTAGATGAATCAATGGTTTGACAGTCAAGTGACTGAGCGTTAGATGAATCAATGGCCTGACCGTCAGATAATACTAAGTTTATATGTTTTAATGTTTTGAAATTATATTGTTAGGATGCTGTTTTCATTTCATCTTTCTCCTTTTTTTTCATATGTCACCAAACAATTCAATTTCATTTGTGAAAATTACATATACAATGTACCAGGAAAACTTACCTCACATAATTCATCCATAATTCGCCGTTTTCAATCCTTTTTACGGATGTGATATTGCATGACGTTGGCATTGTTTCAAAAAACATTTTTCTTATCGTGAAGCTTTCAGGACTGGTCTTTTGACATTCTACCTGAAAGTGCATTTGTATAGTGGGAGAATTAAAGTCATATAATAAAACTCATTTGTAAATATCTTCAAATTGTGATCTGGGAAATCTGTTTGGTTAATGTCGTTTATTTTTAACTATTCAGCATTTGTTTAAAATTTCAAATCTAGATTTCAACATTTTAACACCTTTGGCAAAAAATAACATATCCTTCGATTGTCCACACATTTCAATCACAAGTTTAGGAATTTATTCAAAGTAAAATTTTCCCTTATCATAATTCATTCACTCTAGCTTGTGCCCGGTAACCCATACGCCATGAATAGTCAATTTTACTACATAATTTTGATAAGAAAACAATCTTATTATAAACACGTCAAGATTGAATAGATAGATATAATCTCATTTATATTTATTTCGATCTGCTTACCCTTCGGAAGCACTTGACCTCACCGCCGTTTTTTGTATGCTTTGTGTTGCTCAGTAGTATCCTTTTCAATGCTGTGCCGTTTTTTGTATGCTTTGTGTTGCTCAGTAGTATCCTTTTCTATGTTGTGTTTTGTGTGCTATTGTTTGTCTGTTGGTACTCTTCGTTTTTAGCCATAGCATTGTCAGTATATTTTCGACTTTTGGATGTCCATCTGGTATCTTTCGTCTCTCTTTTTAATAGCAAATTATTTTGTATGCATGTATATATTTTTATCCCTGTTCAACTCTTAAATAGAGAGTGGCACTGACAAGACTAGCAATCTTGTATCAGTTATCTATATTATTATCAGAAAATGGAGTTACAAAATTGAAGGATTTTAAATGTATGATATATACCGGTACAAAAAAAATAAAGAATGGAAATGGGGAATGTGTCAAAATGTGGGACAGGCGCAAAAATGCGGTGGGGTACATATAATTATATTTGTACAAATACACTTGTTCTACCATCTAGACTGCATACCAAACTATAATGATGGATTAAGTCTTCTGGTCGGCGTCTTTTATCAAAAGACCATGACGACGGTAAACTAGATGTTTGATCGTAGGACAGTGGTGTTAGTACAAGCGTAGAACATGATGTTGCTCTCTTCATAGTCCCGGTATCAGCTGATCTGCAATGGTTCAGGATTGTAGAAGTATTATATTAGTACTGAAATATACTTAAAAAAGGATTCCATGGTGGATAAAAATGCCATGGGGCAATTCAAATTCGAATTAAACGAAAAACGACAAAGAAAATAAGAAAATACTATTCACAAAGACTTCAAATACAGCATGATTTGTGAAGCATGAAAAACATAATGATAATTAGTGTAGTTAGTTTAAACATATTGTATTGTTCCAAAAAGAGACAAATGGATTAGACACAAGTTTTTCAAAAGTTAGTAACGTCTTCTCCGAAGTAACGTCTTCTCCAGGTGTGCAAACATGGTTTCAAAACAGAAATTACATTGCTTCCTTGGAACAAATAGTAAAAATAAGAATTACAGTTCGTCATGTTGAAAGTCACTGATGCTCCTATATAGAAGTTGAAATGGTACCAGAGGAAGACCTCAAATTCCTTGACGAGCGAAAAAGTTTAGTTTGCAAATATAGTAACAACATGGAAACTTTTTAATGCAAAAAAAAAATACACATATCTGATTTCCTATGGATTTGTAGGTGGTTGTAATTAAGCTTTATTTTTTTTTGTATGTAAGGATATTTCACCTGTTTGTTGTAAATATTGGAAAATGTTGTTTCAGCTGATGCTACTGACCGTTTCAAATCACTGTAAGATTGTTATCTGGTGCAGTCCCGAAACATGGTAAACGTTCATTCTACCTAAATAATGATGATTCAACTCTATAAAATGTCGTGAGATTTCCAAATAACCTATCTAGTAGTAGATATTGGTCGTGATATTGAGTGTTCTGAACATTAAATTGGTTGAATATCCTTTGACAGCAGGTACTTTTATTCGAGGATTAACTTAATTATTGGGCCAATTATTTTGAATTAAGGAAAGCTGTTCGGACCAAAACTCTCAGAAGATTTTTTTAACCAAATCTGAAAGTAAAGTACCAATCTACAAAACCACTATTTCATACTTTCTCTTTTTCAACTCCACATCTTCAGCACAAACAAATACAGGCCGTCTACGAACGCATCTTTCCGTTTTATGGAACACATTTTTCTGAACCATTTTTTGAAAGTCCATAATGTAGTCGTGTCCACTTGTTTTGAACCTCATTTGACCACATGGATTTTCGTGATAATTCATTTCCAAGCTCTCACTGTCCAAAATAGCAGCATAACCTGTGACATTCTGAATAGTAAAACAGATAACTGCTGTATCTAAAATGTTGCAGAATGTTTATTTTCTAGATAAACATGTAGGTGTTTATTTATTGTTAGCACTGGAATGGGTGTTTACTCACACGAGCAACACGACGGGTGCCACATGTGATGGAGGATCTGATTAAACGATTCCGTAACACATGAGATTACCCCCGGCTTTTGGTAGAATTGATGTTAATCAGTATTTAATTTATATGTCCTGTTTTGTATGCTATTGCTTGGTGTTGTTTTTTTTTTGGTTTTTTTCGAGGGCTCTTTTTTTTTGCTATCCTGGCATTGTCGGTTTGTTTTCGCCTTATGAGTTTACATACCCCTTTGGTATCGTTCTCTAATCTTTGTCATGTTTAAAGACTTAACATGCACTGTTGACATAATCATTTACTTTCCAGTTACATGACTGATGTACACAGAGCTATCATTACAAAATTGCACGAAAAGTCAAACAACACTACAAAACACTTCATTATTCTTAAATTTACTTTCCGCTATATAAATAATGTGATCTCACTAAATAATTCAAAGTTTTATGACTTTGTCTATATTGAAGGCAGGCGCGGATCCAGAGGGGGGTTTCTGGGGGTTGGAATCCCCCCCTTTTTTTGGCCGATCAATGCATTTGAATGGGAGCATAAAGCTGGAACCCCCCCTTTACTCTGGGTTGGAACCCCCCCCCCCCCTTTTTTAAATGGCTAGATCCGCACCTGGAAGGTATATATTCGTTCAACTTGAAATAAAGGATACAACACATGCAGTAAAGTCTCTCTCATATTCTGACTTGAATCTCGATATGAACCAGCGATGATCGGTCGAGAACGCTGCATATGGAGTATATTTCTATCAGTTGTTACGATTCAAAAGCTTGCATTTCCTATTAAGATTTCCTTGAAAGAGAGTTACTGCTTACTGGAATGCTTTTTTGTCGAGAGTTGTGCTGTTGAAAAAATCTTATATTTCACGGTCTCAATCACGATAAAGGAATAAAGAGATATGATTGCCTATGAGACACTTATCCACATATGTTCGAATACAGAGGATGTACTAAATCTAAATTTAAAGAAATAGAACTATTATGTTAAAATAAAATTAAAAAAACCAGTAGACAGCTTTCTCGCAACCAAAATAAAAAGATGAAAGAAAGGCGAAATATACCAAACGGACATTTACACTCATACAGTGGAGATCACTTTTAACCTCTCATCAAATCAGTCAGAATCTGTCAGGAGAACTGTTCTAGGACAGTATGTAGAACTGTCATCCTGACACATTTTAGACAGTTCTAGCTAGAACAGTTGTAACCTAGCACTGGTTTGGTCATGCAGTTCTATCTATTAACGCAGTTCTATCTATTAATATATAAAATATTCTCATCACAGCACTGTTTTACAATCCTGACAGGTTTGATCAGTTCTTCGGCTAAAACAATTTTAGACAGTTCTGTTGTTGACAATTCTACGGTTAGAACTGATTCTGACAGTTCTACTTAGAACAGTTCTAGGATAGTATAGAACACTTCTAGGATAGTATAGAACACTTCTATGACAGATTATTCTGACAGTTCTAATGAGAGGCTAGATGTGATCTCCACTGGACGTGTGGAAATAAACTGACAACGCCAACGAGTTGGTTGGTCGTTATGAAATATACACACAATATATGTTTCACAGCTGACAACGGATATGTTCCAAATGAAGAAAAACAATCCAGCCATCTTTCCTAAAATGTAACCTAGCCAATTAGACTAATCATTATCTAGTCAATGTAAAATGATAATATATAAACAAACTGATTGCAGATAAATGTCTTACTATCTTTTAATAATTCATTCATTAAGGTTCTGCATTCTTGAGAAAAAAATCAGTTATATAGCGAAAACACTGAAATTTAGAGTTTTCCCGATTTTCCGCAGTTTTACTTTCAAAATCTAATTTTTTACCCCAAAATAACCCTTTTCCGCAAAATATATTTTTGTATATTTTTACTATGTGATTTATATGTATATAAACTTTGATTTTTACCATTACAATCTTTTGTTGCAATTAGTGTGAGGTTGACCCTTATTTAGAACAGATTGACTAGATTACATCGGGTTTGAACTTGCATGAGCAACACAACGAGTGTCACTGGTGGAGCAGGATCTGTTTATTCTCTCCGGATTATATCTCTATGCTTTCTATGTTGTGTTTTGTGTATGGATGTTTGTCTTTTCATTTTTTATCATTATGGCGTTGTCAGTTTATTTTAGACTTATTATTTTTAATGGTTCCCTGGTTTCTTTCGCCTCTCTTTCAAATCAAGCTGAACACAAGCCATAAAAACACCAGCAAAAGACGACAGAGATATAAGAAGCCGTAAACGGAAAACAGACCATGCTCCACCTGTGTCACTCGTCAATTTACTCGCATTTTGTACGTATTCAGTGGTGTAAAATAAGTTGGGTTTGTGGTTACGACAACTTGAATATTTCCTATATGTCTGCCGTTGTGACGCAGATCTTCCAAAACTTTAAACAAACTCGTGATGGTGTCCGTAACACTTTCAAAGTGACGACTTTAAATTTATAAGTTGAACCTTGGTTGAATAGCTTTCTTACAAGCATCAACCCTCTGTAAACATATATAATCGGAAACGTAACTTTTGGAATATGGTAGCATCTAATAGATATATGATGCAATTTAAGAAGAGTTAGGCAATTGATACAAGCACAGAGACAGTCGATAAAAAACTATATAAAATAAAGAAAAAACTACTCCATAATAGCGAGCAACTTTAACTTAGGGAACAACCATATTATAACTTCAAGGGGGGGGGGGGGGTATTTTTTTTTTAAGTCAGACATTCTAATCGCGCAAAGAATTTTTCGACACAATAAATAAAAAAGGGGGAGGGAATTTGCACTTAGAATAATTTTGTTTGTCATCTGCTTGAACAGATGCACTTAGAATAATTGTTTTTGTCATCTGCTTGAACAAAATATCTTGAAGTTATATGGTTGTTCCCGTATCGAGTTTGAAATTAAAATACCTGTCCACCATAAACAATCCACCTTTCTCTTTGATCTTCCCAATACCATTTGTATTCTGTTGCTAAAGGTTGAAATTTCTGGACCGCTGATGATTCGGTTGATAACCTTCTAACATTGATAATAGTTCCCTTTTTCTTCCCCGTCATTTGAATGAAATCTATATTCATTCGCATTTGTTTTCTGGAAAAGACAGATTAAGAACAAAATTAGATTAAATGATACATATGTTTTACGCACTTCTAAAGTGTCATCCGAACAATACAGTCGCACTTTGTTGTTATCATTTGTTTGATGTGTTTGAGCTTTTAATTTTACCAATTTATTACGGACTTACTGTTTTGAATTTTCCTCGGAGTTCGGTATTTTGGTTATTTTACTTTTTGAATATAGGATAAGGGTGAAAGCACATCTGTAGCTGGTTTCGTTAGGCAGTCAACAAACATAACTTAAAATCAAACCGAATTTATGTTTGTTTTTAAACTTGAGTTTGTGTCAAATTTCAGTTTTAGTGACAGTTGCTGCAATGTTTAAAGGTGATTATGTCCATCAACACAATATTATGATATTCTATTTATTGCTAACATGTTTGATAGCAGTATTGGTCCCATGCATAATGAATCATGTTAGGTGATTGGTCAACAATCTAATCTTGGCAAAAACTGTCGGACAGTTTGGCATGGGTCTCAAAGTTGTACTACTGTGGATTCATTATTATTCGTGGGACAGCTATTTTCTAGGGTTTCGTGGATTGAAGTCAACCACGAATTCAAATTATCAAAGAACCAAACTTGAAAGTACTACAAAACACACGTACAATTAAAACTGTATATATAGCGGTCAACATTATAAACACCCAAAGCACACATCTTAAACAATATAACAGACAATATAAATATAATACACTCCCATTGAACATACCTATAACAATGCATATGGTGTTACATTATAAATTCACAGAATATCCCTAACTTGTACACAGTTCACTCTTACTGTATATATAGCAGTCAACATTATTAACAGTACATACCCAAACTGTATAGAACAATCAACATTATTAACAGTACATACCCAAACTGTATAGAACAATCAACATTATTAACAGTACATACCCAAACTGTATAGAACAATCAACATTGTACACGTCACAGTATTTCTGTTCTATCTCCACGTTAGACGCTGGTCTGAAGTCAGTCCATTCTCCTCTCGTGTCTTTAAACTGCCATTGATACATACTAACTTTATGCTGCATGTTACATCTAGCTCCATATCGACAATTTCCTCTCAAATAATAGATGCATATTTCATTAGACTCTGCCTGGAGTACACGTGGCTCATCAATGTCACAACTGCATGCTAACGATAAACTCGACATTCCAGTAAAGAGGCTTGGGTTTGATTTTGATCTATAAAAAACGTGTAAAAAACTTTAAAAAATGAGAATTGTGACGTATGTCTTTGACCAATATCGATCAGTTTTGTGCTATCCTCGAAAAACAATTCCATACTTTTGAGACAAAATTAGATGATACAATTCGTTCAGTACTACACTTTCAGTTTAGTTTGTTGTTCTATGTTTTCATGCAATGCAAACCACTTAAATTCAGTACTCTGAGTTATCCCTTTATACATGTTTCAAATAATTGATAATCAACTAAGGCAAATAATTGATAGTCAACTAAGGAGCCTGTAATTCAGGGGTTGTTGTTTGTTGAAGTGTTACATATATAAGCCGTTAGTTTTCTAATTGAATTGTTTTACCTTGATCATTTCTGGGCCTTTTATAGCTGACTTTGCGGTATGGACTTTGCTCATTGTTGAAGGCCGTACGATGACCTATAGTTTCTGTGTCATTTTGGTCTCTTGTGGAGAGATGTCTCATTGGCAATCATACCACTTCTTCATTTTTTTATCTATATAAATCGTGCCACCGACTACATTTTCATTACTTGATCATTTCAAGATTCGTTCCTATGTTGTGATCATGCCAAAGCTAAACGCGCGTCTTGCGTATATACAGAATTTAGTCCTGATATCTATGATGAGTTTATTTACATCTATCCCATTGAACAAGAGATAAAGGATACAGCAGATACAGTTAAGTCGGCCTCATATCTTGACTTAAATCTAGAAATTGACAATGTGGGTCGATTAAAAACAAAACTTTACGACAAAAGAGATGATTTCAGCTTTCCAATTGTGAACTTTCCATTTCTAAGTAGCAACATTCCAGCAGCACCTACATATTGTGTATATATCTCCCAATTGATACGATATTCCCGTGCTTGCATTTCCTATCATGATTTTCTTGATAGAGGGTTGTTGCTCACAAGGAAGCTATTAGATCAAGAGTTCCAAATGGTGAAGTTGAAATCATCTCTTCGTAAATTTTACGGACGCCATGACGAGTTGGTTCACCGTTATGGAATAACTGTTTCACAAATGATATCGGATATGTTCCTTACGTCGTAACTACAATCCCCTTCCCTTTCATAATGCTACCGAATTAGACTATTTACCGGATTTGTTATCTCATAAGCAACACGACGGGTGCCTCATGTGGAGCAGGATCTGCTTACCCTTCCGAAGCACATGCGATCACCCCTAGTTTTTAATGGTGTTCGTGTTGTTTATTCTTTAGTTTTCTATGTTGTGTCATGTGTACTATTGTTTGTCTGTTTGTCCTTTTCATTTTTAGCCATGGCGTTGTCAGTTTATTTTCGATTTATGAGTTTGACTGTCCCTCTGCATGGTATCTTTCGTTCCTCTTTTACTATAACTCCATTGTCAATATCAATGATAACATTATAATGACCAGATTATGCCACTATTCTTGGGATGTCACAGTGATCGTGCCACAATTACTAGGACTGCATCGTCTGTATCACTAGCCACATCTTCATTTAATACCTCATCATGCCACTATTCCTGGGTTGTGATCGTGTCACAGTTACACTACCTCATCGCCTGTATCACTAATGATATTCATATTACCTGCTCATGCCCTGATTCCTAGGTTAACATCGTGCCACAGTTACTGGTATTTCATCGTCATTATCATTGACTACATCTGTCTTACCTGTTTATTCCACGATTCTTGGGTTGTGGTCGTGCCACAATTACTTGTAACTCATCGTCAGTACCACTGATGACATTCTAATGACTAAATACCTGGTCATGCCACGATTCCTGGATTTTGAACGTGTCACTGGTACTGGTGCTTCATCGTCCGAATCACTGTAATCATCGTCCGAGTCTTCAGTGAAACATTCTTTCAAATCTTCTACAATGCCTCTTGCACTCTGTGCTATATTGATGCCATATTTTACTAGAAGTTCTAGAAAATGAAGATTTCAAAATTAATATGAAGATAAAAAAACGTGATATAAGATCGTAAATTGTAGATCTACTTGTAAAGAATGATTAATAGTTACCTTAAGTTGTCTTCTACTCGTCATCCGTTATAATGAACGCAATTATTGTCTAAAATCTAATGCTTAATACATGTTGCAAATGTAAATAACTATTGTTAGAAAAATTTCTGAAGAAGACTTCTTTGCAATTTAGTCTCCGTTGTAGAGTTGTCTCTTTGGCAATCATATCTTCTTATTTTCTATTTTCATACTTTATTCACATCATGATTTTGTCACATATTATTGTGAACAATTATTTTCATACTTTATTCGCATCATGATTTTGTCACATATTGTTGTTACACACGATGATACATTCAGTGTAATATATTTTCATAGTTTCACATTCATATTAAATATCTAATTACAAAATACTCATTTCCAGTAAGTGGGGATAAAACGAAAAAGAAAAAAGAACTACTGTAAACGCAAGCGATTTTTTTTCGCGAGTAGAAAAATGTTGCGCAAATCGTCCCGAACACCTAAAACTTGACATTTTCCTTACTTATTTACATCAAGTAAATTGGAGAAATTAGCTAGAAAGGGCTAAATGCAAATAAAGTATTTGCGAAAATAAGTTGGTAATTGACATTAGATTAAAATTCTACCTTTCAATTGAGGCTGGAAAATGTTATGATTTTGTCTGCATCTCCTTCCAAAACGACATGATCCGGTAACATAAGGTTTACAGATATGCAAAAATTTACATCCAACTTCCTTTGAACAGCCTTTTTCTAAGTTGTAAAATTTGCATATTGGTGGTCGCGTCACCTGACATCTATTCCTTGGTCTTTTAAACAGAATTCGTAGCTCTTCGACATCGAGTTCCTCCAAATCATGGTATTCTAAAAGTATTCTGTTATAGTCAGATTTCAAATTGTGACCAAAACGGCACTTATTTCCTTTGACGGTGCAAGAATTTGATAAAAGATAAAATTTGCAAATGTGTAATTTATTGCAATTTTTGTCGCATTTTCTCCGTATTCCGCTATGCGATGGACACAGTTCTAATGTTGTTTTTGCTTTGATTAATAGTGAACCATAACGATTTTCAACACAAAAGTTGCTATCAAACTTTTGAAGCAGAGGAAGAAAGGAAAATCGAAACTTTCTTCCAAGACTCTCTTCTACTTTCTCTTTCAGTTCTTCGATAGTTAAACTATCATTTCCTTCTGTGCAGAGTTGGTGTATAGCATTTTTGACTATCTGCAAATCAAACCTCTTTAAATTTCGGTCTGGTTTTGTTGAAAGTTCTCTTAAGTTTGCCATTGCTTATTAGAATGATGACTGAGTGCATGAATAAATCCTATTTGTATGAGTAAAACATCAATACACAGGTTTTACCTAAAATAACACACACAAAACATGCATTTCAGAAGAATCATTCAATGAAAATTGTGACGATTATTTTCTGTTAAACAAAATTTAAATATCATAAAAATAAATTGGACCGACTGGAGAAATAAAGGCTACAGTAGTATACGGCTGTTCAATAATCATTGATCGATTAAGCGAAAACAAATACGAGTCACAAACCAAAACTGAAAAAAAACCATATTAACTATAAGAGAAAACAGTGGAACAACAGAAACACTGAACTGCTGCAAAATTAATCGCCAACATACATAGCATCGAACTATTAAATAACAACTGCCATATACCTGACTTGGTGATTTAAGAATAAATAGTAGACTAAATCTGTTCTTATGGCTAGCCAAACTTCCCGCTCAATGTCAATGGTGAAAATAAGAATTAAATGTCAACAAAAGTGACAAGAATACAGTACAAATAAACTCAGGAGAGAGAAATACATAAATGCATAATATAATAGTACGTAACAACGTGTAAACCACGGAATAACAACGAACACCTCCCGGTGATGTATAAACGTACATCACAATCATGAACTGTATGTCAACGCCACATAACGTGATTTATTTTTTTGACGTTTATTTTAACATAAATATATTTTTTTTAAAATGGATCGAATTAAAAGGATATAGAAGGATTCAAGTAGGTGTGTTGCTGTACTCCCAATCTTATTAAAATTCAGTTCTACGACTACGGTTTTTATCGAAGACAATGACGAAATTATAAATCTATATTATCATTAGACTGATGTATTTTTGACCGAACAAAAAAAAAATTTTTGAACGCGTAAATCAACTCATCACAGATATCAGGATTGAAATTTAGACGTTAGACGAGCGTTTCGTCTACATGGAAAGTATTTGCAATTTATATTGTAAGACCGCCGGTTTTATGAGTGACGGATAAAAGAGAGATAAAAGATACCAGAAGGACATTCAAACCCATTAGTCAAAAATTAACTGACAACGCCATGTCAAAAACGGACCAAAAGCAAAAACAATGTTGGTTTAGCTCGATCAGGGATAGATTCCTCTCAACCACGCAGGTGAAATCTATTTGTAAGAATATCTTCCAGTAAATTAACGAAAATAATATTTTTTTAAGAGGTAACACAATATACCATAACTTGTTATGTGGACAATCTAAATATAGGTCAATATAGGTGTACATTTATCATTTGTTTGTCTGCCCTTGTTTACGTGGCAGACAATCAGCATGTAAACGGAAGCAATATAGATTTAAGTATAGATTAAATCTAAATATGCAACAATTTTGCGTTTTGACATTAAAATATATGTTAAGAAAAACAAACTTACCCTTTCATGGTAAATTACAAAAAATATATAAATTCAAATGCGGAAATAAAAATGTACTTTTTCATTCCTTAACTGCTTTACTACAAACCAAATATTTAAACAAAATACTTTTCACTGCAAATATTGACACGAAAGATAACACAGGTAGATTATGTGCACCTTGAACTGAGATGACATAATTGTCATCCAGAACACCGTTGAAGGGCCCCCCGAAACAAATCTTCGATAATGTAATATATCATTGTTCGTCACTTCAATACTGAAATATAAACAACACATGTTGTTTCATATTATATTTCAACTGGCTTATATAACCATATAAGCCAGTTGAAATGTGATATAATATTTAATGATTGATCGTAAATTTCCTAGAATTTTTTTTTTTAAATAAATACCAGTTCCCTTAAAATATCACAGCTACTCGTATAAGACAAGATAAATAAGCCTCTAGTAAAAGGAAGGATTTTTTTTATTCGCATACAACTTTGTTAGTCAGAAATAAATATTTTGAAAATGTTCGGAAAACGTATGATGGGTCTCTTTTACATGATTGATGATGTTTTACGAAAAGCCCCGAAAAGAGCTGCATTTAGGATCGTAAATAATATGTGACAGTACCAATAATAAATCACGGGACCATCATGCTAACTAGAATTCTTTATATATCTTTTTACTGTATATAATGCGGGATTCGTCATCGATAGCTGATAAATTGATATTGACATCATTTGCAGCACTCTTGGTGTTATTCTCTTTATTCAAACCTAAATGCATCACCAATAGATAGAAACACCGATTTCCCAGCATTTGGCTTTTTTATGTCCTCTTTGGTCATATAGCTCTTCAACTGTTTCAGTGTTTATACATTCTTGGCTTTTAAATATTTGACTTTGAGCGTTCCTTGTGAAGATAAATCTAAGAGAGAGCTTCGGACGCATGACATTTATAATGAGTTGTTTTTTTCTGTTTTTTGAAGTGATAAACTTTCTTTTAAAGAACGCTGAATTTGTCCTCAAAACAAACCTGCTACTCCCGAATACAGTTGAGCGTGTTTTGTAGATGTTTGCCTCCCTAACTCGTGATCTCGGGCATAAGATATCTATAAAGTAATTCCAGAAAATCACACATCGTACGTAACGAAACTGATATTGCTCATATTATCAATTTATTATTTGTGTATTACTTATAATATTGTGTATTTCACTAATGTTTATATAATCATTGTATGATGTTTTTGTATCTTGCCCGACAAGGGCCCATGATTGGTTTAATAAATGTCTAATGTCTAATGATATTAAAATTTATACGCAAGCACTAGAATGTTTATGTAAGTATCACAACAAATGACTTGAATAATTGTATACATCCAAAGCGCTTTTCTGAATTTACTTTTATCTTACCTTCTATACATTTCCAGGAATATGATTGGTTAAAAGCGTCCGCGTGCAAACCGTGTATATTTGATATTAGGTTAGTAGGGAGGCGGAGCTTATTTTATACACGGTTAGTAATGGTGTTATGTCCCTTTATAAAAAACAAAACGGTACTGAGAAAAAATCTTAAAAGATCCAACAGACGAAGAAATTGATGATTAAGATTGAAACAAATTCATAAAACACATTTAAACCTTACAAGTCGTTATTGTTGGCATTTGTTTTTGTAGGATCAATGGAAGTATTTTCTTAGTGCTAACAGTATTGAAGACTTGCTCATTTTGAGAATCACTAGTCTTAATTTCACACGTTAAGATAGTCGGTAAGATAAATTCGTTACATAGTGTGCTAGTGACGTAATACGTTATATATGGGGTCAGTAAATTCCATATGGGGATTCGAGCTTCGCTCTCACCCCATATGGAATTTACTGACCCCATATATACCGTATTAGGTCACTAGCACACTATGTAACTAATAATACCAGAATCCTCAAATTAAAGTATTTCAATGTCAAAGTTGTATAAGACCTAACATGTGAACAGCAATATAACCCAATGGAGTTGATAAAATAGCTTAATCCACTGGCATATAGGGAGAACTATGCCAGAGGAAGTTGGAACCTCAATTTCTTTATAATTTGTAAATGTATCAACGGATATTTGAATTGCTCGACAAAAGTAAAATAAAACCAAATGCTCCGCAGGGCGCAGCTTTATACGACCGCAGAGTTCGAACCCTGAACATTAGGGCAAGTATGGACACAACATTCAAGCTTGATACAGTTCTGAATTTGGATTGTGATTAAATAGTTGAGACAACACAGGTTTCTGACACATAATGAATGTGGTCCAAGAACTTAAACTTAAAAACTTTAAATTTTACATTGGACATTGGACATTACCTATTATGGTCCAATATCCAAAATCAAAATATATATGGTTAAATTCAGCATATCAAAGAACCCCAAGAATTCAATTTTTGTTGAAATCAAACAAAGTTTAATTTTGGACCACGATTTCGACCAACTTGAAAACTGGGCCTATAATCAAAACTCTAAGTACATGTTTAGATTCAGCATATCAAAGAACCCCAAGGATTCAATTTTTGTTAAAATCAAACCAAGTTTAATTTTGGACCCTTTGGACCTTAATGTAGACCAATTTGAAAACGGGACCAAAAATTAAGAATCTACATACACAGTTAGATTCGGCATATCAAAGAACCCCAATTATTCAATTTTTGATGAAGTCAAACAAAGTTTAATTTTGGACCCTTTGGGCCCCTTATTCCTAAACTGTTGGGATCAAAACTCCCAAAATCAATACCAACCTTCCTTTTATGGTCAAAAACCTTGTGTTTAAATTTCATAGATTTCTATATACTTCTACTTAAGTTATGGTGCGAAAACCAAGAAAAATGCGTATTTGTGTCCCTTTTTTGCCCCTAATTCCTAATATGTTGGGACCTCAACTCCCAAAATCAATCCCAACGTTCCTTTTGTGGTCATATACCTTTTGTTTGAATTTCATTGTCGAAAACCAAGAATAATGCTTATTTTGGCCCTTTTTTGGCCCTTAATTCCTATACTGTTGGAACCAACACTCCCAAAATCAATCAAAATCTTCCTTTTGTGGTCATAAACAGCTTGTGTCAAAATTTCATAGATTTCTATTTACTTAAACTAAAGTTATGGTGCGAAAACCAAGAAAATGCTTATTTGGGCCCTTTTTGATCCCTAATTCCTAAACTGTAAGGACCAAAACTCCCAAAATCAATCCCAACCTTCCTTTTGTGGTCATAAACCTTGTATGTAAATTTCATAGATTTCTATTCACTTATACTAAAGTTATAGTGCGAAAACCAAATGTCTTCGGACGAGGACGCCAACGTGATACCAATATACGACCAAAATTTTTCAATCTCGTGGTCGTATAAAAATGACTAAACTCCGGGGAAAACACCAAACGGGAAGTCTGTAAATAAAATTACAAAACCAAAAGCCCAAACACACCAAACGAATGGACATCAACTGGCATACCCCCGAGTCGTGAATACACCCTCTTATGTAAAAATAAAATGGTTAATTAAACCTACTTTCTTTGTCAGCTAAACCTCTCACTTATATTACAGTAGCATAAAATTCCCGCATTATATTGACAGACAACCTTGCCAGTATCAACGCACTTCTACAAAGTTGGTGTCTTGTACATGTAAACATATGGCAAACTTGCGACATTCATTGTGGTTTGTTATGACGTATTACCGAACGTGACTTATTCCCGATTGTGACTATTTTGCTGAGTGTGAATTTGCATTGCTATAATACGTGTTACAGCACTTTTCCATCCCAAATTCATGTATTTACGGTCCTACTAAAAAGCGCCCGGAGAAGAAAATAAGAATATTTTATAACAATATTTTTTGTCCTTAAAAATAACTAGGCACTGGCTACGGTTACATGGAAATGTAACAATAATAAAAATATTATTGTTACATTGGAGACTAATTGCCGGAATGCAAAGTTGGGCGAGGAACCGATTAATTACAAATGTAACATTAATTACTGAGGCTACGGTTACATTACGGTATTGTTACACGAAAAACAGCAATGTACGCTAGATTGATTAAACTTCAATCTTCTATAGTTGTATTGCTTCATTCTTTCATATGTACTAAACAATACTTGTAATTTAATACTGATGAATAATGAAATATTATTATTCAACAAATGGTGTACAACTTGAATAGTTTTACTACGTATTAATGGTTTTGATGTTCTTAAATTAAGATACTACTCAAGATTAGGAGTGTGACTGTCAAAGGCGAAAAATATAGTTCAATGGTTTCACTTTTTTAAAGTATTTAACTGCACACCTACTCTTAATTATAACTGTCATTATACTTTGGACCAATTTTGTTTATGGTGAAAAAAATAAAACTTGGGATGCGTTTTAACGAAACTGAAACAATATCAATTTAAGACATACATTTCATACAGCTTTATAACTTGACGCAAATTGATAATCAAAAGCAAAGTTTGCTAACTGTAACTTAAATACTAAGAAATTATGTATGTACACGTATCCGTGGAGGACGTAATTTCGTTCATCAAAAATGTGTCGGACTTTAAAAACAACTTACTGGATTTGTAGAAATTGTCATTGTAAATAAAAAATTACAGTAAATAAATTGTATGTTATAAATGTATGTAATAAATGTCCTCAACTTTTATTATTTAGTACATATATTACTAGTCCCATCGTACATTGCTTTTTTCATGTAACAATAACGCAATGTAACCGTAGCCTCAATAATTATTGTTACATTCGTAATTAAACAGGTCCTTACCCAACCTTGCATTCCGGCATTTAGTCTCCAATGTAACAATAATATTTTTATTATTGTTACATTTCCATGTAACCGTAGCCAGTGCCAAATAACTAATCATTGCTTGTTTTGTCCTTAATATAAATCGGGATATGTACGATGCTACATCTAAAGTGTTGTACTTTTTCATTTTAGACTTCAAAATTGTATATAAGTAAGTAAATGAATATAAATAAGAGTATAAAGAAGAATCATGAAAGACATTGTCGGATTGTCCTCGATCAAAATGTATATTTTGTTACTAAAAATAATCGGTGCCTGAGGTCTAATATTTTTGCAACTGCATGGTGAACACTTTTGTATACAGATGCTGAGATAGATTTATTATATCTTTTTAAAAAACTAAAACTGTTTCAATGGCTATGGTTATCAGGATTTTAATGCTTAGACTTAAATTTAAACCAAACACCTGCTTTTTACCCCCTTGTTTTAACTACGGTACATGTATAGTACTGCTTTTGTTGCTGATTTATTATGTGTACCTCTTTTAAATTTGATTAAATTAATATTTATCTGTGAAATTTGAGTTGTCTTAAACATTTTTCATTTTGATATCGTTTTTGAAAAATATGTCTTTTGATGTCTTGCATCAGAGACATATAATTGTATTATATGTCTCTGCTTGCATGTTATAAATCTTCCGCATAAACTGTGATCCAT
Organism: Mytilus edulis; assembly: GCA_019925275.1. Classification (NCBI taxonomy): domain Eukaryota; kingdom Metazoa; phylum Mollusca; class Bivalvia; order Mytilida; family Mytilidae; genus Mytilus; species Mytilus edulis. The sequence continues at coordinate 64,397,766 of CM034359.1, read as the reverse complement.
TATTATCAGTCTTTCGAAATAGTATTCATATATTATTGTTAATATTGAAATATTCATACTTGTTTTTGTGCTTTATTACAAATGTCTATTATCTGAATTTGCAAATTACTTGTCTAAAATTAAAAAAAATCAATGTCCATAACTTAACAAAGTTGTCTCATGCCAATAAAATATCTATATATTTTCCCCGGGCGCTATATTTTCTTCCCAGGGCGCTTTTCCTTTCCCCGGGCGCTTTTTCTTCACCCGGGCGCTCCTGGGCGCATTTTAGTAGGACCCTGTATTTAGGTTTGATCAGTGACTTGTAATCTCTGGTTTGATGTTATATTTGTTATTGTCATCGAATTTTGTCAAATGTCTAAACGTTTGTAGTAGTAAATCTCATTTTTTTCTGTTCTATTCGTGTGTTATGGTAAAGATATTACCGCTTCAGACTGAATCCTGCTACTAGTGCTATTTCCCAATACTGTGCAATTAAGAGTTTACTGTATTGTATTTGAAGCTTTAAAGACGTACATCAGTAGTTTTACTGTCGCAAATTTAGTTTACCTATACTAGGTGACGTCATAGGTTTGATTCCGGCGTCAAACATAAACACCGGGCATTTCCTGGCTTCTGTGCCGCTTCAGAACGTAATAAAATTTTATAAAAAGAAGATTTTTAGGTGCAACACGCGAATTTTTTTGCTTATTATTGTTGTAGAAATTACATGTCAATACATTCAGCAATTCAAAATGTCGGCTTCCTAATTTACAACAAGGAGATAGAGAATTTTACGCTAACTGTCTTCCAATCAGAACCATTGATACAAATTAATTGCATTAGAATTGACGATTTTTTAATTGAAACTTTTCAAAAATTCAACATTTGAAATATTTTTACATAAAAATTGTAACCCCCCCCCTCTCCCAACCCCCAACTTATTGAAACTCCCTTGGAGCCATAACCTCAAAACTCAATCCCAGCCTTTCCTTTGAAGTATGGAACCTTGTAGTATAATTTTAGAGAGATCCATACATTTACACACAAGTTATTGTCCGGAAACTATAAATATGCTTGTTTTTGGCCCTTAATTTTTAATCTTTTTCCCCTATAACCCTTAAAATAATTCCCAACCTTTTACTTGTGGTATATATTAAACATTGTGGTACAATTTTAGAGCAATTGAAATACTTATACACAAGTTATTGTTCTGAAACTAGATAAATGCTAATTCCTAAAAAAAAAAAATTGTTCCCAACCTTCCGTTTGTGGTATTGAAGCTTCTATAAAAATTGCATAGAGATCCATCCCCTGAAACTTAAGTTATTGTCTGTAAACCAATGTGTCTTCGGACGACAATGCAGACGACGAAGATGACATAGACAACATCATACCATTATATGATCCCAAAATTGTTTTTGGGGTCATATCAAATTTCAATAGACCATGGCTGTGGAGGCAGGGCTTAAAAATCTCTATGGAAATGAATGCGTGAATGCTATATATACAACGTACTGCATACCAAACATTATTGATTTACCATAAATGGTCCCCCTTTATCTGACATGATCAAAAACTGTAAAAAATAGTTGTTGACACTGATGTCTGAAACAGGTTACCTAAGTCATGCTTTTTGACTCTGTTAATGTGTAAAATGAAAATAGATAATTTGCTTTAAAGATAATAGCAACTTGTTTGAATTGCATATTGTATTTTATTGTCAGATAAAAATTTGCAACAAGCACATATTTTCTTAAAATATGAACATAAATTAACAAATTTCCACAACACATATACTACTAATTAACGCTTCATTATATACATATCCTTGCTTTCAGAATGATGGAACATAATTTGTAAACTAGAGTTGTACATTTAAATGTATTTGGAAGAAACTTTGTGAACACAAATACATGATGTAGTAAATTGAGCAAACAAGTTTTACTAAATCAACCTTTGAAGACCCTCATCAAATGTCCATTGCCACCTTTTAGGACAATAGTGCATGTACAAGTATCATGATTATGATTGTCATGAATACATACATTAATATTAACATGCTCTGTATTAATAATGGTTTGTAGCTATAATGTACCATCTGAGACCAAGTTTAATATATGTGCTAATCAAAAGAATCAATTTCATTACATAAAATTTAACTCTGTTTTTTTTAGGGTCTAGATGTGGTTTGCAGAATAGAGAATATTACATACACAAAAAGTGGAGAATACAGGATATAATACATGGACAAAAAGGTGGAGAATACAGGATAAAAAATAGACAAAAATAGACGAAAAAAAATAGATGAAAAAGATCCAGACTAGAGGATGATTAGAAAAAAATAAAGAAAAGTGAAAAATGACATGAATATTTATAGAATAGAGATCTGAAAGACATCCAGACCCTCATTAATGTTACCCTGAGATATCATTTAATTCACCGGTTTATCACTTGGCACATTCTGCATGTTTTGCTACAAATGGTTCTTGTAAATTTTTAAACAAATCAATTATTCAAGAGTGCTTTGCATACATTCTGCAGCTTTTTATTGTTTTCATGAAATTGGTGCATTATAATGGAAATGTGGCTACTTAACATTTTAAGCATTTATAAATATTATATCCAAATTTGAAATTATAGTTCTTAAAAATTTATTTTCTTCAGCAAAACAAGTCATAAATGCCACTAGTCTTTTGAAATTTAAATAGAATTTTCATTAACAAGCCAACACAAAACAAAATAAATTACAATCCATAACTTAACAAACTTCTTAACAAATATAAACTTAAAAAATTGATAAAATAAAAAAATAAATGGATAAAACTTCATTTTGGGTAGATAAATATGTTTGTCGAAACAGCAAATCAGATGCATTACTATAAAAATTCAACTTTGTGACAACATCTCTAATCTAACTGGTCCTTGCACATTCAAATCAAAATCTAGCTACAAGTACACTTTATAAACTTTGCTTTGAATTAAATTCCTAATTTTCTATATTCTATAATATATTCAGGATAAACCTGATCAAAAGTAAATATCACATGTATAATGGGATTCTGTAAATTGTCAACACACGAGTCATATAACTCAAAAGGATCACTGGGGTTTCTTGGTGGAGGTCGTACAAATGATGAACTTCCAGGAGCATAATCACCGGGTAATACACGTACTACAAACATATGTTTTTTTACGCCAAAGTCTGTGTAGCTATCAGCTGTTTTGGCATACTTGGCAAAGTAGCTCCCTTTACCATATTTATTTCCCGTCTTGCTACCACTAAATCTAAAATCAAATCCTTGCTTACTGATAGCGTTAATAAACTTTTCATTTGTCCCGTGGAATAACTCTAACTCAGCTATGTCTTCTTCTTTCTTCTTTCTTTTCATTTTCTCTCTTTTACTGAAAAGTATAGAACCAATGATTTCACAATTTGTCTTTAAAATAGTTTATGTTCACAAATTTTCCACTTAAAAAAACCTCATCTACTCATAGGTTAATATCTGACAAATTCCAGAAGTGCTCATATGTTACAACTCATCATTGTTAAAGCTGATGACCAAATATGAAATCATTCTACATCTGACAGAAAAAGTAACTGAAGACAAAACTATTTGGTGGACAAACAGATGATCAGAGAGAGTGATTGACAGACAAGGTGAATACAATATAGCCTATGCTCCTAGAGTTTTATTTTTAAATATTTTTTACTAGAGAGCACATTTGAGATTGTTATATTTTGACCTGTCAGGTTTTTATTGAACATTTCATGTTTAGACCATGTTGCTTAGATTTGCAGAGAGTAGGGTTTAAGCACATGTGAAACTGGTTTAACTACAACTTTTTTTGTGGCTGTACCAAGTAAGACTATGTGTGTTGCTTGATCATAGGAGAATCCAGGGGACCATAGCACCCCCTCCCTTTTAATGGGAAAACATTGGTTGAGTATATACAGAATTACTGAAGCATGCCCTCCCCCCTTAGGTCAGTCAGCTGGTCCCCCTTATGAAAAGTTCTAGATCTGCCACTGTTTATTGATAATGTTTGCTTTAAATCTTTGGTCTAAAACAAGATATTATATGGAACTTTTATAACTGACTTTTTTTTATATATGATTAACAAACATATTTTTTCTCTGAATTTATAGATGGATATCTAAACTAAACAACTGCTATCAAACTGATTCAAGGCTGGAGAACTTATGTTAAATTGATGAGCTGCTGGCCTATTTTACACCAAAATGCTGAAGAAATGGTTATAAAATCTGAATTCTGATATGGTTTTCCAACAGACAGTGACCTAGTGAGATACAGTAACCACTGTAAAGATTTGACCAACAGGTCAATCAACTACAGTCCCATGACATATTGTACCATATAATGTCATTATTCTAAATATACATGTAATACTTCCTGCTGGATATTACCCATCTATTATCAATCAATGTTTTATTTTTTAGCCTTAAACTTATCAAACTTATTGTACTGGTTTTTCTTACAAAACATTATTGAATAAAACTGCATTCATGGTCATTAAGGGTATAATTAGGTTCAAAATCAAAGTGGTTTTATAAAATAAAGATGAAACATACCATAACAGGAATTGCCAAAGCATTGGTAATAAAACAGACACTGAAAACCCTAAGACCTTTTACCTCCAAAAATAAACCAAAAACATTACACTGAGCAACATTACTTGGCACAACATACAGTCCAGATTGACTGCTACCTTTGTTACAATAGTTTTTGTTTCACCAATTGTTTGTGCCCACATGCCTACCCCTTTCTTATTTAAGGGACTATAACTAATGTAAGAACTAGAGTATTTCATCATAAACTTATATATAAGTCTGCTAACAAACCTAACAAAGTTAATCCAGAGTTCACCATTTTCTATTCTCTTTATTTGTTCGATTTCAGCTGATGGTGGCATGGTGGCATAGAAAAACTTCTTCATCTTCTTGTACTCATCACTTGTTTTAGAACATGTTACCTACAATTACAATGAAATTTAACACACTTCTTAATTCTGTCTTCTTAAGCAATTTGGGAACCACTTTTTGTATTTTTATATAGATATTTGTAGTGAAGCTAGGTCTATTCTGCTTACCCTAAAAGATGGTGTATTTTTACCAAAAAAATATAATTGCTACAAATGTTTGTATAATATAGAGTTACTAGCAAGAAATAAAATAAAAGATCCATTCCACAATATTTGTTTGTGCTTGCTGCCATGCTTTTTTTTTCTTTTTTATAGAGTAGAAGGTGTCTTAATTCTTTTTTTTTTTTTTTTAATTATTTCCTGTTAATAACAAATACAACTTCTGAATTTGATTTTGTTTTGGTAATTTTGACTTGTTTAAACACTTGTTATGTGTTTCAATTCATTTATTGACATTCAACTTATTTTTAAAAAGGAAAGCAGATTTTAACAAAAAAATATAACAATTAAGATTCTTTATACAAATTGACAACTTGTCTAAGGTTATATTAAAATCAATTTATAAGACATTGATTTCTGGCTTTTATTTATAGTTGATGGCAAAAGAGTACTAAAACTTTACATACCATGTGAAAATGATCACTGATTTCTGCTGGACTTTTTTGTCTATCAAATGACCAATGGAGTGGTATATAGGACAGAGGGTTGTTGTCCAGTGGTGCATGAACAACTAATGAAGTAGCTGTGGTCTTGGTATTCCCTGTATCAGCTGATCTATAATACAAAATAAGAAATCTGTGACTTTAAAACAGGATCAATATAATCTGTTGAATTTGTCTTCACATACTTTCAGAAAAAGTCCCTGATAAGTTCAACAAAAGTATATAGAAAGTGAAGTTAAACAACTACAATCAATCAACTTTAAAATATTACATAATATTAATACAAAGATGAGTCATCAGTTTCTGTAACTTACATTGGCATTATGTTTCCTTTCCTAATGATTAGGAATTAAAACAACATGCCAAGAGGGGAAGCAGCACCTTTTTCGGAACGTCAGGATCAGGTGTTTTTAACCTTAGGATTTCGGGATTGACCCTTTTGGGACTCAGGATTTCTTTTTTGAAAGGCTGAGATGTCAGGATTTCATTTTATTTAAATTGGGAACCTCGGGATTTCAAGTTTTTAAGCCCAGGATTTCAGGATCAGGACCCTCCCACCCCTCCTCTGCCAAGTAATGAAAAGCAACAAAATATGACTGTGTATGCTATCCATGACAATATTCAACAATACAAACAAAAATAAATGAAAAACTTGATTTAACATGTAATTTTATGGTTATCGCTTAAAAAGATGATATAATATTGAAAGATTTTTAAAATGTTTCTCTTTTTGTAATTCTTAAGTGTTGTACAAGAATATGTATACAATTTTAGCATGAAGTTTTTCAGCACTTTATCCAGACCATTCTTCAGTCAACACTTTTACACCCCTATACAATAACAAAAAGAAGCATTTATAAAAGACAGATATTAGTTAAACTTTAACCTTCTATAATTAAGTGAAGTGGATTGAAAACTGCAAAAGATCCCACTGTGCCAAAACTATGATACTTAATAGAACAAAAGCTCATTCAAGAAAATAATCAGACCAATCTTTTAAACATTTTCAGTAGGCCACTAGAAACTAGGATAAGGAATAGTGAATTTTTCATTAGAAACTAGGATAAGGAATAGTGAAATTTTCATTAGAAACTAGGATAAGGACTAGTGATGTTTCATTAGAAACTAGGTTTTGGACTAGAGGGGCAGATAGTAAAATGTCATACTTCTTTTTTCTTTTTTCTATTTCCACTGCCTGGACTAGTGTTGGCCGTCTTCTCACACTTCTCTCTGTCTTATGGACTACATTTTTCTGTACCATTTTTTGGTAGTCCATGATATACTCATGGCCCATTGTTGCAAATTTCATCTGACCTATTGGGTTTTCTTGGTAGTGTTGCTCCAGACTTTCACTGTCAATCATGGCTTTATAACCTGTATCATTCTAATAAAAACAAATACAAGATATTTTCAACAAATTGTAAATGTAAATGTTTTTGAGTTTTAGTTCATTTATGTTTTTGAATTTTAGTTCATTTATGTTTTGGAGTTAAGTGTACTCAATTTTAATAAGGGGCCAGCTGAAGACCACCTCCTAGTGCTGTATTTTATTGCTGTGTTGAAGACCAATTTATGGTTTTTGGCTGCTATCTTCTCTTTGGTCAGGTTGTTGTCTCTTTGACATATTCCCAATTTCCATTCTCAATTTTGTAAGACTTAAATTATCTCCCCTTATTTGCATATAAATAGAAGTGAAATGTTTTCTTTACTCATCAGTATCCTACAGTTTTAAGGGGTTAAGGTTATTATATCATGCTTTGTTTCAGCCTATTTTTCTATATCTTAATTTGAATATGTCATGTATTGTCAATACCTCCAGTTTATAACGTTTAAAAAATAAAACCTTACACATACTATTGTTAAACTTAGATGAACAATAGCCCCTTTGTATTTTGATATCCTTACCTAAAAATTTAAAATCTGAAAAAATCAGGTGTATCTGATATAAAGATTGAATACCTTCATACCACCTAAAGATACCAATGATAATGCTAATATTGGTTAACATTGATAAGATTTTTACCCCTTTCACAATGCAATATGATGAGTTTTTTTTGGTTCGCTCTTCAACAACTTACATTTGTTTATCTTAAAGGAGATAGAAGGTTACATATTTAAAAAGGTTAATCAATTTATGGAGTCCAGTTTTGTCCTTTTATATAACTAAAAGCCTTGCAATTATTATGAATGTACTGCATTTAATACCAAGCAAAAACTAACCTGTCCTCCATAAATGATCCATTTATTTGTCTGGTCTTTCCAATACCATTTCCACTGAGTAGCCAATGGTTGGAACTTCTGTACAGCTGACGATTCTGTCGTGAGACGTCTAACATCAAGTGTGGGTGAACCTTTCATCTCACCAATCATCTTCCCAAAGTCAACTTGTAATACATGCTGCTTACTGCAAGACATAGGGTTGTAGAATATATTATAAACTTTTACAAGACTTGAATTCAAAGCAAAATTAGTTGTTAAGGCTTTTGCTTCAATAAATCAACATTAAACTTAATGTTAAGTTCATTTGAGTTCTATTAATCTTAACAAAATAACAAATTTACTAAAAATCTAAATTTGATATTTTGCAATTAATTTTATAGGACATACATGACATACAATTTTATTGCTTTACAAATTCACGACTCTGTTTTGTACAATGTTTTGCCTTTATCATCATATTATGGTATATATTATACCGGTAGTTATTTCATAAAGGATTGAAAAATAAATGTACGCTTACCTGATGTATTATCCTTTTATAAAGAATTGTTTTTTTATACATATTTCATAATTTTTTAATTGCCGTTTCAATTTAATACAGCCAAAATGATTTTAAAATACAATACAATTATATTTATATTCCTTGCTTTTAAAATTTATCGTCTAACTCATTATCATTAATAAAATCGTAGACATATTCATACCTAAATTCAATGTAACATTTTTCTTTTTCAACATCACTGAAGTTCAGTTCAAGGTCAAAGCTTGCTGATGGTCTAAAGTCAGTCCATGATTCATCTGAATTGTCACCTTGCTGTCTAAATTGCCACTGGTACATGGAATCTTTATGGTGTCTACGACAATTTTTACCAAATCCACATTTCCCCCGAAGATGGTAAATACATATTTCCATTGACATTGACTGTGTAGAAGGATCTACAGTATCTATTTCACTGGCTAATGATAGATTGGTCATACCACCTAAAAGGTTGGGATTGGAATTGAACCTTCAAGGAAAAGAAATAGAAAATATATTCTGGTACAAAATTTTCAAATCTTTTTTTAAATGTTAGTACCTGTACTTTTAAAAGTTAATAAATTGACTTTTCATGACTGGCATCCTTTTTTCATAAGACTATGTAATGATCACTAATGATGGCAGCTAAAACTTACCATACAAAATACGGACAAATAAAATCAGAGCAGAACTCAGAAACAGACATAATTTTTGGAGAAAAAAAAAGAACTACTTATTAAGTAGATTACAACTAAGGTGCATTGAATTTGACCTTCAAAGAAGAGATTGAAACATTTTTTGGTACCCACTGTTGCCACCTCCTATATCATGTGTTTATATCATCCCACTGTTGCCACATCCTATATCATGTGTTTATATCATCCCCCTGTTGCCACCTCCTATATCATGTGTTTATATCATCCCACTGTTGCCACCTCCTATATCATGTGTTTATATCATCCCACTGAACATGCCACCTCCTATATCATGTGTTTATATCATATGAATTAAGAAATTGAGTTCAATCACAAGGTGCAGGTACACATGAAGTAAAGAGTGACTAAAAGGATTTTTAACCCAATTATCAATGGTTATCATTTTTTGAAAGATAACTTATTTAGAGAAAAATAAAGAACTTAGATTCAAAAGGATGGGGTATAAACATTTTTGGAAAAACACTGAAAAAACTAGATATCCATTCTGCTTATGTTTGGATGCTGTTTCAATGTCATTTACAAAACATCGAGATTTATTTTAATATCTATACTGCAGAATTATAAAAAGCACACAAACCTTTTCATGTTCTGAAATCTTGATGTTGTTTGTCTTCCAGTAGATGACTGCACACTACCAGAATCACTGTCATCTCCAAACTGTGATACTCCAATCTCTTGAAGGTCAGCTAAAACTTCCTTTGGACTCCTACGTGTGCTTATGCCATACTTTTCTAGAAGAGCTGTAATAAAGAATCATTTGTTCATTAAATAAAGGTACTGTTATTAATCTGATGGTGCTTCACTTTAATTGATATCAATCATCTGGTTATAAAATTTATGGTAAATTAAATGTTTATTAAAGTGTCTGCAGAGAAATATGTAGTGCCATTACATGTCTCTGATGTCTGCAATTCAAATTATAATTAATCATATAAAGTATACATGGTATACTTGTGCAAGAAAGCAAATTTCAGAAATAAAAGACCATAGACGAACACTGAATTAAAAAAATGTTTTATACATGTTACAAGTCATCTTTTAAAGCAATCTGTCATCAGTTTAAAAAAAACTTTGTAATCTTGTAGAACATGTGAAAAGGAAAATGCAACTTTACAATATAGCTTTTAATATAAATCATGTCCCTTTACCTTTGACCTGTTGGTTCAGAAGGTCATGACTCCTTCTACATCCCTTTCCAAATTTACATGTCCCACTGATATAGAATCTACAGAGGTGTAGAAAGGGACATGGCTGACCTCTTATATCTTTAGTACATCCTTTTCCTACATTATAGAATTTACAAATCTGTGGTGTTGTCATCGGACATCTACTCTTAACACTTCTGAAAAGGTTCCGTAAATCTTCTAATCTCAGTTCATCCATATAATTATCCCTGAGCAATGTCTTGTTATGTGCTGTGGTTAGATCATGTCCAAAAGCACAAACTTTTCCCGATTTAGCTACCTGACAGGAATTTGACAATAGATAGAATTTACAAATGTGGAGTTTGTCACAAATTGGAGATCCTCTACATGTCCCACGACCTGAGCAATGTGTGGGACAAAGTTCTAACTTGGTCAAAGCACTGATAAAACTATTCCTTCCATCTGTTTCAATTTCAAAATTCTTTGGATAACTTTTTAAAAATGGAATCAAAGATGCAGAGAATTTTCTGCCAAGACATTGTTCTATTGTGGCCTGTAAATTTTGTTCAGATTCTGTGTTTCCATTGGATGCTGACAAATATCGAACACATTGTTTAATGATTTGAACATCTGGGTTATCTGGTATGACTGGTCCCCTGTTTAACTGACTAGGGGGTATGAAGTAAGCCATGTTCTGTACAGCTACCTTTGTGATAATAGTTTTCTAATGGAACGTAAATCTATTTGATCTCTGATAAACCAATGTCAAAGGCTTGTCAACTTATTATTACATTTGGTCTACATACATGCATGTACACCATGTACTTTAACTGTTTTATTCTCACTGCAATGAAAACAAAATCTGGTTATATTGTATGTTGTATTGACTTGAAAAAACAAAATCATGTATAAATATAGCATTAATGAAGTAGACTGACCAACCAGTCTTTTAATTTATAGTACTCATACTTTTCACACTGACTGTTTAAATTTTACCTTGGACTATAATACAAATCCTTGCTGGAACTAATTGATATGTTTGTACCTGATATAACTTATACTTATCTGCACTGAACTCAGACTATAGTTAAAGTAAACTTAAAATACAATATACTAACAAAATGTCCCAGAAAATATTAAGACAAACTAGATATGAATATTTACAGTGTGCATCTATCATTTTGTCTATTGAAAAAGGTCAGCTCATTTTTTATGTTTATTTTTTAGCATGTTTAAGTAAACCTACAAATAAAAAAAAGAATAACAACTGATTAATAGATGAAATCAATTCTTTTGTCAATACAAAAATGCAACACTCTGTCACTCAAGAGCAGAAGATTTAAAACTATTTCAAATTTGATAAAATTAAAGATATATATGTAAATTTCAAAATTATGTATCTAAATCATAACAAGTGTAGAATATTTTAACATGTTTAATATATCATTAGTTATTCTGAGATTACTCTGAGTTCGATCCAACCGTCCAAAGGCTAGCTGTTTTGCAAGACAAGCTGGGGACAAGTCAGTCAGACTACAGAGTAAAATTGAACTTATCATAAGTGTCATAAGTTTGTTTCTGAGATAAATGTTATCATAGAGTTATCCCTCTTTGTGCTGGTTCTTTCCTCCCCATATAAATTAGGTCATAGACTGTGCCTATAAATAATTCTCAATCATCTATTAATCGGTTTGATTACTTCTATGAATGTCACTATGCTTGAATAAAGTGTGCACATTATTTATTTTGGTTTGTATTCATGTGTGCTCTACTTAAACAGAGCACTGCGCCCTAGAATGAGAAATAAAAATAATTGTTTAAGGTTCATCATAACCTTTTGGCTAAAATGGCCGTATTTACACCCCAAATTTTACTCTGAGTACAGACTAATCTATACAGCTGCAACAGTTTTAAGGTATGGCAGGAACTAGATATATAAATTTTAAATGCATTTTATGTTTCAGAAAATTATAAACTTTTCTAGATTTTGCTATTTATTTTTTTTCATTCCTGCAGAAGGTGCAAAAATTAACTAAGTAGTGAAAACGATTGAGAAGCTCCCCTCATATAATCAATGTTGTGAGTAGTATTGATTTAAATGGACAATAGATGGACAATAGACACCTGTAAACAATAGGTGATTTAACAGGTTTAAACTGTGTAACTGAGTGAACCGTATCAAATGAAACTCGGGTGTTTGTTTATTTTGCTATCTTCTGCAGACTGGAAAAAAATGAACATCAAAATCCAGGTCAGTTTATAATTTTCTGAAACGTAGACTTCATATAACTTTTATATATCTAGTTCCTGCCATGCCTTAAAACTTTCCTGGATGTACCAGTTTGTCTGTACTCATAGTAATTTTGGAGGTGCAAACACGGCCATATTTTTCAATTCCTTATGATGAACCTTAAATGTGTCATCACTTGTTTCTCTTTCCTTTTGTTTGATATAAACATATACTGTGTGACGGTCATCCATTGGGTGTTTTATGATATGAAAAATTGCTGGTAAAACATATTTATATTGACAAAGTATTCATCTTTCTCATACCTACTTGTAAATTTAGGCTTGGCACATTTTATTTCCAGAATCGAAAATGAAAGTAGAAATATTTCTAAATATTTGTCAAAGACGGTCTCACTAATTAGCGACAACAAGCGTCAACAAGCGACAAGAAGCGACAACAAGAATGATTTTAGCGACAACAAGCGACAAGAAACTATTTAGCGACAAGAAAACATATTTTTTTTAATTAAATTAATTATTGCAATAAATATTAAAAGAATGTGCAAAAGAAAATAATTTTAGCGACAAGAAAGTTAAAATTGATAGAAAAAAATGAAACATTATTTACATAATATTTTATCATCTATTATGTATAACAGCCAGTATTACGTTTAATTATTGTGTTATGAGATTACTTTTCCTTGTGTTTTAGAACATATTATTTATCTTGTAATTTGTTTTTTAAAACTCTTTTCGTGCAATATATATTAAGCTCGCAAAATGAATTATTTGTGCATCATTGGCCTGAAAATATTGACACAAATTGTGAAATACAAAGAACTGAAATCAAACAAGAGGAAAAGAAAATTGAAATGTGAATGTTTTCATCTTTTTATTTGCTTATTGCCTCATTAAACGATATTTATCATGTTTATGCATTTTGATTGAAGATGATGAAAGGAAATTAATGACAATCTTGAGTTTTCATCAGGTGTTCACTATTTACAAATTGTATATTCTGGCTCGTGTAATTGTATAGTCTGACGCGTGTACAAAGTTGAAGGTGTTAATTGGATGTTATTGTAGCAATAAAACAGGACTGAGACACACGTCTCGTTAATCTCATTTCATTGATGTTCTACATTATGTGTACAGACATTACCTTAGGGTGAAGCCACATCTAATGTTGTTCCTATCAAGAACAATTAATTATACTGTTAGAAAGGAAATTATATTTCATGTTTTTGTTTCAATAAATCCTTCAAAGGAAAGTTGACCTTTTTTTGTTTTTGTTTCCATTTTATAGAGTGTGCATTTCCTTTGCTCTACCAAATAGCAAATAAAGCATCGAATTGACATAACAAGAGTACACTTAGAGCATAGTATTAAGCAAATGAATCAAAATATTATATTCCATTATGCCCGCTCCATATATATCTCCATTCGTTTATTCATACTTTGACTTTGATGAAAACAGATACATACATTATCTTAATATTCTTCATATTTAAAAATAAAAAAAGAAGCTCAATTTCTTTCTTCTTCACAAATGTTTAATTTCTTCATCTACCAATATACTAATATAAACTTCACAATCTCTTTCTTCCTCACAAATGTTTCCTTTCTTCGTCTATCTATATAATAAAACATTTTAATTAGACATATCTGCTCGTATATTTAAAAAAAAAACATTAAATACAAATTTCTTTATATCTAATAAAAAAAAATGTTTTCTTGTCGCTAAATAGTCTTCTTGTCGCTTGTTGTCGCTAAAATAATTCTTGTTGTCGCTTCTTGTCGCTTGTTGACGCTTGTTGTCGCTTCTTGACGCTTGTTGTCGCTAATTAGTGAGACCCGTCAAAGACGGTGTTAATTCCGGATTTAAGTTTCTGTACAAAATGTTACCCCTTTTAGCCCTTTTACACTTGAACAGCTAGTGATTATCAATTTTCATAATTATGTTGTATGATTTAATGATTGCTGTGCTTGTAATGAGCCCTATGATAATCTCTGATTAGGAAAATTAAATATTAATATTAGTTTTATCATTTCCCTCCCTTTACCGTGTGGTATCTTGTGATTTTGCAGTGGACAGGAGTGATACAATATGACCATTTTATAATTCTTAACCATGTCTCTTGAACTTGATCTGTTAGACGAGGAATACAGTTCAGTCGGAAATGATATCGATACCCCAAGTTTACAGTTGTCAAATGAAATAAGTCGTTCAATACGTAGCGGAAATCTACCACCAAGTGTCAATAATTGGACAACAAAACATGCAGAATTGCTTAATATCTATTATGAAAAAGAATATATTAATGACCCATTAGATATTATAGAAAGAATATCAACAGTACAGCCATTCAGTAGAGAGCAACATCATTTTACAGACAGTTTAAAGTCATCCTTGCAGTTTAATGCATCATACAAAACATTTGATGAAACCTACAATTTTTACACTGCAATAGAAAACGGAATGAAGAAAGAGTTGAAGGATACCATTTGTAAAGTGAACAAAAATCCTGAACATGATAGGTATACGCCAATAGCACTTGCAAAATGATAACACATCCAGCTCCTAATCACTTTTATACATCTTAAAAGCGAAAATATTTTTTCTTTCCTGAGATACACACTGGAGTATCTCAAATTGTAGAGACGGATTCTTCTTTAGTTATGGAATACCATCACCTTTTTGAGGATTACTTTCCGGCGCATGCCTGTATGAGGTCCCCCTCTTTGTAGGACAAATTTCATTGATCATATAGGCAATCACACTAAAACATGACTGGAGTTGGCCCCCTTTAAGTGCAGTCTGTGGTCCCCTTATGAACATTTCTAGATCAGCCACTGAATTGTTTAAATTGTGCTTGATATACAGATATATTTAATTATACTTGTCATCTCTTCATATGGTTCTTAACTATTTGGAGTTTGTTGTATAGCATGACATGTGCAGTTCCGATTGTAACCTATCTAATACATATATAACAAACATGATAAAGCATGTAAATAATATCTTATGTTTACTTTATGTCTATGTGTAAGTTAGACTACAGTACTTCTTTATCTCTGAAAAAAAATTAATATATTACATACTTTTGACAATTACAAATGTAAGAACCTGAGTGTTTATTTTAATTCTTTTGTGACAATGTGTGAAAAGCAGATATACTCAACTTTAGAATCATTTATGTGTCATTATCATGATTATAGGCTTTAACCGTCAAAATGTGTACTGGTATAAAAAACTGATATTTTCCACTTATCTATATATACTTTACATTTTCAGATTCATCAAATTCAAGGTGTCTAGATTTTTGAAATGTCTACACAGATTTATGGTCGATATGGAATCTCTAAGGAAGAATTATGAAGAGTACAAAGGAAACTTTAAACATCTTCTTGTTAGTTTTGTGGAAATGAGTTGTATGGAAGTTTTGTAAGTTCAAACTTAGATTAGAGAGGTTAACTTAAGATGAATTTGACTGTTATATTTAGATCCCTTTTAGTTATCACATGGTTATAAAAGTCTTCACCTGCTTCAGGTCTTATACATCATAGGCTTTCAAACTTTTTGGCTTTGATCATGAGCATTCCTAAAGAAGAGATAAATCCAGAAAAATACATCAGTCAGAATGAAAATATATAAAGTGTTATTTTCATATTCATTTAATAATATTCTTTTTTTTTTATACATAGGGCTATGATCAAGACAAGTCAATAACAATAAATATTAATAGGAAATTAGTAATTTGAAATGATTACCATTTTTATTTTAATGTATAAAAAGTAAAATCACAAAAATACTGAACTCCAAGGAAAATTCAATTGGAAAGTCCCTAATCACATGGCAAAATCAAATGACAAAACACATCAAACGAATGAACAACTGTCATATTCCTGACTTGGCAGAGGCATTCTGTGAATGAGTAAAATAATAATAACAATACTGCCTCTGAGTGTATGAAAAATAAACTTATTATGGGAAAAATGAAATATATTAAATAGATTTTAGTAACATTTAAAAAAAAAAATCCACACATTTTTATTATCTTCTTTGAAAAGTTATTATTTTAGAAAAAATATGAGCAGATAGACATGATAGATCGCATACCAAAATAAAAAAAAGATTTATTTCTTGCATATAAATTAAAGTACAATGTAATACAGTCTTTTGCTCTTTATTCTATGACACATTTATGTGATGCCATACATGTATGTTTATTCTTCATTTAAGGTTTCATTAACATATACATGATATATATGGCAACTACATCTACATAAACATTGATACATCTTAACTGTTGAAATGTTGACTCTTTGTCTTAGACCAATCATACAAGTTACATTGGCAACATTCAGCAAAAGATTTTTGAAGTGGCCTAATCTGAGTAATCATTAGATGTAAGATATACAAATTTTATATGTGAGGACGCAAATTTAGAAGAAAGGTTGTATTTTTAGGGAATGCTCAGATACCTCTCAGTCTGTCTGGAGAAATTTACAAGGAACCAAGGCAGTAGTATCAAAACCAGACCTTTGTTTGTATAAATCAGGACTAGAAGACTTTGTATTACTTGAAGAGGAAGTGGTAATACCTGTTACTGAGGTAAATAAAACCATTACACTGGAGGGGCAGGGCTGTACCTAGGGATTGGTAACAGACCAGGCAGGGGTTTGGGGCCCGATGACTGAGGCCCCCAGGTTAATACTTTGTTACATGTACATCATTTTTTGTCGTTTCATATTTACCACATGAACTGCATTAGGCTACCAAAGACAACTGACAGACTGATACTTGCCTCAAATTTTATTCCATCAAACATTAGGATACATGTTTGATGGTAGAAATAGAAGGGAAAATGTGTGCAGTCAACACCTCATTAAAAGTAAAGTTAAACTGGAGGGGTCTGAAGATTTGGGGAGGGACAAATCAGGACTAGAAGATTTCATAGTACAGGATGTTACTGAGGTAAAGTGTCAACAAGTAAAACTGGAAGGTTCATTAGGGAGAAAGGAATTGGCAACACAATATTTTTCTTGTCAAGAATACCCTGGTAAAGACCTATCAGATTTTGCTTTTCATTATTAACACAATGTAATTTATGTCACCAATTACTACTTAATTGATTTTTCTTGCCATCAGAAAACACAAGGGGTTGCATTATTGCTTTATGATCAGGACACAATCTTTAGTTTTCTATGCAAATTTATTGAAGTTTAATGCTTTTCTTTACCCCATGATTCTTCATATTGTATGTCCCTATTCAACCTGCAGAGTTTTATATGATCGCAAAATTGAAAAAATTTTGGTTGTATTTTGGTATCATGTTGGCGTCGTCGTCCAAAGACATTTTGTTTTTGCACTCTCACTTTAGTAAAAGTTAATAGAAATCTATGAAATTTAAACACAAGGTTTATTACCATATAAGGGAGGTTGGGATTGATTTTGGGTGTTTTGGTCCCAACAGTTTAGGAATTATGGGCCAAAAAGGGCCCAAATAAGCATTTTTCTTGGTTTTCGCACTATAACTTTAGTATAAGTAAATAGAAATCTATGAAATTTTCACATAAGGTCCATGACCGCAAAAGGAAGGTTGGGATTGATTTTGGGAGTTTTAGTCCCAAAAGTTAAGGAATAAGGGGCCAAAAACAGATCCCAAATAAGCATTTTTCTTGGTTTTTGCACAATAACTTTAGTATAAGTTAATAGAAATCTATGAAATTTTAACACAAGGTTTATGACCACAAAAGGAAGGTTTGGATTGATTTTGGGAGTTTTGGTCCCAACAAATTAGGGGCCAAAAGGGGCCAAAATTAAACTTTGTTTGATTTCATCAAAAAATGAATTATTGGGATATGCCAAATCTAACCGTGTATTCAGATTCTTAAATTTTGGTCCCGTTTTCAAATTGGTCTGCATTAAGGTCCAAAGGGTCCAAAATTAAACTTAGCTTGATTTTAACAAAAATTGTATTCTTGGGGTTCTTTGATATGCTGAATCTAAACATGTACTTAGATTTTTGTCGAGCCTGCAACTTTTGTTGCAGAAAGCTCGACATAGGGATAGTGATCCGGCGGCGGAGGCGGTGTTAGCTAACTTCTTAAAAGCTTTATATTTTAGAAGGTGGAAGACCTGGATGCTTCATACTTTGTATATAGATGCCTCATGTTACGAAGTTTCTGTCAGTCACATGTCCAATGTCCTTGACCTCATTTTCATGGTTCAGTGACCACTTGAAAAAAAAGTTCAAATTGTTTGTAATGTTGAATTCTCTCTTATTATAAGTGATAGGATAACTATATTTCATATGTGCATACCTTGCAAGGTCCTCATGTCTGTCAGACAGTTTTTACTTGACCTCGACCTCATTTCATGGATCAGTGAACAAGGTTAAGTTTTGGTGGTCAAGTCCATATCTCAGATACTATAAGCAATAGGGCTAGTATATTCGGTGTATGGAAGGACTGTAAGGTGTACATGTCCAACTGGCAGGTGTCATCTGACCTTGACCTCATTTTCATGGTTCAGTGGTTATAGTTAAATTTTTGTGTTTTGGTCTGTTTTTCTCATACTATATGCAATAGGTCTACTTTATTTGTTGTATGGAATGATTGTAAGGTGTACATGTCTAGCGGGCAGATGTCATGTGACCTTTACCTCATTTTCATGGTTCAGTGGTCAATGTTAAGTTTTTGAGTTTTGGTCTTTTTATCTAATACTCTATGCTATAGGTCAACTATATTTGGTGTATGGAAATATTTTATGATCTTTATGTCAGTCGCGCAGGTTTTATTTTACTGTGACCTCATTTTCACGGTTCATTGCACAGTGTTAATCTTTGTGTTTTGGTCTATTTTTCTTAAACTATAAGTAATAGGTCAACTATATATGTTGTATAGAAGCATTGTTAGCTGTACATGTCTGCCTGGCATGGTTCATCTGACCTTGACCTCATTTTCAAGGTTCATTGGTCTTTGTTTAGTTATCTTGGTTAATGTTAAGTTTATGTGACAGTTGTTATAAAGCTTAACTTTATACTTAGGACTATCAACATAATATCAATGTTTGGTATAGAAGGCGAAACATTTCAGCATGTGCACTCTTGTTTATTATTGGCCCAGTTTTCAATTTGGGCCAAATTGGGGTCCAAAATTATTATATTAAGTATTGTGCAATAGCAAGAAATTTTCAATTGCACAGTATTGCGCAATAGCAAGAAATCTTCAATTGCACAGTATTGTGCTTTAGCAAGAAATCTTCAATTGCACAGTATTGCGCAATAGCAAGAAATATCTAATTGCACAATATTGCGCTATAGCAAGAAATTTTCAATTTCACAGTTTTGCGCAATAGCAAGAAATATTCAATTGCACAGTATTGTCCCGTTTTCAAATTGGTCTACATTAAGGTCCAAAGGGTCAAAATTAAACTTTGTTTGATTTCAACAAAAATTGAATATATGGGGTTCTTCAATATGCTGAATCTAACGATGTATTTAGATTTTTAATATTTGGGCCTGGTTATCAAATTGGTCCACATTGAGGTCTAAAGGGTCTAAAATTGAACATTATTTGATTTCATCAAAAATTGAATTCTTGGGGTTCTATGCTATGCTTTATCTAACCATGTATTTAGATTTTTGATATTGGACCATGATAGGTAAATGTCCAATTTAAAAGATTTTAAGTTTAAGTTCCCATTCATTCTGTGTCAGAAACCTATGTTGTGTCAACTATTCAATCACAATCCAAATTCAGAGCTGTATTAAGCTTAAATGTTGTGTCCATACTTGCCCAAACTGTTCAGGGTTTCGACCTCTACGGTCGTAAAAAGCTGTGCCCTGCGGAGCATCTAGTTATTTTTAGTTTCAGAAAACATGTTTCCTCAAAAAAGCTCCAATTATGAACTCTAGTGTTTGAGAAGGTGGATTTAAGTTTCAGATTGAAAAGCAATTTTTTTTTTCTATTATACCTTAACAGGTGAAATTAAGTCCTGAGCCATTACAAATGAGATCAAAAGAAATGAATTCATCCTTGGACCCAGCATGTACAGATGACAAGGTGAAATCTCAAATAGAGTTGGACTTCAATGAAGATATCCTAGGTCAACATGCAGGCACACTTTTGTTAGATCTAGATAGATATTGCTTGAAGAAAACAGTGTATATTGATGACGATTATGTGATGAGAATGCCAGGGATCATGTTTAAAGGAACACAGGTAATTGAACTGATAAATCTAAAGTGGATTGTAGATTAGCTTTACATTGTCCACTGTATGTCAATCTATTGTAGGTTTTCTTAAAAACAAAATGACTTCAGAAATAAAGCATTTTTATTTTTGTATAAGGAAATGAATTAAGTGAATTAACACTTTCTGGTAGTACAACTGGAGTCAACACAATAAATAATTGCTTTTCTGAATTATTACTTTCTTCCTTAAACACCATTGACGTGAAAGCCAGCAACAAAAGTCCTCCGCTTTTGTTGGGTGGCAGTATTTTTTAGAGAATATAAAAAAGAAGATGTGGTATGATTACCTATGAAACATCCATCCACAAGAGACCAAAATCACACAGAAATTAACAACTATAGGTCACTGTATGGCCTTCAACAATGAACAAAGCCCATACCGCATAGTCAGCTATAAAAGGCCCTGATATGACAATGTAAAACAATTCAAACAAGAAAACTAACAGCCTTATTTATATAAAAAAAAAAATGCCCAATGACTGTTACTGTTGACCAAACCAAATTTATGCCACTACTGTTTGTCTGTCATTCTAGGTCTTCCTTTATTTCTTTTACTTTGTGGCCAATAATTCTGGGGTCCACTGTAGTGTCTTCCTAGTTATATCCTCTTTCTCTTTCCATAGGACAATTAATGATCGATTCACCCCCAGCTTGTTTTCATTATATTAGTGACTATATATTCTTGTTGGCATCTTGTGAGATGGTTCTAGGATGCTGTCTTTTTACAGGATGAGTTTTCAACTTTTGTATAAATACATTGAAGTTGCAGTTCAAATTATTGAGGTTTGTGTTTGCTTCAGAGTTTTTACAGAGTTATCTCCCATTTAACTAGGAAAAAAATGAAATTGTAAACTGTTTTACATTTTGTTCCATTTTGAAATTTATAAAATGAATAAATAAGTCCTACATGCCCAAAGTCATAGATGAATGGTTTATTTGCAAATTAAATTGTCCACAATGGTTAGTCTTTGGACTTGAAAAATATATTTGTTAAATGCTAAATGCAAATACATGTTTGTAAGTGCACAAACTGATTTTATTGATTTTGCAATACATGAATTAGGTTTTGAAAAATTTGGGGAACATAATCAGGTATGAAATTTTCAACCACAGGGAAAATGATTGTACTATGCTGTTTGTGATAAAACATATTTCTAATTACTATGGACCCTTCTGAAGAGTTGTAGTCTGATGGACATGACATTTCTTCAAACTACTTACCCGCCAACCCTCCTGTAAATCATTTAGTATTGTAGATTTAGTGGGTGGAGAAAACATTGTAGTTTCATGAATATTTGATTTTGTTGTTTAAAGAAAGTTTGCAAGATATGAGTTAGATGGTTTTCTTCTAACCTCCTGTAGATCTGAAAAGGATAATTTAATACATAGGGGGTGCTGTTGGATCCATAGGGCCAGATAGAGATGATATTTGATGTTATTATCACAACCCTACTGATTTATCTGAGGCATGTTCAAGAGACATTGAACATTTATATTAATGATTTAAGTATGCACCAATAATAAAATCAGCGAAAATTAGTTTCTTATGAATAATAATGAATCCACTGTAGATAGGCTACCTGTTAAATATATTATACATGTATTGTATTTTTGCAGTTAATTTTGTTGAAGGAAACTTTCAAAAGAATTGATCACCATTCATGAAATCCTCCTTTTACTCATTTGCAGGTTTTATTCACATTACTAGAAATGAACAGATCCCATCACAGAAAGCTGAGATATAGTGAAGACCTGGATAATGAGAAAGACCTGGCTACAATTACTTACTCTAGACCATTAGACATATTGGTAGAGAAAGATAGATGTACACTTATAGAAAGTTTCATCAGATTAAACAACATTTAGCATGTATAGTGACACTTATTAAAAGTATCTGACAATGTTGACAGGGAATCTACAAAACATGTTTGTGTGAATTGAAGTCTTGTTGATGTCAGTTAACTATGATTCCTCAATTGAAAAAGGAATTCATGGCGTCGATAAAGAATTTTAAAAAACTAAAAAAAACTATTGCCATTTTTTGTGCTTACCTCTTTTTGCAAATGGAAACAAGTATATATATTCTAAAGATTTCAATGCAATCATTGATTTGAGCCTTGTTTTCAATTTAGACTTGTTTTCTATAGATTAATACACTTTGTCATTTCATTACATTATAATCTGTTATTTGTAAGAGCTGTTTGATAGCAAGAATAAAAATCTCTTCCAATAGGGCACATTTAGATCTTAGAATTTTATTTCATTTCCTTATGAATAGATGGATGCTTTCATTGCTGCCTAAAGACCAGCAGCAAATGTTACATGCATATTTAGGATGAGAACATGTGGCATCTATATGTAATGCTAAAATTGAAAGAAAAAAATTGTTTTCGACTTGTCGCTAAAAGAATAGATTGGTTCCATAGCCCCCCCCCCCCCAGAAAATCAAATGGTTGCTGCCTTATGTTTTCAACAAGTTGAAGTTACAAACAAGTTTTTCTTAATTCCTACTATTACAGTTATTTAAAGTTTAAATAAATGTTTTTTTTTTATTATGATATTAGTAATGGAAGACAGTTTAACCGTAATCAAGATATTTTAATTCAGTTATAATTTGAGACGTTAATAAAATGGCACTGGCTACGTTTACATGGAAATGTAACAATAATAAAAATATTATTGTTACATTAGAGACTAAATGCCGGAATGCATGGTTGGGTAAGGACCTGTTTAATTACGAATGTAACAATAATTATTGAGGCTATACATTGCGTTATTGTTACATGAAAAACAGTAATGTACGATGGGACTAGAAATTTGTACTAATAATAAAAGTTGAAGACATTTATTTTATATTTACAATACATACATTTATTACATACATTTCATTTACTGTAATTTTTTATTTACAATGACAATTTCTACAAATCCTATAAGTGTTTTTTAAAGTCCGACACATTTTTGACGAACAAAATTACATCCTCCTCTGATACGTGTACCTACAGAAGTTCTTAGTATTTTTAAAAGTGACAGTTAGCAAACTTTGCTTTTGATGTATCAATTTTCATCAAATTGTATAGCTGTATGAAATTTATGTCTTGATATTGTTTTAGTTTCGTTTAAAACGCATCCCAAGTTTTAATGTTTTTCACCCTGAACAAATTGGTTCAAAGTATAATGACAGTAATAAGAGAAGGTGTGCAGTTATAAAATACTTTAAAAAAGTGAAACCATTGAAATATGTTTTTCGCCTTTGGCACTCCTAATCTTGAGTAGTATCTTTAAGAACATAAAAACCATTAATACGTAAAACTATTCAAGTTATACACCATTTGTTGAATAATAATATTTATTTTTGTATCAGTATCAGGGGCGGATCCAGCCATTTGATAAAAAGGGGGGGGGGTGTCCAACTATATGCTCCCATTCAAATGCATTGATCGGCAAGCCCCTTTACATAATAACGAAAATGTATACTATTTCAACTAGTCACTTTGTTCCCGTGGAACTTTTAAATCAGAGGAAGAACAAAGTAACACATAATAATAAGTTCCTCTGGAACTTTTCGGCTAGTGAGTTCTTTCCGCTCGGAACTTTCCAACGTGGGAACAAAAGAGCATTTACAATAACTTGGACATACACTAAAATCAGAAGTATACACAAGAAATTAAAATTTAACAAAAATGTACAAAACAATTATGAAAAATAAATATAATATATAGCAACAATCACCACATTAGTGGGTCCTCACTATGGACAGGTGCATACAGAATGTGGCGGCTTAAACATCTTAACTGGCACAAAACTCTCCCCTAACATAGGACAGTGTATGTGTATAATCTCAGACATTGAATCTTATAAATATAAATTGGAAATAACTTTTGAAAGTGGTAGGATTGCATAACATAAACATTACTGTACAAGCATTATTCATGTTATTTGATACTTTAGAAATACACATGTAGCTGAGAACAATGCCTGAGATAAATATTTTGACTAATTCTTTACACTATTCATCTGAACTTGGCCAAGTTTGCCTTTGGGTTTTTGATAAACTGCCTATAGCACCCTTTGGTGCTTTGATTTATCACATGATGCTGCTTCGTGTCCAGCGACAAATATATCAGTCACATTTCAAAAAGATAGTAACATGTATGTGTTGCAAAACATTGCTTTAGTTAATTTAAAACTACAGTGAATAGATCCTACAAAGCAATCAAGAAGAACTTTTAATCATGGATGAATCTGCTTTATGTCCAGCGATAAATATATCAGTCATAATACAAGAAGATAGTAACATGTAGGCAGTGGCTATTTGACCGGCACCGGCTAAATAGCAAATTTGCTATTTGACCGGCACCGGCAAAATAGCAAATTTGCTATTTAGCTGGCACTGAATAAAACTTCATTGATGTGATTAGTAGAGAATAAAAAAAGCTTAATAATAATTTAAAACCATTTTATCACAATATCAAGCATTAAAAATACAGTACAATCAAAAATAAAATATTGAAGATGTTCATAACTAAATAATTAAATACTTTATGATATTAATTAAAAGCATGAAAACACATTTGTATATACATTACTTAAAATATTTTTTTCTAAAATATTTATAAAAAAGTTGATGTCCAAATCTGTGAAAATCTATGGTTTAAATATCCTGCCATGCGATAAAAATAGTGTTATGTAAAACTACGTACATCATAAAAAAAAACAATATTAAAAGTTGTTTGCTACAAATTTCAAAAGGACACCTGAGCGGTATCTCGTTCTTCTTCTTGCAAAACTAGTTTTCGTGAATTTTCTCTCTTGTGATCTTTTCCTCCATGTACACAGCATAATTTCAATTGCCCATATACTAATTCGTTATTGATGTTTCTGTTTGGTGCTCGACATTTCATGGTTTTGATGGTACGTGCATCCCTTTTCCGCAGCTGAACAAAATGTTCCTTTTCATAATTTTCTATACCCAATGCAAACTCTTTGTAGGGTCTTTGTAGGAATTGAATTGTGCATTAAGCTCATTTTTTTAGGTGTTACATCCATTATCACACTATATACTGACCAACTATTTAGGTTCAGTTCATTTTGTTTGTAATATTTTTCAAATTAAATAAAATTTGCCGTAAGTCATATTCAGGTACATGATAGGGGTTTTTTTTGTAAAAGGAGAGTTGTATTTTGATTTTTAGAATATATTTAATTTGATAGTTAAAAGTTTAAGTGTTTATATAAGTAACAGTAACAAAAGTTTTAAAAATAAAATTTTGATAATTAATTATTATTCTTACATTTTAATGCCAGAGAGATATAATTTAATCAGAGCTGGCTAAATAGTAAATTTGCTATTTTGCTGGTGCCGGTCAAATAGCCACTGCCTTACAATATTACTACTAATCACATCAATGAACAGTTTTATTCAGTGCCGGCTAAATAGCAAATTTGCTATTTTGCCGGTGCCGGTCAAATAGCAAATTTGCTATTTAGCCGGTGCCGGTCAAATAGCCACTGCCTAACATGTATGTGTTTGTTATAAAACATTGCTTTAGTCAATTTAATATCCTTTCAACGAATTCTTGTTTACCAAACCAAAATACGGTATAGGTAACGTCTTTATTAAACCCTGATTTGTGTTATTGCTTTTTTGGTGTTAAATGCCACTTTCATCACAACTGGCTTTTTCATTGCGGACAGGTTTTTTTATCAGTAAAAAAAACAACAACAAAAAAATCAAACAAATGGTAGCATCAGCAATATATCTGTAGTCGTTAGGATGCTGTCTCATTAACTGAAACTCGCATCTCCTTTCTCCGCTCAGCGCGCACATGGAGATATTGCATTTTAAAATTTTCATAATGTACACTGGCCTACAGAAGAACTCACAAATCTTGATAAATATACGGTAATAATAAAATCAACGCAGTGGACAAAATCATTGGATTTTCTTGTTTTTGTAGTTTTATAAATAGATTAAGCTGTTTCTATATTTTTCTTATACTAGTATAGAAATAGAGAAAAAAAGAAATTCCAAATATGACGGATATTATTTGTGTACTGCATTTCAGTGATCATGGCAACTTACATTAACCCTATTCTACTCGCAGATCGAGAGCGGGGCTAACGGTTATGTCGCATGGTTCTCTTCACTTTTCTCTACACTTATTTCTTGGCAATAATTAACCTTTTATAAAACATGATCATAGAACATTTTGACCGATGCACATAGAAAAAGGGTACTTATTAACAAATAGTTTCTACGCAATGAAAAATATCAAAAGCAGATTAAATCAAGTGTAAATTGATATTATTCACACTATATAAAGTTTGTGTGTTGACAAATAAATTAAATTGATGACCATTGTTTTCTAAAAGTATTATCACGGCATCTTAATCCATAAATATTTCAAGGCCTAGTAACGTTAAATCGACTTATGGATGTCTCTTCTAAAATTATTTGAAAAATGGATTACAATCGTGTTTCCCTAACAAAATGCATTTGTTGCATTATAAAAATAGTGAAACTTAATTACTCATAAGAAATAATGACTTTTGATACCAAACACGCCATAAAAAGAAGAAAATGGTAAAATTCACATAAAAAGAAGAAAATGGTAAAATTCACAATTTTACGAATTTTTACAACATGGCAACCTGCATGGTTATAAATTTTCCAAAGAACTTTCATGCATTTTGAAGATGTAGAAATAAGAAATGTAATCTATTCTAACTAGCTGTCAGTTAACTGCGAGAACTCTCAGATTTGTTCCTATAGTGTCTGTTTGTTGTTGGGATGTACAAGTACCCGGTCACGTCCACTTGTATTTTTGTCCATCTGATGAGAGGAGTCTTTTTCAACTGATTTTTATAGTTCGTTCTTATGTTGTACAGTTATACCACTGTACCAGGTTAGGGGAGGGTTTGGATCCCGCTAACATGTTAAACCCAGCCACATTATGTATGTATGTGCCTGTCTCAAGTCAGGAGCCTGTAATTCAGTGGTTGTCGTTTGTTTATGTGTTACATATTTGTTTTTCGTATTTTTTTTAATATAAATAAGGCCGTTAGTTTCCTCGTTTGAATTGTTTTATATTGTCATTTCGGGCCTTTTATAGCTGACTATGCGGTATGGGCTTTGTTCATTGTTGACGGCCGTACGGTGAATAGTTATTAAAGGTACCAAGTTTTTAATTTGATACGCCATACGCTCGTTTCGTCTTCATAAGACTCATCAGTGACGCTCAGATCAAAATAATTAGAAAGCCAAAGCAAATACAAACTTTTAAGTTGAAGAGATTGAGGACACAAAATTCTCAAAAAGTTGTGCAAAATACGGCTAAGGTTAAATCTGTGCCTTGGATAAGAAAATCCGTAGTATTTCAAATAATTCATACTTTTGCAAACAGTAAACTTATATAAAATATTCATGTCAACACCGAAGTGCTGGCTACTTGGCTGGTGATGCCCTCGTGGACGAAACGTCCACCAGCAGTGGCATCGACCCAGTAGTGTAAATAGTTATCAAAGGTACCAGGCTTATAGTTCGCTGTGGATGCAAACGAACGACGTGTTGCGTATATAGTGAATACACTTTTTCAGCCGATGAATATGATAATTTATTCAAAATCTCATTCATATAGAAAAATACTAAGTTTTATCAATATGGTGAACCTTGGTGTATTGGTTACCGCATCGGACTGCTAATACAAGGTTCCTGGTTCGATTCCCATTTCGGGACTGAATTTTCGGCCCTTCAGCATTTCCGAGTATTGTCTTGAGAAACGATGAGAGTCCGTCGGCAGGGAAGATAAATGGCTGATCCGTGTTAATAGACAGCCATATCTCTTGCACGTAAAAGACACCCTTGTAGTTTCGAAAAAGAGCAGGTTTATGTCGCTAAAAGACAACACTCGCACACACAAAGTGGAAAGGGATTAATATAAGTTGCAATAAATTGTTTCCCAATCTACTATAAATAAATATGTGTAAATTTCTATGGAACAAACAATGACTAGGACCAAGTCACTAGCCTGGGAATACTGGCTTTAACTCCACTGGTAGAATAAGACACACAACTCATTTGCAGTAGTTACCAATTCAATGATTTTAGGATGGAATACAATCCATGTCATGTAGTATTTGCTTTAGATATGGGTCCTACAAATATTAAACCCGTAAGTTTTTTTAGTCACGAACTTGAGTATCAACAACTTGATTAATTTCTACTATACAATTAAAAGCTATCTGTAAATATTTAAGTAGCGAATTAATATATACTAAACGTAGAATAATGAAAAAAGTACTATAGCTATTCATAAAACACACCTGATTGATCTCCCTGACAGGTAACATTATCTAATTAGTTAGTGATTTGTGTCGTATTTTAAGATACTATCAATGTTTGTTTTTAATTTCTTTAAAGTCAAACCGCATTCAAAATCACCACGGTGATGTACATACAGCATATAAATTAAATGACAGTATTGGTCACACCGTCAGAATTCACTTAGATGTTGTAAGGAATTCGTCAAGTTAAGAAATGTTTTTTGAAATAAGTTTTACACTTTGTATTAGTTATCTCCTTATTGGTGTGTCAGGACATGGTCGTATGATAGAACCACCGCAGAGATCGAGTCTTTGGCGAGTGTATCCAGGACAGGGTTTTGAACCCAACTATAGTGATCATGGACTGTTTTGTGGTGGATTGTCTGTAAGTGTTTTTATTAATAATTTCCCGACAGTAAAGTCTACGTTTTACGAAGGCCAAGCTTATTTAATGAATGGCTTTTATTTATTTTGTATTTATTGAACCATAAAATTAATTTTTGACTCTTCACATTGAATAATCCGCGAAGCGGATTATGTTAAATGTGAACAGTCAAAAATTAATTTTATGGTTCAATAAATTCAAAATAAATTATTGCCATTCATTATAAATAAATTTCTATCAAAACTAATGCTCAAAGATATATATTAATACTAATAACAACGTACACAGATGTTTGCGTATGAATACACAACGTTAGAGTGGGCGTGTCTCCATAAAAATTGATAACATTGAAAATAAAGCCAATTCTTTTAGCCAATCAGAAGACAGTAAATACACCAAATTTATTTATTTAACAATACAGTTATCTCCTTACAAAAATCGACTCAGTGAACGAAATAATTGGATTTTCTTATGTTTATATATATAACTCAAGACATTCCTCCGTGGTATAACAAACATGTTTAGATGTTTCTGTATTATGACTGGTATAAAAAATAGAGAAAAATACAAATTCCAAATATCACGTATTTATTCGTGTACTGCATTTCAGTGTTAACACATAATCGTTCGTTGTAAAACTATAGAAGTTGATTTTTGCTGATTTAGGTCGTTTTATGTAATATATCCGTTTTTATTCTGTTGTAAGTCACCACTTCAGTTTGATCATGTATATCTATTATATAGATATAGGAAGCTGTGGTGGGAGTGCCTCCATCCAAATATAGTCATTTTATAAAATGTGCTGTTTGCAAAAGTATGAATTATTCTAAATAATAAGGATTTTCTTATCCCAGGCAGTAAACCCTAGCCGTATTGGGCACAACATTTTGGAACTTTTGGTCCTCAGTGCTCTTCAACTTGTATGTGTTTTGGCTTTCGACCTTTTTTCATCTGAGCGTCACTGGTTAGTCTTATGTGGACGAAACGCACGTCTGGCGTATTAAATTTTAACCTGGTACCTTGTGTTAGCTATTATTCGCATGTTTCTCTGTCATATATGTTCTCCCATTTATTTGTATTGTAGTCTTCTCCCATTTATTTGTATTTAAGTCCTGTCATGTAATGTTGTCATTTTAATTTTATATGTAACATTGCCATATAAGCGGGAGGTTTGGCATGCAAAAAAAAACAGGTTTAACCCACCATTTTTTTCTAAAAATGTCTTGTACCAAGTCAGGAAAATGGCCATTGTTATATAAGATTTCGTTTCTGTGTGTGTTATGTCGCTGTTTTCCTCTTTAGTCTTATATTTGATGCGTTTCCCTCAGTTTCAGTTTGTAACCCGTATTTGTTTTTTTTCTCAATCGATTTATGAGTTTCGAACAGCGGTATACTTCTGTTGCCTTTATTTATCATGTTTCTTTTTTTTTTCTGAATGACAATTTGCATGTTAACTCCTGCCAGTTTGTTTTCATAGCAACACGTGCACCATAGATTTTTGTGAAGCGTTTCATATAAACACTTCAATTGGTTTTGTCCTTTTTGAACGGTAACCACAAACCCTAGAATTAAAAAAAAATGATGATTTTATTCAAAGCGTTGTTTGAGGTTTCTGCAAACTAACCGTTGTAAATAAATATTTTTGAATAATAGGTAATTGTATCTATAAAAAACGGAATGTATAGTTTGACGCATGAAATATTGTAGTTTTAGAAAATATTCGAATGTATAACACAAAATACTTAAGAAAGAACATTCAACATGCTAGTCCGTAGGAAGGGAAGCCGGATAAATGGCTGACCCGTGTTAAGAGAAAGCCATATCTATTGCACGTTAAAGACACCATTGTAGATTTCTAGGCAGCACTCGCACCCACAAAGTGGAAAGGGATTAATATGAGTTGCAAAACTTGTTCCCCAATCCACTATAAATCAATATTTTTAAACCGACATGCTATAGGCATAAAACAATTATATCGTAATATTAAACGACCCTTTTTTATTACTATTCACTGTGTTCCTTACTTTTAAGAAAATCACCAGTACTGCACGCAATGTGAATATCAGGTTAATGTCACCTGTTTTTTTATGAGTCTAAAATACTTATAGTCTGTCGAGCCCTTCCTTAACTGTTTCGTGCCGAATACAACACTATTTATATCTTTCGGACACTGATCATATATATAAATACTCGTTTTGGATTTTTTTTCTTTTCTGAAATGGCTACACAATAGTTGAGAGAATGTGGCATGAAATCGACATTGTACGAAATATCACTTTGTTACTATATTTCACATTCGTCTCAACTCGGCCGATTCCGTACCCTCATCTAACGTAGGAGAGTAGCGGATTCTACCGAGGATTGTCGAATGTATATATACAAAGAATTTATAGCTGCAGTATAATTTGCATTAGATTTTTGGCGTAACTTATATCATAAACACTTACGCCTTTTCCAAACACTTTCCAGACACAAAAAAGAAAAAAAAGTAATTTAAATCTAACTAAAATAAAAATTCATGTTTAAATAAGTAAAATAAAAACCAACAGACAGCTCTTTAGCTTAACAGAAAAGCAAAAAAGACAAACATGGGTCTATAAAATGTGAATAATGAACAATAGGAACTCCAACATAAACCAAGATTAAACGAATCGTGTTCAACTGAGGACATATATTTATAGTATTGGTTTTGCTCATAATTAAAGGCCGTACCGAACAATGTCTTATAGCTTGTTTAACTCCTTTGGAAAGTTGTTTAAATGGCAATTATGTTGTATCTATCTTAATATATAGTTTGCACTGAAGGTCTCGTTTCAGTATAGACACCATTGCATTTGGTGATTTGTGGTTACAACAAGTGCATTGCTACTGTGGACATCAGTAACACAGATTTAAAACTGTGCCACAATCAACCAGCCTTCCGTAAAAAAAATGTGAAGAATTCTAGGGAAAAACTGAACAACATACAAAATAAGAAACGTTTTGAATTGAAATATTTAAAATTTCATTTGAAATTGTTTCCAGATTATTCTTTCATTAGGAAATGTTTATAGATTATTCTTTTAGGGAATTACACTACCAGGATTTCGAAATTTAGTTTCAGGTTTTATTTTAAGTCGGTGATACCGTGTGATGCGTTTTCAGATTCATCACGGACTCAACATGCAACTTCCTATTTACCAAAACATTTGATATATCATTTTACACATGATAGCCACGTGGAAAACTTTCGTCACATCTTCCTTGGGAACTAGTATACAAGGATTTCGGAAATTGGGTTTCAGGATTTATAAGTCAGCTATACCGTGTGGTGCGTTTTCAGATTCATCACTCAACAACTTCCTGTTTACCGAAATATTTCGGCGGGGGTATCATTAGTGAGCAGTAGCTCGCAGTTGGACTTGTTTTGTTTCAACTGTTACTCCTGGTCCTGCTCTTTTATTCGCCCGTAAAAAATTTGACGGGATGTATTATGGTATACAAATGTCGTCTGTCCGTTTGTCTGTCCGGCGTAAACATGTTGCACCGCAACTTGAGAACGGTTTATCCTAATTTCATGAAACTTAATATAGTTGTTTCTTATAATGGTCAAACGATCTGTACATCTTTTGGTGAAAATAAGATTAAAACTTTTCGAGTTACGGGACTTTGGTACTAAAACAGGAGTGTGGTTTTTTTACATGTCGCGCCGTATCTCAAAAACGTTTTATGATTATTGCTTAAAACTTGACACATTTCTTTGTTATATTAATCTAAAAATTTTGCATACTTTTTTATTTTGATTCAAAACGTTATTTAAGAGATATTGATTTTTTTGTAAATAAAAAGGGGGATTCAGATGTCGCGCTGTATCTCAGAAACCATTTATGATTATTGCCGGCATAAAACTTACACACAAGATGATTGGCGTATCATGCACAAATGACGCAGCTGTTTATTTTCAATTCCACCCTGCTCCCTCCCCCATAAAAATCAAATGGAAGCTTCCTTATTTTACAATAAGTTCGTTAAATTTCCAGATTATTCTTTTATTTGAAATATAGGTTCCAGATTATTCTTTTATTTGAAATATAGGTTCCAGATTATTCTTTTATTTGCAAGTTTCCAGATTCTTAAACCATTTCAAGTACTCGTGAATTGATAAGATTGAATTTATATTTTCAGAGACAATATTATCAAAACGACGGTAAATGTGGCACATGTGGCGATCCATATGACGGCGAGCGTAAAAATGAGGCCGGTGGAATATACGCTACAGGTTTTATTGCCAGAAGATACGAGAAAGGTCAAGACATCGAAGTCGAGATTCAGCTGACAGCCAACCATCTTGGATCTTTCGTGTTTAAAATTTGTCCAATAACGATATTACCACTCAAGTCTCACAGGAATGTTTAGACCAGAATGTCTTAGAGCTAGCAGGACAACCTGGTGTAACTCGGTACGAACCTGGCAGTAATATAGGATCACATTACGTCAAACTGGCACTTCCGGCGGATATGACATGTGAACAGTGTGTACTGCAATGGCATTATACTGCAGGTACAAATAAGTCAAAATAGAAATATAAGTAACAAAATATAATTCCTAATTTATAATTTTATGGGAAACAATCTTTCGTTTTTTAATGTCCTTTTTATGTGTTTTCATCAGCATATACATGTCCTTTTAATGTGCTTTCAAGAGCATACATGCATATCCTTTGGCGGGTTTTTTAAGACATGATCCTAGTTTCTTAATTTACATGTTCTTCAATCTAATTAAAAACCTATCTCTCATCGCTCCAATTTTCTGATATGTCGCATGGGAGATCTAATGAAACACGCTTTGAGGTCAAATGTGAGTGTCCTCGTAGGTGTGTCTTTTTCGACGAATGAAAATGAGTCTTCGACGAACTTGAAAGTTTATCGTAAGGTAAAGGGATGTAACTCATTTTATTTACGAAGAAATCGTCAGTCAAAAGAATTCATAAACTTTTTTGATTGGCTAATTGATAGGTTGTCAACTCATTTGCATATCATTATAAATTCATAACTTCTAGTTCACTCACATTGACCTCAAAGTCGGTTT
This sequence comes from Mytilus edulis, assembly GCA_019925275.1. Taxonomy (NCBI): domain Eukaryota; kingdom Metazoa; phylum Mollusca; class Bivalvia; order Mytilida; family Mytilidae; genus Mytilus; species Mytilus edulis. The sequence goes on along the minus strand of CM034359.1, from coordinate 64,363,316 downwards.
CGTTAGATCTCCCACGCGACATATCAGAAAACAGGGGATGAGAGATTGGTGTTTAATTAGATTGCATGTTCGTAATACTCAAGCATGGTCCACAACCAAATGAAATTAAACAAAACCCGTTATTGTATAATTCTGTTAAATCTAAGGACAAAAGATAATATAGTAATAGTATATATACAAGTCCTTTTAAGATTTTGTTTTTTCCTGATATTTTTTTATCTTGTGTGCCTTTTATCAAAGCTCATTACTAAATATAAAAGCTATGTCAATTATGATTGAAGTTTTGCAAATCACAAATCATTTACTTGAATTGAACAGTAGGTTTTTTTTATTAACCGCTGAACCCTTACGATAGTGTCTTTACCAAGAATGCAGTCAAAATTTTTGTTATTTCACTTACTTAACATTGTAACATCGTTATAAAACAAATGTTAGTGATGTTTTCTTTCAGTTGCATCAACATGAAAATACCAATTTATTGTTTTTGATTAATATTAACAGGCCTCAATTTTGTTTTGATGGTCGTTTATCTTCAATTTCCCACATAGCAAAGTCCTAAATCTAATAACATATATCTGCAATACGCAAATCGTTTGATATTTAAGATTCAAAACCGATTTTACATGTGATATTACAAATTTCAGTTTGCATTTTGTCAGAAAGATAGCTTTTAGACACTGCTTGAGAATATCAAGAAAGATAGGTCACCGTACTTTTTCCGGCTAAAAAAAATAATAGGAAAATTCCATACAGAATCCTTCAGAAAATGCACTTTCAGAGTTACCTCCCTTAAAATGCCAATTTAAAAAAAAAAAAACAACCAAATAATAACATTTGCAAAATATATCAATATTTAGAAGTTATATTCTTATAAATTGGTACTTTTAAATGAAAATAAACATTAAACATCTGCATTCCTGCATCAATTTACTAACTTGATGGAAAACTGGACCTTTGATCTCTGTTTTTACAATCAAGATGGAGAAGACACCCATACACCTTAAACTAAATAAAATAGATTATTTATTAAAAGTACTATACTTACATGTGTCCATAGCTTCAATTAACTGTCATTGTTTCTTTTTAAAAGTAATTAAGGAAATGGACTCGTGTGGTGGTTTTAAACGAAATATTTAATTTGCAGGAAATAATTACAATGGACCACAGGAAACTTTTATCAACTGTGCTGATGTAGCCATTGACGATGATTCTAATCCTATCAATCCAACACAGCTACTTCCAGGCCACCAACCACCACCACAAAATCAACAACCCAGAGACCACTTACAACCACAAAAAAACAAACAACGACTAAACCAACAACCACATCGGCTCCGTCTACAAGCAAACCGACGACTAAAGTGCCGTCTACAACAACAACTCCCTCTTCCGGTCATATGACTTCATGTGAAGCAGACAAAATAATTGATTGTATTGGAGTTGGTGTTTTTGCTGGTATAGGCTATGAACGGTGGTGTAATACCTACTGTGGATATCAACATGCTGCATGTTCACCCGATCTATGCCAGTGTAGCTGTATACTGAAGGCCACGTGTAGAGCAATTGGTGGGTATGAGACCATACCTGGTATGGACAAGTATTGTGAAGATGCATGTCAATATGGTTGTAATCATCTTAGTAATATGTGTTCCTGTGACTAGCTTCAAATCATGAATAAAACATTATCATTATGATAATCCTTTTTCTGAAAGGTTAAATGATCAATAAACAGGAAATTAAAATATTGCAATTTCAAAGGTAGTGGTGAAGTACTCACTCCAATCACTTGAATCTATGTATCGCCTTTTTTACTTACAAAATATAAATTCATTTTGAAAGAACAGTTTTATCTTAATATTTGGGTCAATTGCTACACAATCTGTATCACAACGTTATCAACATCTATTATATTGGCAATCAAAAAGAGCTCCAGGGTAATGGTGACACTAACTTCTCTAGAAGTGGTTTGAAGCCGAGGTAGGGTTTAAAATCTCCAATCTGTTTGAGTGATTAGAATTGAGGTTCATTCTAAATACACTATTTTAGCACCCATCATGCAAGTACGAATATTTTCCATTCCAATCATGTAGATAGATAGTTTACTTTGCTTTATGTTGTAAAGAAAACTAGGCGCGTCTATGGCTTAAAGGCTGGTTGAGACAATAAAATGAAGCTGATGTATATTATAGACAAGGAGATGTGGTATGATTGCCCATGAGTAAACTGAATTGAGGTATCGACATTGCTCATTGTTAAAGGCTATGCTGTGACCTATAGTTGTTAAATTCTGAGTCATTTGGTCTGTTCTGAGAGCTGTTTCATTGGCAATCATACCACATCTTATTACTTTTATATATGAGATAACTATCCACCAATGACCAACATAAATGGATGCCCGGAAAGCAACTAGCTTAAGAGGCGAACATACAACCAACATTAAACAATGAACATGGCATATATATTATACAGCTAGACTATTTATTTCATAATTTACAAATCAATTGTTGTTCTTATCAATCATATGTTAAATCCTGAAAATGAGGACCATCTGCCTTCTAAGAATACACCATGAGTGGAATATGTGCGTACCCATGCTGTGTTGCCTTTAAATTATATAAAATGTTGTTCTGGAAAGAAAACCAGGTGTTTGTTCCTAAAAAAAATATGGTGCCCATATTATTCTAGCTGATAAGCAAAAAACAAGATAAATTCCTCATCAAATAAGGATAAATATACCTTTTGGTTTACATTGACATTTTTGTGGTGTTAGACTGTTATGTCTACCATTAGAAATCTTCATCTGCCATTTTGAATATTTCATGAGATCAGACTCTGCTTCTAAACATTTGTTCTTCTCAGCACAAGTACATTTGCCAACACGAAGATAATGAGGAGAATAGAGCGAGGGATATTCATTCTACAAATTATCGATATTGAGTTTATTGAGTAGCATTATAAAATAACCCATGTGTATGTATGACAATCAAAATGGAAGTGCAATGTAAACCAGTCAGCTATGCTTGTAAAACTTTATGAATAATAGAAACGTATGCTAAGCAGGAAACAAAAACAAACAAAAAGCGACTACAGAAAGCAAAACCAACTTACATCTTGAGTTTGTATATGTTAGCGACAATAAGTGAAATTAGGCATTAAGCTTAAATCCTAGACAATAAGCTAACGCCTAGGCATTAGGTTATTGCCTGAAATTTCCAGACCTGAAATCTGATGATGATTATTAATCCTATTGTCGAACACAATCTTCGGCAATAAGTAAACTCTGGAATGTATGCATATTTGGTGATTTATTCTTGATATAAAGTCGTTTTTTAATTATATTTCTAATATTACATGTATGAATATACATTCATTGACAGATTTTCAAATTAAGTAAGTTAATTTAATAATTTTAGCAATTAAAAAACAGAATTAACTCATACTTTTGTCGTGTTTTTGTGGTATTATAAAATATTAAAAAAAGAATTAAAGAAGTGATTGTATCCAATTAAAAAAGGAGGAAGATTCAATAGAATAATTATAGTATTTATTTGAAAAGTTGTAGACTTCACTAGTCGGGCTGGTTTGAACTGGTCAAAAGTAAAAATATTAAGATATGATTTTTTGCTCACACCATTTTCAAATTTTTGTTATTGGATAGGTCAATTTTCTTTGTTAACGGTTCTACAATTTGTTATAACAAAATGATTTTAACATAAATACCTATCAAGTTTTTTTTATATTTTGATGCCCCACCGACGATAGTGGAGGGGCATTATGTTTTCTGGTGTGTGCGTCCGTTCGTTCGTTCGTTCGTCCGTCCATTTGTCCATTCGTCCGTCTTTACCGCTTCAGGTTAAAGTTTTGGTCAAGGTAGGTTTTGACGATGTTGAAGTCAAATCAACTTGAAACTAAGTATGCATGTTCTCCATTATATGATCTTTCTAATTTTAATGACAAATTAATATTATTGCTCTAATTTCATGGTCCACTGAACATGAAAAATGATAGGGCGAGTGGGACATCCGTGTACTATAGACACATTTTTGTTAAATTATTATTTTATGCGTTTGAATATAAATAATATATTTTGTTAGTGATTTTATTTCCGGTCTCTTGTGGACAGTTGTCTATTTGGCAATTATACCAAATCTTCTTTTTTATATTAGGTGTACTATAAATTCATTTTTGTTAAATTATTATTTTATGCGTTTGAATATAAATAATATGTTGTGTTAGTGATTTTATTTCCGGTCTCTTGTGGACAGTTGTCTCTTTGGCAATTATACCAAATCTTTATATTTAGGATGAAACTGGGCTCTGTAGTTTTGCATCGGTAAATTATGTTTTTTCTTTTGCTCATATTCAAACGTATGTTAATTGCAGTAATAAAATAAAACAGTTGAAGTACTCAGTATTTATATGAAAGATGCACGAGATTACAATTAGCTTGTTCAATTCTAATATATAAATGGTAGTTTTATTTTTTTACTTATGTTTTGTTTCAAAGAGTTTAAATGTACAATTATAATATCAAAACTATTTATTACAATTAATTTAAAAATAATAGTTATTTTTTGATAATTTGTCGGTTTTTTAAATTAAAGTTGTTGGTTAAATTTGATACAATATTTCAATTTTTACATTTGATATTTTCTTTTACGCCAATACTAAGTTAAGACAGCGGTTAGGACATCCTAGCAAAGACAATCCTCAGATAGCTTCGATGTGCATGCTAATGCATGTCGTAAGTCGGTCCTAACTTTATCATAATTTCAGTCCTAATAATATCTTAAAGGACCGATCTTATGACAGTTTCGATAATCATTTTTATTGAAATGAATAAATGTCTTTTATTTACTCGCATTCATATTTTAGGCATTTAACTTAATGCCTGCACACTTTTTCAGGATTTAAGCTTAAATCCTAGGATTTAAGACTAATGCCTAACATCATTTATGCAATATACTTACTGCCTAGACGTTAGCTTTTTGTCTAGGATTTAATCTTAATGCCTATTTTCACTTATTGCCGCTAACATATACATACTGTGGCTGTTGTTTTTTCTATGGTCGGGTTGTTGTCTCTTTGGCACATTCCCCATTTCCATTCTCAATTTTATGTTGTCCTTGAAAGATAGTGTAATTTTAATAAGACAAGCTCTGAGACTCTCTTTATATAAAATTATCGAAAAGTATCAATGTCTATGTGTTATAAAACTATCCATAAAAATCAAATGACAAAAATATAAACAATTTTTTTTTATCAATAAAAATGAGAAAGGAAATGGGGAATGTGTCAAAGCGACAACAACCCGACCATAGAGCAGACAATAGCCGAAGTATACAAGAATATGAATTTTAAAAACATCCACCATCTAAACCTAGATCCCATATAACCATAGCATGTCAGACCTTAAATGGCGGTCATGTGACATATGTATCAATCTCAGACTACTAATAAGGGACGTCTGTCAGTTTTGAGTTTCTGAAAGTAAAATCACAAAAATACCAAACTCCGAGGAAAATTCAAAACGGAAAGTCTCTTATTAAATGGCAAAATCAAAAGCTAACATATAATACAAATGGATAACAACTGCCATATTCTTGGTACAGGCATTTCCCTATGTAGAAAATGGTGAATTAAATCCGGTTTTATAGCTAGCTAAACCTTTCCATTGTACGACAGTCAATTCCATTATATCGATGTGTGAACAAAAGAAACTGACATATAATAGGTAACAATGTCAAAAACAAATATGTAATAAAGACATATAGGAAAAGCCCATAAGCAAAAATGAAAAACAAAAATACAAAAATTTACAATAGCACAATAACACAATGAAGGGATGTATAAGTACCGAGTCACGACAAATGGATATCACAAAAATACACTCAACAGTAAAAGTAATATTTAAACAAACATTGTGTTAAATACAAGAACAATATAACACGTTATTATGATGATAAGCAACGTCAGTATCCAGAATCTATACTACAAGACCATCGTGTATTATTTATTCTATTCATTAACAATGTTATGAGTCTGAGTTCCTTCAGACACCTGTCAAAATCAAACGGATTAAAGTAGCCAGGTCATTTTATTTCACATTCAGATATATTGATGATGTTCTTTCCATTAACAATCCACACTTTTCCGATTGGGTTCCATTAATACATCCTCCTAGAACTAAATATCAAAGACTTATTTTGACCTCGAATTTGAAATACACGGTCATCTATGTTCCAGAATCAATGACAAAAGAGACGATTTTAATTTTGAAATTATCATTTTCCCCTACATTAGTAGCAATATACCAACTTCACCTGCATATTTGATATACTTTTCCCAAATTCTTTCGGTATTCAAGAGCTTGCAGCTGCTTCCCATACTTTGTAAAACGTCACCAGTGTCTCAACAGAAAGTTGATGAACCAGGAATATGTCAAAGAACATCTTATTCCTCTTCTAAACGTTTATCAGAAGATACCAAAAACCTTGTTATTGAATAGTCCTTATCAACTTCACAAATAATACACGATGGTCTTGTCGTATAGATTCTGGATACTGACGTTGCTTATCATCATAATAACGTGTTACATTAATCTTGTATTTAACACAATGTTTGTTTAAATATTACTTTTACTATTGAGTGTATTTTTGTGATATCCATTTGACGTGACTCGGTACTTATACATCCCTTCATTGTGTTATTGTGCTATGGTAAATTTTTGTGTATTTTTGTTTTTCATTTTTGCTTATGGGCTTTGTCTATATGTCTTTATTACATGCATATTTTTTTTTATTTTTTTTTGTAGTAATTAAGATAATAACACATTGTTGACTGTTGTATCCTTATTTTGACATTGTTACCTATTATGTCAGTTTCTGTTGTTCACACATCGTTGTCAATATAATGGAATTGTATGCGACTGTCGTACAATGGAAAGGTTTAGCTAGCTATAAAACTAGATGTAATTCACCATTTTCTATATAGGGAAATGCCTGTACAAAGAATATGGCAGTTGTTATCCATTTGTTTTATGTGTTTGCGCTTTTGATTTTGCCATTTAATAAAAGACTTTCCGTTTTGAATTTTCCTCGGAGTTTGGTATTTTTGTGATTTTAGTAGTCTGAGATTGATACATATGTCACATGACCGCCATTTAAGGTCTGACTTGCTATGGCTATGGGATCTAGGTTTAGATTTTGGATGTTTTTATAATTCATATTCTTGTATACTTGATAAAAAAAAATTGTTTATATTTTTGTCATTTGATTTGTATGGATAGTTTATAACACATAGACATTTATATCACTTTTCGATAATTTTATATAAAGAGAGTCTCAGAGCTTGTCTTAAAATTACACTGTCATCTTTCAAGGACGACAGTATGTATATGTTAGCGGCAATAAGTGAAAATAGGCATTAAGATTAAATACATGCATTAGCATGCACATCGAAGCTATCTGAGGATTGTCTTTGCTAGGATGTCCTAACCGCTGTCTTAACTTAGTATTGGCGTAAAAGAAAATATCAAATGTAAAAATTGAAATATTGTATCAAGTTTAACCAACAATTTTAATTTAAAAAAACCGGCAAATTATCAAAAAATAACTAATATTTTTTAATTAAGTGTAATAAATAGTTTTGATAATATAATTGTACATTTAAACTCTTTGAAACAAAACATAAGTAAAAAAATAAAACTACGATTTATATATTAGAATTGAACAAGCTAATTGTAATCTCGTGCATCTTTCATATAAATACTGAGTACTTCAACTGTTTTATTTTATTACTGCAATTAACATACGTTTGAATATGAGCAAAAGAAAAAACATAATTTACCGATGCAAAACTACAGAGCCCAGTTTCATCCTAAATATAAAGATTTGGTATAATTGCCAAAGAGACAACTGTCCACAAGAGATCGGAAATAAAATCACTAACAAAATATATTATTTATATTCAAACGCATAAAATAATATTAAACAAAAATAAGTCTATAGTACACGGAATATAAAAAAGAAGATTTGGTATAATTGCCAAAGAGACAACTGTCCACAAGGTGTCAGACCACCAATTAAAAATCCCTATCTGTTCAACCAAATTTTGCAATTTTCACAGCTTTCTAAATATTTTACCTTAAGTTTAACTTCAAGTAAACCAGGTATATCCTGAATTGTACATGTATCACCTTCCTACATGCCAATTTTCAACCAATGTTTAAAGTCTTGTAACAAATTTCTGATTTTGAAAAGACAGGTACTACCAAAATAACTCCCGGTTTTCTGGAAATCTTAAATTAGTGTACTATGTAGCGCATTAATCCTGAATTTTTAATGCAATCTCATAGACAAGTGAATTTTGGCTCAAATGGTCTAAATATATTTCCCTTTCACCATAAGTTTCATTTCTGCAAATTTGTTGGTTAGTTTAAGTAAACAATGACATCAAAAGCACTATTTTGTGTCAAAGTAGGACTACTTTTACCTACGTTTTAAATTGGAGGGAGTAATCGGTGGTCTGACACCACAAGAGACCGGAAATAAAATCACTTACAAAATATATTATTTATATTCAAACGCATAAAATAATAATTTAACAAAAATGTGTCTATAGTACACGGATGTCCCACTCGCCCTATCATTTTACATGTTCAGTGGACCGTAAAATTAGAGCCATAATATTAATTTGGCATTAAAATTAGAAAGATCATATCATGGGGAACATGCGTACCTAGTTTCAAGTTGATTTGACTTCAACATCATCAAAACCTACCTTGACCAAAACTTTAACCTGAAGCGGTACAGACGGACGAATGGACAAATGGACGGACGAACGAGCGAACGGACGCACACACCAGAAAACATAATGCCCCTCCACTATCGTAGGTGTGGCATCAAAATATGAAAACTTGATAGGTATTTGTGTTAAAATCATTTTATTAAAACAAATTGTGGAACCGTTAACAAAGAAAATTTACCTATCCAATAACAAAAATTGGAAAGTGGTGTGAGCAAAAAATCATATCTTAATATTTTTAATTTTGACCAGTTCAAACTAGGCCGACTAGTGAAGTCTACAACTTTTCAGATAAATATTATGATTATTCTACTGAATCTTCCTCCTTTTTTATTTGGATACAATCACTTTTTTAATTCTTTTTTAATATTTTATAATACCACAAAAACACGAAAAAAGTATGAGTTTATTGTTTTTTAACTGCTAAAATTACTAAATTAACTTACTTAATTTGAAGATCTGTCAATGAATGTATATTCATACATGTAATATTAGAAATCTAATTAAGAAACGACTTTATATCAATAATAAATCATCAAATATGCATACATTCCAGAGTTTACTTATTGCCGAAGATTATGTTCGGCAATAGGATGAATAATCATCATCAGATTTCAGATCTGGAAATTTCAGGCAATCACTTAATGCCTAGGCGTTAGCTTATTGCCTAGGTTTTAGCTTAATGACTAATTTCACTTATTGCCGCTAACATATACAAATGTATACAAAAGATGTTATTTGGTTTTGCTTTCTTTTTTGTTTGTTTTTTTGTTTCCTGCTTAGCCTACGTTTCTATTATTTATAAAGTTTTACAAGCATAGCTGACTAGTTTACATTGCACTTCCATTTTGATTTGTCATATATACTAATGGTTTATTTTATAATGCTACTCAATAAACTCAATATCGATAATTTTAGAATGAATATCTCCTCGCTCTGTTCCTTCCTCATTATCTTCGTGTTGGCCAATGTACTTGAGAAGAACAAATGTTTAGAAGCAAAGTCTGATCTCATGAAATATTCAAAATGGCAGGTGGAGATTTCTAATGGTAGACATAACAGTCTAACACCGCAAAAATGTCAATGTAAACCAAAAGGTATATTCATCCTTATTTGATGAGGACATTTTATCTTTTTTTTTTTGCTTATCAGCTAGAATAATATGGGCACCGTATTTTTTTTTAGGAATAAACACCTGGTTTTCTTTTCAGAACAACATTTTATATAATTTAAAGGCAACACAGCATGGGTACGCACATATTCCACTTATGGTGTATTCTTAGAAGGCATATGGTCCTCATTTTCTGGATTTAACATAATTATGATTGATAAGTGATCAACAATTGAACTGTGAATTATGAAATAAATATTTTAGCTGTATAATATATATGCTATGTTCATTTTTGAATATTTTGGTTGTATGTTCGCCTCTAAAACTAGTTGCTTTCCGGGCATCCATTTATGTTGGTCATTGGTGGATAGTTATCTCATATATGAAAATAAGAAGATGTGGTATGATTGCCAATGAAACAGCTCTCCAGAACAGACCTAATGACTCAGAATTTTACAACTATAGGTCACAGCATGGTCTTTAAAAATGAGCAATGTCGATACCGCAATTCAGTTTACTCATGGGCAATCATACCATATCTCCCTGTCTATAATTATACTTCAGCTTCATTTGATTGTCTCAACCAGGCTTTAAGCCATAGACTCGCCTAGTTTTCTTTTCAACATAAAGCAAAGTAAACTATCTATCTACATGATTGGAATGGAAAATATTCGTACTTGCATGATGGGTGCTAAAATAGTGTTTTTAGAATGAACCTCAATTCTAATCACTCAAACAAATTGGAGATTTTAAAACCACTTCTAGAGAAGTTAGTGTCACCATTACCCTGGAGCTCTTTTTGATTGCCAATATAATAGATGTTGATAACGTTGATGATACAGATTGTGTAGCAATTGACCCAAATATTAAGATAAAACTGTTCTTTCAAAATGAATTTATATTTTGTAAGTAAAAAAGGCGATACATAGATTCAAGTGATGGATTGAGTACTTCACCACTACCTTTGAAATTGCAATATTTTAATTTCCTTTTTATTGATCATTTAACCTTTCAGAAAAAGGATTATCATAATGATAATGTTTTATTCATGATTTGAAGCTAGTCACAGGAACACATATCACTAAGATGATCATAACAACCATATTGACATGCATCTTCACAATACTCGTCCATACCAGGTATGGTCTCATACCCACCAATTGCTCTACACGTGGCCTTCGGTATACAGCTACACTTGCATAGATCGGGAGAACATGCAGCATGTTGATCACCACAGTAGGTATTACACCACCGTTCATAGCCTTTACCAGCATAAACACCAACTCCAATACAATCAATTACTTCGTCTGTTTCACAGAAAGTCACATGACCGGAAGAGGAAGTTGTTGTTGTAGATGGCGCTTTAGTTGTCGGTTTTCGTGTAGATGGTGCCGATGTTGGTTTAGTCGTTGTTGTTCTTTTTGTGGTTGTTAGTGGTCTCTGGGTTGTTGATTTTGTGGTGGTGGTTGGTGGCCTGGAAGTAGCTGGTGTTGGATTGATAGGATTAGAATCATCGTCAATGGCTACATCAGCACAGTTGATAAAAGTTTCCTGTGGTCCATTGTGATTATTTCCTGCAAATTAAATATTTCTTTTAAAACCACCACACGAGTCCATTTCCTTAATTACTTTTAAAAAGAAACAATGTCAGTTAATTGAAGCTATTTGGTTTAACGGTTAATTATGGTCTATTTCAGAAAGGTTTATTTTTGAATACTCATGATCAAATGGTATCCCATTCTTAGGAAATCTAACTTTATGGACAATATTTATTTGACAAAATGTAAAGCGCCATTTGTTATATCACATGTAAAATCGGTTTTAACTCTTAAAAATCAAACGAGAAAAAATAAATTGCAGGTATGTTATAAGATTTAGAACCATACTATGAAGGTAATTGAAGATTTACAACCATCAAAACAAAATTAAAGACTGCATATATATCTTAAAAAACAATATAGGTATCTTCATTTTGATGCAACTGAAAGAAAACATCACTAACATTTGTTTTATAACGATGTTACAATGTTAAGTAAGTGAAATAACAACATTTTTGACTGCATTCTTGGTAAAGACACTATCGTAAGGGTTCAGCGGATAATAAAAAAAACCTACTGTTCAATTCAAGTAAATGATTTGTGATTTACAAAACTTCAATCATAATTGACATAGCTTGTATATTTAGTAATGAACTTTTGATAAAAGGCACACAAGATAAAAAAAAATATCAGAAAAAAACAAAATCTTAAAAGGACTTGTATATATACTATTACTATATTATCTTTTGTCCTTGGATTTAACAGAATAACGGTTTTGTTTAATTTCATGTGGTTGTGGACCATGCTTGAGTATTATAAACATGTATTAAGAAACTAGGATCATGTCTTCAAAAAACCACCAGAGGACATGCATGTATGCTCTTGAAAGCACATTAAAAGGACATGTATATGCTGATGAAAGACATTAAAAAACGAAAGATTGTTTCCCCATAAAATTATAATTTGGAATTATATTTTGTTACTTATATTTCTATTTTGACTTATTTGTACCTGCAGTATAATGCCATTGCAGTACACACTGTTCACATGTCATATCCGCCGGAAGTGCCAGTTTGACGTAATGTAATCCTATAACACTGCCAGGTTCGTACCGAGTTACACCAGGTTGTCCTGCTAGCTCTAAGACATTTTGGTCTAAACATTCCTGTGAGACTTGAGTGGTAACATCGTTATTGGGACAAATTTTAAACACGAAAGATCCAAGATGGTTGGCTGTCAGCTGAATCTCGACTTCGATGTCTTGACCTTTCTCGTATCTTCTGGCAATAAAACCTTTAGCGTATATTCCACCGGCCTCATTTTTACGCTCTCCGTCATATGGATCGCCACATGTGCCACATTTACCGTCGTTTTGATTATATTGTCTCTGAAAAAATAATTTCAATCTTATTAATTGACGAGTACCTGAAATGGTTGAAGAATCTGGAAACTTGCAAATAAAAGAATAATCTGGAACCTATATTTCAACTAAAAGAATAATCTGGAACCTATATTTCAACTAAAAGAATAATCTGGAACCTATATTTCAACTAAAAGAATAATCTGGAACCTATATTTCAAAAAAAGAATAATCTGGAAATTTGCAAATATTGTAAATAAGGAAGCTTCCATTTAATTTTTATGGGGGAGGGGGCCAGGGTTGAATTGAAAATAAACAGCTGCGCCATGAGTGCATGATACGCCAATCATCTTGTGTGTAAGTTTTATGCCGGCAATAATCATAAATAGTTTCTGAGATACAGCGCGACATAAAAATTTTGACGGGCGTATAAAAAAGCAGGACAGGAGTAACAGTTGAAAAAAAAGGTACTGCTCACTAATGATACCCCCGCCGAAATATTTCGGTAAACAGGAAGTTGTTAAGGTGGTACCTAACACTACAGGGAGATAACTCTGTTAAATCAGCAGAACGTTTTAATGACGTTGTGTTCATTAGGGAATATCAAGCTTCTCAATGATCAAACTAAGTGTTTGTCAAACTGCTATATAACCAGTGTAATTTTTCTGATTAAACGGTTGGTTCAAATCTTTTGATTTTTTTATATTTTTGTTAAAGGGTCAAAGTAAATACTTTGTCAAATTTTAAAGAAAATTAAACGAGCCAAATTAATTTTAGTTAAAGTGTTAGGTACCACCTTAAGTGATCAATCTGAAAACGCATCACACGGTATAGCTGATTTATATAAATCATGAAACCAAATTTCAGAAATCCTTGTATACTAGTTCCTAAGGAAGATGTGACAAAAGTTTCCACTTGGCTTTCATGTGTAAAATGATACTACAAGTGTTTTGGTAAATCAGAAGTTGTTGGGTGATGAATCTGAAAACGCATCACACGGTATAACTGACTCATATAAATCCTGAAACCAAATTTCAGAAATCCTTTTAGTGTAATTCCCTCAAAGAATAATCTATAAAAAACATGAAACTATTTAATATGAAAGAATAATCTAGAAACTATTTCAAATGAAAGAATAATCTGGAAACCATTTCAAATGAAATTAAAAATATTTCAATTTAAAAAGTTTCTTATTTTGTATGTTGTTCAGTTTTTCCTTTAAATTTTTCACATTTTTTTACGGGAGGCTGGTAGATTGTGGCACAGTTTTAAATCTGTGTTACTGATGTCCACAGTAGCAATGCACTTGTTGCAGCCACAAATCACCGAAAACAACTTTGTTGAGAGCAACATGGCGGTCGGTGTCTATACTGAAACGAGACATTCAGTGCAAGTTATATAAGACATATCTACAGACTTGTCATTTGAATAACTTTCCAACCAGGTTAAACAAGCTATAAGACATTGTACAGTACGGCCGTAACTTATGAGCAAAACCAATACTATAGTTATATGTCATCAGTTGAAAACGCTTCGTTTATTCTTGGTTTTTGTTTGGGTTCCTATTGTTCATTGTAAAATTGAGAATGGAAATGGGGAATGTGCTAAAGAGACAACAACCCGACCATAGAAAAAAACAACAGCAGAAGGTCACCAACAGGTCTTCAATGTAGCGAGAAATTCCCGCACCCGGAGGCGTCCTTCAACTGGCCCCTAAACAAATATATACTAGTTCAGTGATAATGAACGCCATACTAATTTCCAAATTGTACACAAGAAACTAAAATTAAAATAATACAAGACTAACAAAGGCCAGAGGCTCCCACTTGGGACAGGCACAAAAATGCGGCGGGGTTAAACATGTTTGTGAGATCTCAACCCTCCCCCTATACCTCTAGCCAATGTAGAAAAGTAAACGCATAACAATACGCACATTAAAATTCAGTTCAAGAGAAGTCCGAGTCTGATGTCAGAAGATGTAACCACTGACATGCCAGCTCCAGACTTCAATTAAACTGACTGAAAGATTATGATTTCATCATATAATCATCAGGCACAATCCTTCCCGTAAGGGGTTTAATTTTAGTATCATACCATCATAACATATATGTGAAGAACATAACCCGTGTCATGCCAACAACTGGTTTTTGAATAAATGTGTTTAGTTCATAGACCCGTGTTTGTCTTTTTTGCTTTTCTGTTAAGCTATATAGCTGTCTGTTGGTTTTCATCTTACTTAAACATGACTTTTTTTCAGTTTTATATTATTTACTACAAAATTGCTACATGTTTTGTTTATAATTGACATTGATTTTTATGTATATCCTTATTTGTCAATCAAGTTTTCCAAAATTAAGTAATGAGGAGGGGGGTCGGGGGTCTGTAAAAAAACTATATGAATTCACTTTTTTTATCCTACATTGAACTTTTTATGTCGTTCCTAACAAAGTGATATTTCTTACAATATCGATGTCATGCCACATTCTCTCGACTACAAATGTATTTGTGAAGCCATTTTAGCAACAAATAAAAAGAATAAATATATATATATATATATTAGGTCAGTGTCCTAACATGTAAAGAATGTTGTATTTCGGCACGAAACATTTAAGGAAGGGCTCGACAGGCCTCGCCTTTTTCAAGTATTTTAGACTCATAAAAAACATGTGACATTAACCTGATATTTGCATTGCGTGCAGAACTGATGATTTTCTCAAAAGAATGGACCACAGTGAAAAAAGTGGTTTAATATTACGATATAATTGTTTTATACCTATAGCTTGTTCAGTTATTGTGTATTTTGTATTGCCAATTCAAATATTTTCTTAATCTACAATATTTCATGCGGCAAACTATACATTCCGTTTTTTTTTATAGATACAATTACATTTTATTCTAAAATATTTATTTAGAACGGTTAGTTTGCAGAAACCTCAAACAATGCCTTGAATAAAATCATAACTTATTCTTTTAATTCTCGGGTTTATGGTTACCGCTGAAATGGCCAAAAGCAATTGAAATATTTATGTGAAACGCTAAACGAAAATCTATGGTATATGTGTTACTATAAAAACAAACTGGCAGGAGGGAAATTGTCAATAGTTATCTGGGACTATTATACTATATTATATATTATTATAATAGTCCCAGTTGTCATTCAGAAGGAAAAAAAAGAACTTCTACTTAAAGTTTTACAACGAACAATCATGTGTTAACACTGAAATGCAGTACACGAATAAATACGTGATATTTGGAATTTATATTTTTCTCTATTTTTTAAACCAGTCATAATACAGAACCAGAATAAAGGGGGGGGGGGGCTCTGACTGACCTAAGACGGCCCCATTCCAGTCATGCATCAGTGATTCCCTAATAATCAACCAAATTTTCCCTCGAAAGGGGGACCGGGCCCCTGCCCCCCTCCCCTGGATCCGCCTATGGAGACAACTAATACCAAATGCAAAACTTATTTCAAAAACCACATCTTAACTTGACGAATTCCTTACAGCATCTTAGTGAATTCTGACGGAGTGACCAATACTGTCATTTAATTTATATGCTGTATGTAAATCACCGTGGTGATTTTGAATGCGGTTTGACTTTAAAGAAATTAAAAACGATCATTGACAGTATCTTAAAACACGAAAAAAATTAGTAACATATTAGATAATAATTACACTAGATGTATGTTTCATTATAATACTTCATTCTGATTAACTAACTGCACATTACGTGTTATTTCTTACGCAATTGCATGACTCAATAAACTTTTTATTCATGATAACGCGTGGTCCCACAATAAAGTGCACAGGTGAATTAAATAAAACAATTATAAAATTCGTGTTTTCATGATCATAGCTATAAAATGTAATTATAAGTATTGAATGCTTCTTTTTGTAACTTCATAGGGTTGTAAAAGCGTTGACCGTGCGCACATTTTTAGAATGAAGCGCGGAATACAAAATGTACTTCGGTCAACGTTTTTACACCCCAATGAAGTTACAAAAAGAAGCATTCAATTCTTAAATGTTACCTGTCAGGGAGATCAATCAGGTGTGTTTTATGAATAGCTATAGTACTTTTTCATTATTCTACGTTTAGTATATTTTGATTCGCCACTTAAATATTTGCAGATAGATTTTAATTGTATCATAGAAATTAATCAAGTTGTTGATACTCAAGTACGTGACTATAAAAACAATGAAGATTTTATATATGTAGAACTCATATCTTAAGCAAATACTACATGTATTCCATCAATAAATCATTTAATTGTTAACTATTGCTTAAGACGTGTGTCTAATTCTACCAGTGGAGTGAAAGCAAGTATTCCCAGGCTAATGACTTGGTCCTAGTCATTGTTTATTCCATAGAAATTTAAACATATTTATTTATAGTGGATAGGGAAACGAGTTATTGCAACTTATATTAATCCCTTTCTACTTTGTGGGTGCGAGTGCTGCCTTGTGGCGGCACAATCCTGCTCATTTTCGAAACTATTAGCACGGGTCAGCCATTTATCTTCCCTTCCGATGGACTATCATCGTTTCTCAAGACAATACTCGCAAATGCTGTTTTCTATATGAATGGGATTTTGAATAAATAATCATATTAACCTGAGGAAAAAGTATATTCTCTACGCAAAACGTTTTACACCACTGGGTCGATGCCACTGCTGGTTGACGTTTTGTCCCCGAGGGTATCACCAGCCAAGTAGTCAGCACTTCAGTGTTGACATTAATATCAATTATGAGGTCATGCATTTTTTATAAATTTACTGTTTGCAAAAGTATATTAATTATTTGAAATTCTAAGAAATTTCTTATCCAAGGCATAGATTTAACCTAAGCCGTATTTGGCACAACTATTTTGAAATTTTGGGTTCTCAATCTCTTCAACTTTATATCTGTCTTGGCTTTCTAATTTTTTTTATCTGAGCGTTACTGATGAGTCTTATGTAGATGAAACTCGCATCTGATGTATCAAACTATAAGTCTGGTACCTTTAAAAACTTAACCCCGAATAAAAAATTTGCGTCAGCATTGACATTCTTTCTGAATTCTTCAATAATGATTGATTCTCAATGGTCTTGTAATCCGGGACTATATATCTTTCTACACATGCAACAACTCGCAAAACAAACAAAAAACCACAACAAGCTCTGATCAGAAGAGGTTCTCCGAAATAGACATGCTTTGTTCATAATTGAAGGCAATACGGTAACAAGGAGATTCTTTTTGTTTTCTATACCGATATCTTGTCTTATTGGCTACAGAATATAAAAAAGAAGACGTGGTATGATTGCCAATGAGACAACTAGACTAAAATGACACAGAAATTAACAATTATAAGTCACCGTACGGCCTTAAACAATGAGCAAAGCCCATACCGCATAGTCAGCTATAAAAGGCCCCGAAATGACAATGTAAAAAAATTCAAACGAGAAAACTAACGGCCTTATTTATATATTAAAAATGAAATACATTACATTTCTTATTTCTTCATCTTCATAATGCATAAATGTACATTGAACAATTTATAACCAGGTTGCCATATTGTAAAAATCCGTAAAATTGTGAATTTTACCATGTTATTCTTTTTATGGCTTGTTATGGAATTCCTAGAGATGAAAGAAAGTGTCATCTCTACTCCTTGTCAATTGGAAATGAGTTTCACTACTTATTTGAGTGCCAATCTGATATTGTTGAAAATGTCAGAAAAATCTATATTTCAGAATATTACCGCATTTATCCATGTGTTGAGAAAATGAAAGGACTGCTTTCATTTTGCAATATCAAAGTTCTTAAAACTTATCATTGTTTATTAAGAAATCAGTTAACATGTTGTAACTAATATTATTATATTTTAACATTGTTTTGAAGTAACCATAATTATGACTATGTATTTTGCCTCTTGTTGCACATGTAAATATGTCTATGAGTGTTTCCAAATAAAGTATATTGTTATATTGTTATTCGTATCAAAAGTCATTATTTCTTATGAAAGTCACTATTTTTATAATGCAACATATGCATTTTGTTAGAGAAACAAGATTTTAATCCATTTTTCAATTAATTCTAGAAGAGACATCCATAAGTCGATTTAGCGTTACTCGGAAATATTTATGGATTTAGATTAAGATTATGCCATGATTGATAATTCATAACATTTGTACAACTGTCTAACGAGAGAAGTCATTCTTAAATATTCTATAACAAATTGTTTTAATTCAAGTAAAACAATTTGTTATAGAATATTTAAGAATGAATTCTGTTTTGAACGTTATTTGTCGTTATTACCCTCATATCTTATGTATTATTCATGTAAATTCAGATGTGGCTGTCATCGTTTGCCAATTGAATCGGGCAGATGGCATAAAATTCAAAGAGACGAAAGAACCTGCATTATATGTAACTCAAATGAAATAGGTGATGAGTACCATTATATTTTAGTTTGTAACTTTTTTAGTTCAGAAAGAAAGAAATTGTTACCGAAATATTGTCAAAAAAATGCAAATACTGCAAAATTTAATCAATTATTCTCATCAACTGATATTATTGTATTAGAAAAACTAGCAAGATTCATTAAACATGTATTATCAATTGTCGTCCCTCCTGGTTAGTTAAATTGTGTTTAACATACACAATTAAATGAACTGTCTTTTTCCATATTTATTTGCGCATGCACTATTATTGTATTATAATTGTATACTAATTTCTCTGTAACTATGTATGTTTATGAGAATAAAATATTCGTATTCGTATTCGCTTTAATGATATATGAAAAATAAGAGTTGGCACTAATACCACATCTTCTTATATCTATTCAACTGTAATTTACCTCTAATTTACCTGTAAAAAATCGGCGCAAATGAAAAAGAAAATGGGCGCAAATGAAAGAAAAAATCGGCGCAAATGAAATGCAGATCGGCGCAAATGCAAAACACTGGTGATAATACTTTAGACAACAATGGTCATCAAATTAATGTATTTGTCAACACACAAACTTTATAGTGTGAATAATATCAATTTACACTTAATTTATAACCTGCTTTCGATAGTTTTCATTGTTTAGAAACTATTTTTTAATAAGTACCCTTTTCTATTTACATTGGTCAAAATGTTCTGTAATGATCATGTTTTATTAAAAAGGTTAATTTTTGCCAAGAAAAAAGTGTATAGAGAAAGAGAAGGAACTTTTAATAATTTTGTGAATTTCCTACTCTGCGTTATACTTCAAATTGTATACGAGTGATTTAATGTATTTCAATGTAGTTAACATTTTATTATTATATGTCTGTTTATTTAATATGGTGCATGTATAATTAATTTGTCAAAATTGAATGTACATCCTATAATAGTTATCAAAGGTACCAGGATTATAATTTTGAACGCCAGACGCGCGTTTCATCTACATAAGACTCATCAGTGACGCTCATATCAAAACATTTATAAAGCCAAACAAGTACAAAGTTGAAGAGCATTGAGGATCCAAAATTCCAAAAAGTTGTGTCAAATAAGGCTAAGGTAATCTAAGCTGTACTTGCTTTTGGTATAAAGTATTATTATTAGTGAAAAGCCAATATTTGTGCTTCAAGTTGTTGTTTCCAGTAACAATATTTTTTTAAACGTGTTTAAGGAAAAATTATTAATAATTAAAAAACTTACATCAAATCCTCCGCAAAACAATTCATTGTCATTGTAGTTCGGTTCGAAACCCTGTCCTGGATAAAATCGCCAAAGACTCGATCTCTGTGGTGGATCTATCATACGACCATGTCCTGACACACCAATTAGAAGACAACTAATACCAAGTGCAAAACTTATTGCAAAAACCATTTCTAAACTTAATTATTTCCTTACAATATCTAAGTTAAGTATGACGGAGTGACCAACACCGTCATTTATTTTATATGCTTGATCACCGTGGTGATTAAAAGAAATTAAAAGTAAACACAGATAATATCTTTAAATCACGACAAAAATCGCTGACTTACAAGATAATGTTACCTGCCAAGGGGATGATCCAGGTGTATAATATGAATAGCTATAGTACTTTCTTCATTATTCTACGTTTAGTATATATTTATTCGCTACTTAAATATTTGCAGATAGCTTTTAATTATGAAATAAGAAATTGATCAAGATGTTGATACTCAAGTTCGTGACTATAAAACAATGAGGGGTTTATATTTGTAGGACTCATATCTAAAGCAAATATCATGACATGCTATCTTTCAAAAAATTTCAATTAGAAATTGGAATTATATACATTTTCTTTAAAAAAAATATTTAATTTCGGTTTTATTTTCATTGTGATATACACGTAGATAGCTTATCATATATCTATCATGGAACAAAATCCAATTAGTCCCTTTTTCTTTTTAGCCTTGTTTCAAAGGTCCTTCGAGATTTCTCTTATATATTCATTAAATGCTATTTCATAGTAGATGATAATCATGTAAAATAAACACCCGGATGTTAAGCATGACCAACTTTCTCTCGTCCAAATTACTTAGTCGTTTCTTTAGAAATCATCAAAGTTGGGTGGTTTCATGGTCATTTTGATACATTGTATACTGCATTTTGTGAAATATATACAATATCCGTGGGAACAATTGATGTTTTTAAAGTTTTATCATGAATTCTTTCCCCCTTCAAATGGACATTTAAAAAAACCAATTGTCTGAAATTGTATGGGTATAGATTAATTGCATGTACCAAATGATTGAGCCAGGCTATGAGAGGATTACAACTTTGTATGCGTGAAATGATTTAAGACAAATAGACTTCGATTGCTTTAATAAGGGTGAAGATGCGCAATTATTTTCAGTTAGACGGTAATGTAATGGTAGCCTTTTCCTCAATTTCTGTGCCCATTTCATATGTGTATGATAGCTCGTTTTTGAAGCTGAGACAAATTCACATGTGTGGTTATATTTTTGGGCTACGAATTGAGATGCATTTTCACGTAATTTAAAACTCCGAAAAAACTTTTCTAGAGATGATAACGTTCCTTTTTTCACACACAAATTTCTATGAAAGTTATGTTATTTGCATACATTTAATAAAACCATAGTTTGAACACAATTATTCTATGATATTCGGCTTTGACAATCAACACACACAATGGAATCACTTCTGAGATATATTTTTGTTAACGCACTAGTTTTTAGGTTCTAAATTTATGGCGTATTAGGGATATTGATCCATACGACTGAAATGGAACAATTTGCAAAATAAAACAGTCAAAACAAAACAAGATCGGATTTGAAATGTTTTCCGAAATAGATATAGTTCATAATTGAAGGCAATACGGGGACTAAAAGCCAAAACAAAACAAAACAAGCTTTCTTTTGAAAAGTTTCTGCGAGATAGACATACTAGTAGTTCATAATTGAAGGCAATACGGGAACTAAAAGCCAAAAAAAAAAAACACAATTTCTCTTTTGAAAAGGTTCTCCGAAATAGACATATATGTAGTTTGTTCCTAATTGAAGGCAATTCAGTAACTGGTAACATAACTGGAATTTGTTTAAATCCTGATCCTTCTTTATGCCGTGTTTTTCGTTTCGCTACATTTCTTATTTTTAAATCTTCAAAATTTTTGAATGTTGATTTGACAATTTATATTGCCATCGTATTCCTGCTTTTGGCAAAATGGCAGAATTTAAGCAAATGCTTCCCATGAAGAATTAAAAACAGTTTGCACTATCCTTAACTTCATGTCATTAACATTCTGACAGTATTTGAAAATGGGTATATCAGAGACAGAATTATATTTATATACTTGATACCAAAGGAGATCTCCATGTTTTCATAATTGTAAAAAGCTTATTTTTTATGTCGCAAAATTTTAGCAGTACCTGGTAATGAAATACGCACTAGTGTTTATTTCTAAGTCGATTATATATTCAAGAGCTTTTAGTTTTATTTCCAATCCCAAAGTATTTTATGTAGACTTCACTTAAACTGTTGTTGTCAAAACAATCTAAAAATGTGTGACTTTACTTCAATACACTTAACACAGTTACTTAACACGAGTAACACTTAGTGACAACCACCATTGTTACACGAATTGTTTTGCTTAGATGCTATCAGGAAGAGCTTCAGATTTTGTAAGCTATTATTCGGCTATATAATTATAGAATGGAGAACTTTACACGAACCTTAGTAATGCCCGCTATTCTCCCACTTTGGGTTATGATTGTACACTATACGGATGTTTGTTTGATATATAATTCAAACCAATCTGATTAAAATTCCGACTTATTACAACTCGCGTGCTCGTACATATAAGGATAACGAAATCTGAGATCTATATCTATTAATTAGATTTTATAACAATAGGTTTGGTTAGTATACATGTATGGGTTTTGCTCATTGTTGAAGAGCGACCCGTGCCAATTGCCGTATAACTGCTAATTTTTGCGTCATCATTTGGCGTGGCTCTGCATTGGCATTCATATCATAAATTCTTATTTTTGTTTAGTCAAGTGAGTTGTTCCATAGTCTCTGTTGCAGTGTATATATATTGAAATTGGTTTGAATGCATGGATCAGATATGTAATGCCTTCCTTTCACAGTGCAAATATGGAGGGATTGTAACTTTCTCATTATTAGGACATGAAATGATTGGACATGTTTGTAAAATGTGTGGTTTCAATTTTGAAAATGTCTAGAAATATCTATTAAAACTGACCAGAATATGATTGGCGGATTCTCAAAGATCTGTAAATGCTTATGTCGGTCAAACAATAATATAGAAATTGGAATCAACATATCGATAGGATAGCAAAGAAACCTTATACCCGAGTACACATACTTCGAAAAATTAAGTTTTATATTAAAGTAACTCTATTTTTCTGATGTAAGGTCATGGTTATATGCATGTAATATCAAGTGGGATCATATATAAACTTTAATCCATAAAATAAACTGTTTTCAAATAGTGGTAGAAATGATTATGACATGAAGAACACAGTTAACATTAATTGATTTACTATATAAAATATAAGAGATATGATGGGAAAAGCTACAAGCGAGGCGAGAGACCAAAACTTACATATTTGTACAAGATGACTAACAATATTAATCCAACATATTAATATTTAAATAAGATGTTAACCGCAAGGTCCCGTAATATGTATGCATATAATAAACACCATGCAGACTTGTTGCTTTTCAACCTATTGCTATAAGAACAAAATACTCGCGAACTATTTTCTCAGTTAAATCCATTGATTTGTAGACTGTTGCATTTGTAGCGGGTTGCTTTCCCTACTTAGTACAAGTACAACATATGAAAGCCAGTTTTAATCAACTGAGCTAGGGAATCGATTCTTTGGCTCAGTGGGTTAACGCACTGACTGTCACGCAGTCGACCGGGGTTCGAATCCCCGTGGTGACGATATAAATTTGTAGAGTAGATACATGCTCTCCGGCTACACATTTTTCAGTCCAGTCAGTCTAGTCTCGATTTGAAAAACACAGACAACTAAGCCCATATGTATGTTGTTGATCCCAATGTGGTTTAATATGTTATGCGATATCAAGAATAAACTGCAATGGACTTCTCTATGCCAGAAACGTGGTACAATCCCAAAACTTTCTGTCCGCATAGCAAGAAGATGTGGTATGATTGCCAATGAGACACCTGTCCTCGGTTTCTTTTTTTCTGACCAAATATGAGTGTCTGGATGGGGTTAACAGAATAGAGAATAATGAGTAAAACATACATAATGATTTACCAAAATGAAAAGGAATAGAGTAAATAGACTAAAAGTATATATTTAATTACAGTGGAGTCCCCGGTGCCAGCGGCTAGTGATATCGCGCATTAACTGATTTCGTCATAGATCCACGTCATTTGGTCTACTGTGGAGAGTGATTTCATTGGCAATCAAACTTCATCTCCTGAATTTATATAATATATTTATGTTATTGTTTAATACTGTTTTCCCTGTATGATAATAGACCTATTAGTTTTTAAATATTGGTTGTAAATTAACTTAAGAACTTATTGAAATGACTTTAAATAAGAGCATTGCCCTTGTTTCCTAACTCCAATTTAGTTTTAATTACTTTTAAATAAGATGATGTGGCATGATTGTTTAAGTATTTGACATGTATATTCTATATAGGTATTATATACATATAACTTCTTTAATTAAATATGTTTACATATATACACTTAAAGCAAATTTCTTTATGTCAATAGCTTTTGTATTATTTTTTATGTTGCCTTGGTTTTGACCATTGTTGAAGGTCGTTCACTGACCTATTTTAGTTGTGTACATCTTCGTATATATAGTGGTCTCAATGGATAGTTGTCTCATTGACAATCATACCACATCTACTTAATATCATTCTTTATCCTAAAAGAACATAATGTCGGCTAGGTTATTATATCAGACTTAATACTGTACTGTTCAGACTATCTGGTACCAGAGACATATAATTATATGTGTCTGGTTATATATATGCACTATTTGGATTAATACCATTAGACTCATAGAAGATAAACCAAAATTATAAAGCATCGAGTAGATAAACCAAAATTATTAAGCATAGAGTAGATAAACCAAAATTATAAAGCATAGAGTAGATTAACCAAAATTATAAAACATAGAGTAGATAAACCAAAATTATAAAGCATAGAGTACTGTAGATAAACCAAAATTATAAAGCATAGAGTAGATAAACCAAAATTATAAAGCATAGAGTAGATAAACCAAAATTATAAAGCATAGAGTAGATAAACCAAAATTATAAAGCATAGAGTAGATAAACCAAAATTATAAAGATGCATGGGTGCTTAAAAATATAAAGAATAGAGAATACATTGCTAAAACATAAAGAATAGGGAACATTGCTAAAAGATAAAAAAAAAAAAATAGAGAAAAATGGCAAACATATTACAGAAATGAATATACCTCCATCGGTTTCCAGATGAAATATCTACAATTCGTTGCATTCATTGCAGAGTTGATTGTTTTTTTAGATATAACTGTCCGTGTTTAGAATTTTGCTTTATGTATTGCGACTATATCTTGAATAAAGAGAGTATAAACAAACGTTTCAAATTCCTTGTGATTTATAAATAATTGGGTGAAAATATTGGACTATAGAAATGAAGAAAGAACGAATATCGATAATAAAATAAAAAAAACGGCGACCCTTTAACCATAACTTTCCCGTCTTTTCCTGTCGGTAAAAAATGTCATCGTATATAAAATATTCAGACAAGTCACAGAGGCTGATTTGTTGATCTCTCTTAGTGTGGAGTAAAACAATTTGAACAGTACACCAAAGGAACTCAACGTATGCCTATAGTAATTCATCAGATTTAAAGAGTTTTTCTGTTTTTGTTAGTTGTTTAGTGCTTTGTGTCGATCTGTTGAGTTAAATTCTTTTAAACTGATGTTAACAACTTGTATTCTTATGTTATGTTGTTACAGTCATCATTGTCCCAGTTTAGGGGAGACACCTGCAATATCCGCAACATTTAATTCTTTATGTAAAAAAAGAAGATGCGGTATGATTGCCAATGAGACAACTATCCACAAGAGACCTAAAAGATACATTGATTATCAACTATAGGTCGGCGTACGGCCTTCAACAATGAACAAAAGCCATACTGCATAGTCAGCTTTTGAAGGCCCCGACATGACAACGTAAAACAATTCAAACGAGAAAACTAACTGCCTTATTTATGTACAAAAATTGAACGAAAGACAAATATGTAACACATAAAAAAAAAATGACAACCACTGAACTGCAGGCTCCTGACTTGGGACAGGCACATACATACAGAATGTGGCGGGGTTAAACATGTAAACGGAATCCCAACCCTCCCCCTAACCTGTGACAGTGGTTTAATAGTACAACATACGAACAAATTATGCGTCTGTCCGTCCAAAGATTGGAGCCTGTTGTCATTTGTTGCTGTATTTCATTTTTTTTGTTTTGTTGATTGTATACATTAATTAGATTGTTTTTTTGTTTTTTTTTATTTACAATTATCGAAGCCTTTTAAAGTTTGTTATGCGGAATTTTGTTTAATTGTTGATAGTCTTAGATGCATGATTCTTCTATTAGTTGTTATTGGCTTGAAATAGCTGTCAGTAACTGCGAGTACTCTCAGATCTGTATACTTAGTGTCTTTTTGTTGTTGGGATATACAAGTACCGGCCACGTACACTCTACATGTGCTTTTGTTATATGTATTAATTTCTATTTGTTTTCATGTAATGAGTTAAGCCTTTTTCAACTGATTTTTATCGTTCACTTTTTTTGGGTCTCTGTTGGAGAGTTTACTCACTGGTAATCATACCAAATTTCCTTATCTTTATAAGATACAATTTAATCTTATCCTAATACAATTTTCTGAGCGAAACCAAAAGAAGAACAGTGTATACGTAGTCACTGGTCTATATATATATACATTGTACATATATGTGAAGGCATACATGTTTTTTCAATATCAAAATAAAAGTTTCATTAATTTGCGACCCCCAAGGGTGACTGGTGAACAGACATTTGGTCACCTGGTTTTCTCCCGACCGGCAGTAAAACGCTTGCTGAAGTGGGGCGTCCGTTTGGCTGTGCGGGATGTATCAAGTTCGCAGTCACGTCCGGTCAGAATAGGGACGTTGAATCCGATGTCTCGTGTAGAGAGAGTG
Source organism: Mytilus edulis (assembly GCA_019925275.1). Classification (NCBI taxonomy): domain Eukaryota; kingdom Metazoa; phylum Mollusca; class Bivalvia; order Mytilida; family Mytilidae; genus Mytilus; species Mytilus edulis. Next base: position 64,335,819 of record CM034359.1, on the reverse strand, counting down.
CCACGCTCGTGGCATGTTAAGAACCCTTGCAACAACTCTTTGAGGGGTCCGTAGGTGGCCTGTTGCAAGAATTTCTGTCCCTATCCAATATACCCTCATTTTCCAGTGGCAGTACAAATTTCCCCGACCATCATCCCAGATGGCCTCTATTTTGACAGGACCTACCAATTGTATTTATTGTGAACTTGTTCTCGTCCTAGAATATGCATGAAATATTTGCCACTGGACATTAAGCAACCAACAATCAATCAATCAATCATTAATTTGCGTACTCCTTTCTTATCTATAGTTAATGTATAATTTATAGTCGAAAGTAAAGCGGAATATATGCCCATGTCCCTGTAACCAAATTTATTTGTGTGATTGTTGATTAAATATTTGGACTAAATTAATTTACCCGTCATCAGCCGTAATTCAATACGAATAAAAGTATCTTATCTTAAAATATCTTATTCTATCAATCCAAGGATTTTTATACTTGAATTATTATCAAAATCTTTAATCTATAGGCGTTTTCTTATACAGTTATATTATTATTTTAGATGTAGTACCTAAAAAGAAATTCGTTCTTGTGAATTGAAGGTGTGAGTGATCAAAGTTCTGATGTGTTTCATGACTGTGTTCACGGCCGACACTCGGCTAACCGAGAGATTAGTCGGTTAATCTATATTGAGTACGCGGCTATATCGGCGGTTGGTCTGTTAATCGGGTGTCTAAAGTCTCTTAATCAGGTGTTATTGAGAAAATCATTGAACGTTCAGCATGTTTCATTGTATAAATTTCTAAATATATTTTCATCATAAAAAGTATTCATGTCTAAGAAAACAATTCAATGTACTGAATTCAGTGGTGTAATTATTATTTTTCTAGCTTTGATAAAATGAAAAGGCGGGTTACTCATCAATAAATTTATACACTTTTACACACATAAAATGAACACAAAATGACAAATTGGTTAAATTTACTTACATTCAATATTTTGAACATCGAAAAAAGAAAGGCATTATGGTTGTTAACCATATTGATAACATTGTGTGAAACATCTACACGAAAATCTGTATTCAAGTTGGTGACGTAAATCAATCTTAGTTTATTTAAAACCTGGTCTGTTAATGGGTCGAATGTATAAAACCCGGTCTGTTAATTGGTCTGTTAAGAGTATGAATGACAATAAAAGAATAATTTTATTGCTATATTGGGTGTTATCGGATCAAATGAGTAGGCTCAAGACGAGCGGCTAAAATATACGAAAACAACACATGAGTAATAAACATAACATATACGGAAACAACACATGAAATTGAAAATTGATAAAAATGGTTTCAAAAAGTGTAATATTAAAGTAATATTAATTTCATCCAAGAATGATCGCATATATCATGTTGGTTCTGTTTAATTGTCATGAATGACACAAACTTGTCATCTACATTGGTAACCAGTATATAAATCAGAGATAAACATCGTAATGTAACTAAACATCAGTAAGTAAAATATAGTGGGATGACAAAATATGAAAAATAAAGAAAGAATAATGAGTAAGATAAATAAAATGTAGAAAAAAATGACATAACAATTTAAAGAATACAGAAATAAACAATACCCCCAATCCGGACCCTCATGGTATACACGAGAATCTGGATGGAAACGCAGAATAAAGAATAATATATAAGGACAGTAGAGAGTGATACATTGCTAAAAATATGGCAAGCCGTTCTCGTCAAAACTATGTTTAAACCCTTTTTTCGAAAAAAATACACACTGAGATTTAAAAACCATAAATAACACACTGAGAAATCGAAATTACACACTGAGATTTAAAAAAAATAAAAAAAACACACACTGAGAATTCAAAATTACACACTGAGATTTTAAAAAGACACACTGAGATGAAATAAATTGAAAAACACACACTGAGAATTGTTAATTACACACTGAGATTTCAAAAATACACACTGAGATTAATATGCAAATTACTAATGAATATTCATGAGATGAATAATTCAACAGATTAATATCTTGATCTCAAGAACTCTTGTCATTATAATGAAATGCTATTCCTTCAAACAACATTCGTAATAAATTTCAACACTTAACATCGCTCATATTCATAAGTGTGTTGCCTATAATTCAGATCATTACTACCAGTGTATCGGGATGATTTTTTTAAACTTAAAACCGTTGGTCCCTTTTCAAAAGTCTTCCAACTGTTTCCCTGGTTTCGCTAGTTAATCTTTTATATTTTTGTTACGTTTATATGCTATAATAGACACCTGGGTAAAAATTTCACTGCATTCGTTTGCAGATTGTTCCAATGTTTTCTTATAATTTTAATAAAGTTTTTCACCATTTGGTTATATTTTGTAATAAGAGTAAGTGGGTATTTTTCTTGTTCTTGTATTTCTAAAGTTTTTTTTATTAATAATTTTGAACCAAATCGAAGGACTAACGAGTTCGGTCCCCTTGTTGTTTTAAGCTTGTAATAGATTCAGATTAAGTATGCTAATTAGATATGTGCGCATAAAAAGTGCGCACAAATCTCAGTGTGTAATTTTAAATTCTCAGTGTGTAATTTTAAATTCTCAGTGTGTAATTTCAAATTCTCAGTGTGTGTTTTCAGTTTATTTATTCTCAGTGTGTCTTTTTGAAATCTCAGTTTGTAATTTTCAATTCTCAGTGTGTAATTTTCAATTCTCAGTGTGTAATTTTCAATTCTCAGTGTGTAATTTTCAATTCTCAATGTGAGTTTTTCATTTTTGTAATCTCAGTGCGTCTTTATGAAATCTCAGTGTGTAATTTTTTATTCTCAGTGTGTAATTTTCAATTCTCAGTGTGTAATTTTCAATTCTCAGTGTGCGTTTTGAAGTTTTAAAACCTCAGTGTGCTTTTTTGTAATTCTCAGTGTGTAAATTTTTCGAAAAATGGTTAAAACATAGTTTTGACGAGAACGGCTTGCCATATAAAAACGAGAGAAAAATAATACTTGTTTAAGAATACACACATGAAACACCGATGGCTGTTGAAATAGTAACGGATTGCGATGTACTTATATTGGTGATAAATTCTAGAAATTTACATTCGGACAACTATGGTGGCAGGTTAATGCCATTTTGCGTTTTAGCGCTTTAGTGTTTTCGCCTTACATATTCCATATGGCGAAAACGCGAAATTGCGAAGTCGAAAACGCGAAAATGCGAAACCGATTTCTCGTTTTCGACTTCGCGTTTTCGCGTTTTCGACTTCGCGATTTCGCATTTTCGCCCTAAAGAATATGAAAGGCGAAATCGCGAAAACGCGATATGGACTTCACCGGCCACCATAGACAACTGTCGTTCTCCTCTGCACTGATGTAGAAAGGAACTAAACGGAATAAAATTAATTGAAACTTAAAATAAACAAATGTAGCTGCATTCGCTCCTTTCCGTTTACTTCTTTAGAGTGAGTTGTAAACAACATATGATTAAGTAATAGAAGAAAAGAACCAATTGGATGATGCTGACGAATTGGGGTTTAACGTCCAGTGACAAATATCATGTTCATATGTGAACGAGAACACGTTATATGTACCCTGTGTTGTATAAGTAAAACACTTTCAGTCGGAATTGAGAACGTGCTACTTCGAACAGACACAACAATTAAGGCTGATTGAAAACGTCAATGAAAAATGCATGCATATTCCAGAGGCCAATCCATATCACGCTATATTGAAGTGACACACCCTTCAATAAAATGCAAAGAAAGTCAAAATAAAAATACTCTTTCTATGAGACTCTGGCACCGTATTGTCATTTTTGTTTACTCAGGAACATCTCATTCTTATATTTGTCAAGGGGAAAATATAAAGGTAGCAAAATTATTGTCGTGGCTAAATAACTCTTAACTGACACAATTTCAATTGTCCAACCCATTAACAGACTTTATTCCCATAATTTTCACTAAAATGTGGTATTATTCACGCTATTTTACAATTATGAAATATTTACTAATGTCAATTTATTTTTGCCAGTAAGTAAGTTTGTATCAAAGAGTTGTTTAAGATCTTATTGTACAAACCTTTGCCGGTTTGTATGTATACATGTATGTATTATTTGTAGTGTTGTCAAATCGAACAGTTTTGCCTAACCGGTTACTAGTTTATAATGGTACTCTATACAAATGTCCGCATATTTTTGATAAACGTTGAGATGAAGTTTTTACGTACACATATATATATATATTATTTGTTCATTTGTTGCCCTTTTCTCGGTTTTCACACGCGGCATTGTCCTGTTGACTGTATGAGGGTATTGCTGGGCTCAGAGACATGTCCCTGGTGGGGTGTACCGAAAATAAAGTGCTGAATAAATGTTGATATATTATAAAACTTGTATAAATGACTGAGGCATTAGTATATATATGCGGGGTTTTTGGGAACTTACAGACCCCCAAATAATGAGAAGTTTTCATGTTTTATCTTGCTTAATTTGTTCCATCCTATTTCAATTTACTTGCTATAATTTCTAATATCCGATATGAATCTTCACAAGGTGACAGTTTTCAGATTCGGGTTCTATATATATGAACAGCAATCTTACGCACGTAAGAAATTTTTTACATTTTTAAATACACGTAACAGAAGTACTATGGAAACATTTACTTCAGGGAGTGGGTTAATTATCGTTTTTTCCCCTCTAAATATCAATCCCGGTTTTTGGCAGAATTCATGATAATTTAAAACTTGAAAGTCACGGGTCTTTTGATTGTACATAGTGGTCCAGTGGCGGATACAAAACTTTTCATAACGGGGAGGGGGCACTGGATGACATAGAGGGGGCGCTCTTGCCATGCTTCAGTAATTCAGGGCTATGATAATCAACCAAATTTTTCCCCACCGTAAAGGGGCGGGCCGTGGCCCCCAGTTGCCCCCTCCGGATCCACCTAATATGTGGTTATCATGTCACAGAATAGAAGGTCCTTCATAATATAAGTTCCAAAGGGAAACAATATCCAAAAGGTACATATATTATGACATAGTTTATAACAATTAAAGGTTCCAGTGGAAAAATAATATTAATTCAGAAACCAGATTTTCCCCCATAAAAAAATTGATTTGATTGATAGTGACGAAAAAAAAGTATAAACTTTGCGCGAATTTTTTCTTTGGATTCAGACAAAACAAGATTTACATGATATATATACCCCTTAGTTTTGAAGTTATAATTAGTTCTTCCCGAACGGTTTAATATCTGAAATCAAATCTTTATCCTTTACTAGTATCTGAATATTTATCCGGTCAATGTACAATAAACCTATAAAATATGATATTTATTTTTTACATTAGATTGGGAGCTATTTATTTTTGGTTATGACAAAGCTGTAAGATAAGCAAAATGATAAGATAAGATAAGTTGCATGATATACGCCGATTATTACATTGAAACTCCCGCGTTTTTAACTATTTCTTTCGAATTATCTCCCTTAGGTTCTTTGTAAAAAATGTTTTAATTTTTTATTCTCTTTTTGGGAAAAGTCAATAGAAATTAGAACAGAAATAATCTTCATTATCACAATTTATTAATTCATATATGCATGTCGTATTTTATAAATATATTTGCTTTAATTAAAGTAATAAAAAGTGACCTATTTTTCGTGACAATTTGTGTAATTCGGTCTTACTTCCTCATCCGAAATAGCATCCTTGTTGACAAATATGTACAGTTAAATGTACTGTCTGGTTGGTTAAATGTAGATGACAGCCTTCATGAATTGCAGGTTTCATTCTTATGAATAAGAACTTTCAGTTTTAAGTATTCACCACATTATAATTCTTTTGTAAATAACTTCAGAAAACGGTTAAAAAGTTAGTAAACTTTATTCAGTCTGTTTCTCTGTAGATGTATACCATCACGGAAACAAAAGTTTAGCTTCATTATGTTACATTAAGTACGATGCCAGGATTCTTACAGTCCTGATTGACAACAACCAAGCAAAAATGTGCTGAGGTTAAATGCTTTCCACATTATCAGGCGAAAATACAGCATTTGGAAACATACATTGAATCATACAGTACCAATGAATTCTAAAATGCAGAAAAGATAACACATGCTGTCTACCAGAACATTCAAAATACATTTGTGTTTAAACATAGAATTTAAAAAGTGATGTGACACCGTCATAACATTTCATTGATGAGATTTTTACTTATTTAAGGCCTAGTTAGGCGAGTTAGCATGCATGTTTTACCTAATAAAGTCCGTGAGATAATCCGATTTAAAGACTATGCATATCATCAACTTACCAGTGAGTGAGACATATAATGATCTGTAATGTATTTTTTAATACGATAATGAATTTGAATGATATGTAATTGGAAAGCATGACTCTTCTTTCAAAATCACATGTCTCCAGCGGGACTCATACCTCTGTTACAAGGCAGGGCATTAACCGACTGATATAAAGAAGTCTTTCCTTAGCTCAACTGCTTACGGCTGACTAAGTATCTACTAAATGTTCTAAGGGAAGCAATCCCGTCACAGATACTACAAAATAATGTAGACAGTAATACTATATTATTGAGACAAATGTGAGAGGGGGACTTTCTTTACTAGTAAAATGTTTAATTTTAACTCTGCATATTAACAGATGAAAGATGCATATTTAGGATTAGATCATAACTATGTGATGTTAATTTTATAAACTGCTTTGTAATATACCAATAATTTGATAAGGTTTTAAAAATGCTAGTTTGATCACTTATGATACTGCTGGTAACAGCTAATGAGAAGACATGTCAGTTTTCCTCGTTTCAATTGTCATTTCAGGGCCTTTTATAGCTCACTACGTGGTATGGGCTTTGCTCAAAATGAGTCATTGTTGAAACCATACATAACGGTGACCTATAGTTGTTAATTTCTGTGTCATTGGTCTCTTTGTAAAGTTGTCTCATTGGCATCTCCTAATGTGGAATTATTCAAGAAACATAATTATAATCATTTTCTTGAAAATTGTATGCAAGTCAAATAATTTGTTTTCCTCTAACAAAACTATATCAAATATTGTCATTTATTACCCTTTGTATATTTCAATGATTGAATTGTGTATAAACTAGTAATATATATTGTAATTTAATGTATGAATGTATGAATGTTAACTGTATGCATGTATTTTGTTTGAGGGCCTCAATGAAAGTTAGACTATTTCTAATTGAGTTACCCTCTTTAAATAAAGAATTTATTATTATTATTATTATTATTAGAGGGGCATTATGTTTTCTGCTCTGTGTGTCTGTTGGTTCGTTCGTGTGTCCGTCAGTCTGTCCGTTCCGCTTCAGGTTAAAGTTTTGGGTCAAGGTAGTTTTTAATGAAGTTGAAGTCCAATCAACTTGAAACTTAGTGCACATGTTCCCTATGATATGATCTTTCTAATTTCAATGCTAAATTAGAGTTTTTACTCTAGTTTCCTGTCCATGGAACATAGAAAATGAAAAAGTGCGAGTGGGACATCCATGTACTGGGGACACATTCTTGTTAAATAGTATAATCATCTGTAGTCTCTGTATTATATTTTATAAGAATGACATCTTCCACCCTTGTTCCCCCCGCATGTTAAGGTAGTCACATACAAATATATATTTAGAGCAGTAAAATTAGATTGTAGAAACAATTTCATCCTTTATTAGTCCCGAAGGACATTGAATATCTGAATGTTTTGATTTGTATAGTACCTGTACCTTTCCACATTTGTAAAATAATATGTTCAAATAACTTGTTTTAAGTTATAAAAGAAGTGGATATAAGTTGATGTCTTTTTATGGTTTTTGGTTCTCAATGCTCAACTTCAAATTTTATTTTGCTGTTTAAACTTTTCAGAGCATCATTTATGAGTGTGTTGTAGATGAAATGTGCATCTGTTTTACCAACATTTTATCCTGGTATGTATTATTATTATGATGAGTTTATTATTCTTTAATTTCAGACTGCCATAAGTGGCCATGCCTCCAGTGATAGTCTCCCCTGATCTGGATGTGACGTCCTTCCAGAATGATCTTGGACAGCTGGACATTGACTTCCTCTTACCTAATGGTATATGTGTACCGTTACAGGTAGACATAGATAGACCACTCGATCAAATAAAACAGGTACTTTATTTGGAAAAATGAACTTTAAATGATTCTAAAGATTAATAAACCAACTAATTTTCATGAGCGATTGATTTTTACCAATTTCTTGAGTAGAAAGATATGCCAATATAATTCATAATGAATATATTAAACTTTTGGTCTTCCCTTTTATAAAATCATCCAGGAAAAATTGAAAACCATGAAAAAAGATCACAGTGAAATCCGCTGAAAATAACTTAAACTCAAAATAAAGTATCCCTGAAAATTACTTGGTTTATTCTTTGGTCAAAATTTACCCTAAAACTTATGTAGGAAGATACTGATGAGTTGCAAATCAATTGTCCAATAAAAACAATACTGTGGCAAAAAAACCAAGGTAGGTAAAAATAATCTACAATGCATTACACTGAAAGCTAAAGATTGAGCAGCACAAACCTGACCAAAGGATTAGTAGTTCCTGCTTTACATGTGGCCCCCATCCTAATATGCATGATATAGTGATGTCAACTTGGAGTTAACCAATTTCTGACATTGTACATTTTTCAGGAACTATGGAAACAAGCAGCAAATTACCCACTGTTCCAGCAGCTGGCAACATTTGACAAATATGGCTTTCTTTACATCAGTGGTGAAGGACAAAAGGTAATATGATCTTTTGATATATATTGTATATCACTCTAAATCTAATGAGTCAATCTTAGATAGTGCTAATGATACCATTTATATCTTTTTAAATAATTAAAATAATAATTATCTCTATCTTAAGATAAGGATGGGGATCATGTGGGTGTCTGTTATCAAAGAGATTCTTTTTATGAATGAAGTACAAACTGGTTCAAAAAGCAAAAATAAGGCCCCTATTTCTAGTTGTAATTTCACAATGTAATTAAATTAAAACAATGACAAGGCTAGTAAATAATTATGTATCACTGTATTTGTATGACCTCAAATATCAACAAATATTCAAAATTTCAATCTAATGGTTCTATGTTCAATGTATGCTACAAATAGGGAGACAATCACTGGCAAGCCTGTCTATTTTATTGAATTATTGTGAAATCAAAAAGCCAAATGAGACCAATAATACTACTGGTCACTATCATAGATGTATCTTCAGTAAGAATTGTCTTTTCAAAATAAAATAGTATTTAATTCTATAATATAATTTCACAGGAGGATGTTATGGATGAAAGTGTTGGGATATCCGAGTTACGCTTGGCTGCATCTTTCCTTAAAGTAGTAGAGAAACCTGCTGATGACAAACGTAAAACAATTGACAGACAGATTAACAGTTTGATTGGCATGAAAGGTAAATCATTGTGCTACATGAGCTGTCTTGTAATACTGTATCAATTTTTGGGGATGGAGAAAAAGTTACATTTTCTTGTATACATGCATTTTATTTTGTGCTTTTGACAAATTGACATGCAAAGCATATACAAAATTTGTTTCATACCTTTAAAATATTCTTTTATATTAGCTCCAAAGTCATTTTAGGTTGTCAGCTCTATTCTTTATTCTACGTATACCTAGTAAACATTTTAATAGATGAACATGTAAAAAGCAAAATTCCCCTTTTAAGTATGTTAAAAATGAATTTAACTATCTACCTATGCAGATCATTACTTTTGACCAAATGACCATATCTTATTTGTTTAGTTGCCCTAACTTGCCAAAAAGATTCATATTGTAGCTTGTTGGCTGATATTTAATGGTATCAATGTGTATAGATAATCCTATACTATATACTTATTTTACCAAAGATATTGTTTTTATTTCCTAGGTTCTAACTACATACAAGCTCAGCATTCAGTGAGTAAGGCAGAAATATCAGAGTTTAGACAGAAGATGACCACTTATTGTAACAATGATGTACTAAAGCAAGCCAATCAGGATCCAACAGTAAGTCGGTGAAATCATATTGGAAACTTTTTTCTGTAGATTCATCTATTTTTATAGATATCACCTTTGCAGATTGAAGAATAATTGTATTGTCATGAAAGTTTGATCTGGTAGTTTTACAAAAATTATATACAAGCATAAAGGCAATAATTAAATTTGAACATTTAATTTTGTGGTTTCAATTTTCCCACAAAATCTGACAGTAAAATCTGGTAACCCATGAATATTAACCAATAATTCTTATATGATTTACATATCTATATACTTGAATTAGATTGGTCAATTAGAATTTTTCTTTAAGTTTACACTTCAATAAACCATGTTCCCGAAACTACTTTCATAATCTATTCATGCGCAATACCGTTCTTGAAAGGATACTGGGATTTTCAGCAAATTGAGATTAAAAAATAAATGCATAACAGTTGTTTCTATTCAAATGCATATATAACAAAAAGGAAATAAAATAAATGCACTTAAGCTTCAAAAATGTATAAAAATAAAATTTAAATAAAATTCTGCGAAATTTCATGAAGGATTTGGCGAATTTACGTCATTGCAAAACATGACGTCATACGAATGAAAACTTTCAAGAGAAAGATTATTTCGTTACATGTACGCTTCAATTTCCGATAATATTCATTAAAATGAAGTTTTGGAGGTAGGTGTTTCTTTTATTTTAGATTCCGTTGTATTTATCGAACATTACAGATTTTTGAAAGTCAATATGGCGGCCAACTCCTTAGTTAGGACCTGTCAGTTGTGCATGTGATGGTTATTACAGTAGCCTTTACACAAAAAAATGTCAATAAAAATCGAAAATGTTTTGCTTCAGAATTATAAGGATTAAACATATTTTTTCTAGAGGTTATTGATGTGTAAACCGGGGCTCTTACTCACAAACTTTACATAAAAGTCCTTCAGACTTTTATTCAGTTTGTGAGCTAATCGCCCCGGGTTACACATCAATAACCCCGAGAAAAAATGTGTTTAATCCTATAATATTTTAAAAAAAATCAAGTTTTGATGGGGACTTCGATCTGGAGAGTGAAAACTTGTATTTCTGTTTTAGTATATTAAATGAGATGAATTTAACAACACATTAAAGATCATTGATTATATTTGTTTACCATTAAGCCACACTGATCTTCTTTAAATTTGACTATAAAGGCAATATACTATTTAGATTTATTTCAAGAACAGCACTAGTATTATGATTTCATGGAGTGACATTCCATCCCAAATAAAACAATTTATGGAAAAATGGAAACCAATTGATGGAGTATCATTTATTTTGGTATTTGATTCTTGGTTCTACTGAGGGATACTCAAGTACTAGTTGACATTCTTTCTTAACACTATTTCTTTTAGTTCTTTTGTAGACACAATTCCTGAGAACTGTTAAAAATCACTTTACTATCAATTATAATTCATTTCTGAATTTAGCTAAATTTGAGCAGAAACCAGACTGAGTGTAACTAATTTCTTTATTTTAATAAACCAGGGTTTGGTTTATTTTGAGTACAAACATCCCTGTCGACTTAGAAGTACCAGTGAGCTACCACCAGATGTAGAGAACATGGTTATAGATTATATTGTACTTACTGTGATTGTACAGGAAACTGGGGTAAGTCAATTGAATGTTGCCATTTAAATAGGATGCTTCTATTCACTACAGATCACTATACTGAGGATTCATATATATCACATATATTTGTGGGTATCAATTTTTGTGCATCGAGGAAAACCAGCATTTTCGTGGGTATTTGATTCCGTGGTTTAGCCAATCTCTGTATACAAAGCCTATAGAAAATTTGTAATTTAAATTCATGGTTCATCTGTACCCACGAAACCCACGAAAATTGGTATCCAGTGAATGCTAATGAAATTCTTGAAGGAAATTGATAATTGACATTAACAGCAATCAGAATAAAAGAAAGATTATGATGTGACAAATTTTATACATTTATGGTTTCCATTCAAAATTGTTGGAATGTAATGGTTGACAGGTATGCTATTTGCTGGTCCAGAATTTTTTATTTGATACACTTTAATAATTGTCCCTACATGAGCAGCAATTGATAAGACTAGAGGATTTAAACCCTATTAGATAATTTATGTCTAACATGGGAAGGTATCTGGGTATAAATATAAGATCAGGATCATAAATTTTTCACATATTGTGCCATTTGAGTCAGGTTGCTGTATTGGTTTGATTTGCTAAGAACAGTACATAACATATAAACATATAAATAGCTGTATCTTAATCCATGAACATTTGCATCTTTAGCCTCTCTATGAAAAGCATGAACACATGTTAATATTGAACTTATGAGCTGTGTCAGATAGAAATCCACCTTTTAAAGGCCAAATAAAAATATATGTGTGGTTCTAGTAACCCTACCTTCCCTACTTTTTCAGGTTAAAAATAGCCTACCCTAAAGATTTATTGGCATTTTTCATTAAGCACTGTTAAAGTCAGAATGTTGCTCCCAGAGACTCAATGTAAAAAAAAACCCCATAAAATAAAAAAAAATCCCTACCTACCTACCCTAACTTTTTTTCAAATGTAACTGGAACCACACATACTTTTTTTGGCCTTATGCAAGTACATGTGTACATGTATATGTATAAGACTTTGATTGAATTGTAACAATCAATAAGGAAAGAAAAGACTTCTATGATATAAAAAAAGAAGATGATTGCCAGTGAGACAACTATCCACAAAAGACCAAAATGACACAGACATTAACAACTATAGGTCACCATACGGCCTTCAACAATGAGCAAAGCCCATACCGCATAGTCAGCTGAGTTTTGATCTGTTTTGTATGGTTCTCATAACAATCCAATTAAATTTTTAAACCGTTGAAATACTTTTGGAGACATTTTTTTTTACCCTAAATAGGTTAACAGATGTATTGATATTTATTTCCATTCGGTCAATTTCTATTTAATGCAGCTCATAATATATAAACTCTGAAAAATTGTCAATAGATAAAAACACAATCTTATTAATTATACCCCCGCTTTGAAAAAAGGGGGTATACTGTTTTACCTCTGTCTGTCCATCCGTCAGTCCGTCAGTCCGTCCATCCCATGAATATTTTTCGTCGCATTTTTTTCAGGAACTACAATATAAGGATTTCTGAAATTTGGTTTCAGGGTTTATTTAGGTCTGCTACATCGTGTGATGCGTTTTCAGATTCATCACTCAACAACTTCCTGTTTACCGAACACTTGTACTATTTTACACATGATAACCAAGTTGAAAATTTCAGTCACATTTTTCTCAGGAACTACAATACAAGGATTTCTGAAATTTGGTTTCAGGATTTATACAAGTCAGCTATACCCTGTGATGCGTTTTCAGATTCATCACTCGACAACTTCCTGTTTACCGAACACTTGTATTATTTTACACATGATAACCAAGTTGAAAATTTCCGTCTCATTTTTCTCAGGAACTACAATAAAAGGATTTCTGAAATTTGGTTTCAGGATTTATACAAGTCAGCTATACCTTGTGATGCGTTTTCAGATTCATCACTCAACAACTTCCTGTTAACCGAACACTTGCATATTTTTACACTATTAAAATTATCCACTTGCGTCGGGGTATCATCAGTGAGCATTAGCTCACAGTTTCACTTGTTTATTCTTCAGACTTCATACAAATTGCGAGTTAAGAAAGTGTCCACACCAGACGAGTTAGTGAAAATGACTGTAGATAAATGGTCGAGCAAATCAGGACAGAAGACTATAAACTGCAATGATTATGTTCTTCAAGTTCTTGGAATGAATGATTTTCTTTATGGTGATAATCCTCTGGTTATGTTTAAGGTGAGTAGTTATCATACATAATTACATTACATGCAGAGACGGATGTAAGTTGGGGGTGGGGGCAGGTTGCCTCCCCCTGTTGTGGGAAAATTTTTGTTGATTATTTAGGGATCATTTAAGCATGATTGGAGTGAGACCCCTCTTTTGCAGTCAGTTGGCCCCCTCTATGAACATTTCTGGATCTACCACTGACATGTATCTTTCATAAGAATCCTTCATCCTGAATATGCATATAATTTGCTGCTGGACGTTAAACAGCGATCAATCATTTTCATCATAAGAATCCATACTTTTGATTGGCTAAAATCAATGCACGATAACTTCACAACAATGCATCGGGAAACAAACGAAAAAATTGGCTAAACTTGTAATTAAAATCCATTTATATGCAAATAATGCAAAAGAACTTTGAGAGTTTTCCCTAGGTTATTGTTCTAGTTACCTCTTGAAAGAAAAGACAATTTTAAAGAAAAAGTGATTTTAAAGAAAAAAGTGATTTTAATAGACATATGTTGTGATTTGTTGTATTACAGTGAGTTGACTGTTAGTGTTGCTCTCCACCAATTGCAATTCATTCAAAATTTTGACCAAATTGCAATTTGTTTTATAAAATCAAATTGTTCAACTGGTCAGAAATTTGAACCAACTGCTGTAGAAAACCACAGTCAAGTCGTGAAAGTGCAAGGTGATAAAATAAAACATACTTACAATCCTATAAGACTTTAACTCCACTTTAATGATGTTGTGACAAAATTAGTTTATCAGTTTGTATAGTTATATTATATTCATTTCCATGCTGAAGGGGAACTGTTTATTTTGAATTGCTATTAAATTGTCCAAACTAAGCTTTCATATAGTTTTTCTTTCTAAAAGTATTCTATATTTATAAGAATCAGATATCAGGATTTGATTTGTAGTCAAAAATTGGAATGTTAGCCCAAGCTAATAATAATGGTTCCTGAAAATAGATAATTCACATAAAGTCTGATTCTTATAAATATAGAATACTTTTAGAAAGAAAACTTTCATATAGTTCATATAGTTTCATATAGTTTTTCTTTCTAAAAGTATTCTATATTTATAAGAATCAGACATTATGTGAATTAAAACATTTCATATTCAGTAAAATATGTGTAAAATTGCAATATATGTTTGTAGGAAGTTTCCATGGGGGAGATAATAACTTTTCTTTCAAAAAGTCTTTATTTAAAAGAATAATATTTTAGGTTATCTCCCCTGAAAACTTATCAATAGCATATTGTTATTTCACACATATTTTACTGAATTATATGATGTTTTATTTAAAATGATATCTGATTCTTATAAATATAGAATACTTTTAGAAAGAAAAACTATATGAAAGCTTAGTTTGGACAATTTTATAGCAATTGAAAATAAACAGTTCCTCTTCAGCATGGAAATGACTATAATATAACTATACAAACTGATAAACTTATTTTGTCACAACATCATTAAAGTGGAGTTAAAGTCTTATAGGATTGTAAGTATGTTTTATTTTATCACCTTGCACTTTCACATTTTGACTGAACAATTTGTTCAATATTTTGACCAGTTGAACAATTTGGTTTAATAAAACCAATTGCAATTTGGTCAAAATTTTGAATGAGTTGCAATTGGTGGAGAGCAACACTAACAGTCAACTCACTGTAAATATGTTATGTAACTTTTGAAAATATATTCTAATGGTATGTTCAGTACACAATAGATATTTATTAAAGAATACATAATTATTTATTTTGTTGTTTAAAGGTTTTATTTTGAAATATACCATGTATATTTGTATCTTTTCTTTTCAGTATGTTTATTCCTGTATTGTGAAAAACACAGCGCCAGAATTTTGGCTGAAGAATAAATCATCTGTCTTAGGCAAGTTTTAAAAAGAAATTTTATTATAACATCAGTCTCTGACTCCTGTATCTTCATGCTTTTCACATTTTAAAGTGCTGTTAAAAATATTCTAGCAGAATATGATCAGAGATTATAGCCCTTTATTGCTAGAACATTTGACACTTATAAATTGAAAATGTAAAAAGAACCTAGAGTATTCTGTCGTTTTGACTACCATTTGTTTTACACTGTTTTACATGTTAATTAAAATCGATACAATACTGTGATTTCATTATTTTCATTGGTACCAATTTTCATGGATTGAGGAAAAGTTACAAGGACTATAGGAAATTTGTTATTTGTCAAACATTTAGTTTTGTGCTTCACCTTTAAAAATGTAATCCATGAAAATTGAAATTCCACGTATAATAATGAATCCACTTGATTTATAATAACGAATATTATTTTATTATCATAGAAAAACAAGAGGTGTCACAACCACACAAATCTTCTAGAACGTCTTTCCAGGAAGAAAGAAGAAATACTGTACGGTCAGAGAAGAGAAGTGGACACTGTGTGTGGGACATACACCAGAACTTTTATATAACCTTACACACAGCATGCAATGTGCAAGTTCCAGAAAACTGCAGAAATCTAGTGAGTTTGTTGTTTAGTGTCCAAAACACTGAATTTTTATGGGATTAGTGCATTATTACTATTTTGTGTAATTTTCCTTTGATCTGTTTTTGTTGTAAATTTTTGTTTATATCATGCTTGAGATAAAAAAAATTCAAAAACCAAGAGAGCACCTACCATTGTCAATGTAAACATCAATAACATCATAGGCAAAATAGCAATAATCAGATTATGGATTGTTTTCAAACTCCAGGGTTTTTCTCAGCCACATCTCAGCCATAGGCGGATCCAGGGGGGGAGGGGGCCTGGGCCCCCCTTTCATGGGAAAAATTTGGTTGATTATATAGGGAATCATTGAAGCATGACTGGAAAACTTAGGAAAAGTTCTGGATCAGCCACTGTCAGCTCAGGGCTTTGATCAGACTGCTGAGAAAGACCCTTTTGTTTGTAAACCATTGATAGTCCATAATTCTCAAAGTTAATTCTAGAATGACATGTTGTAAATAGTAGTACAGAATACTTCCAAACGATAAATTCTTTCTATAACATATTGGATCATATTAGTGACTTTCGGTAGTAGTGTATCTGTTGAAAGAGATCTTTAATAATATGTTGACACATTTCTGTGGAAAAATTATGATAAGACAGGTAAAAAAAAACCAGTGTGCTGTTTTAAAAAAAAATAAAAATTACCAAACACATGAAATAAGCAAGCATTAATCAACATTATTATCCTGCAATCAGCCAATTGTTGTAGTAATAACAGTTACACAATTCACTCCAAACTTACATTTAAAATTACTAGAAACCAACTTATTTTCAGGAGCGATTTATTTTTGCTACTTTGGCGTGAAGAAAAATAACGTGAATATAAACCGTCGTGAATATGCAGAACTTGTATCTAATCTATTAAACTGCATCAAATATGTTTGAAAATTGCGAAATTAGGTGTCTGTGAAGTTCAAACTACAAAGGGCTTAACACGAAATAAAGTATCAGTGAAAAAAAATTTGGTTTACAGTATCTTTGATTATAAGAAATTCTTTGTAGTAAAATATTAGTGAAAAGGAAAAATTGTTATATTTTCGATACCATATTTACAGGTACGTTTGTGTGTAGGTGTGTTCCATGGACCTGATCCTTTGTGTAGTATTCAGGAAACCAAAGAAGTCTTCGTCTCACAAGATGGACTATGTAGCTTTAATGATTGTATAAACTTTGATATTAAAGTACAGGATCTTCCTCAAATGAGCCGATTATGTTTTGGACTCCATTGCAAGAAAGGAAAGGTAAAGGAGTAGGTTCAGTAAGACCCCTTTTTGGCCCCAAAATATAGCAGTTTTACAAAATTGGATCTACTCCTTTGTTGAGGGCTATTCCAGAAAAAAATGTATGGGGGGGGGGGTTGGAAGGCACTTTGTAAAATAATACATGAGTGATGGGTATCAGAGCAACTTTTCACGCTATAATGCACTATAATTCTCAATTACAATTGTCTGGGTGGTGGGTGCTGACAAAAACTGCCTTCCAACCCTCCCATACATTTTTTTCTGGAATAGCCCTGAGCTGTTAGTTTGTTTGTATTTTACTGCTTTTTCAGTATATTTGGCTATATATAATGAGAGTATAGATAGGGTTTACTGATTAGAGAATGGACCAATGCTATAAAAAAAAAATGAGGCAAATGTGTAAATAATACAGAAAAATAGGGGAAAAAAAAAGATAGAAGTGAAACACACTTTGCTAGATTCCTTTATGCTAACACTGTAAACACATTTTTACCAAACTATTTTGCAAAAATCGCCAATAACTGTGAACTTTTATTACAAGTATTTATATTTAGACACTAAAAAAAGTGAAGTTGAAGGACAAAATATAATATTTCATATAATTTAAGTAATATCTATTTTCAGGAACCGTTATTATTAGCTTGGGCTAACATTCCAATTTTTGACTACAAATCAAATCTACAAAAAGGGAAACTGAAGTTACCATTATGGCCAAGATCAGAACTTATACAACAGGAAGAATCAAACTGTTTCCCTGTTGGTAAGTTGATTCTGTGTTTTGCTGTAGAAATGTCAGATGGTTTAAAAGGCAAAAAACATTTAATTCTTAAATTTACAGTCAGGCTTTACATCAAGATTAAAAGTAAAAATTGAAGAGTATCACTTCAATATAAAAATGAAGATGTGGTATGATTGCCAATGAGACAACCGTCCACAAGAGACCAAAGTGACACAGAAATTAACAACTATAGTTCACCGTACGGCCTTCAACTATGATCAAAGCCCATACTGTATAGTCAGCCATAAAAAGCCCCGGAATGACAATGTAAAACAATTCAAACAAGAAAACTAACGGCCTTATTTATATAAAAAAATGAACGAAAACAAATATGTAACACATAAACAAACAACAACCACTGAATTACAGGCTCCTGACTTGGGACAGGCACATACATATATACTGTGGCGGGCACAAAACTAGATACTTTCCAAGTCACAGTCGTGTTTAGGGAATGATAAATTTACTTCTTTGAAACATTTTCCATAAATGTTTTTGACAAATTGCACTGAATTTATAACTTTGTGTATTTCTCGGATTTTGATTGGCTAATGGCCTTAGTTAAAAAAAAAAAGCCATAGCCCCTGGTACTTCCTGCTCATACCCAGGTGTTTCTATCCACAAACCAGGTGAATTTCATGCTCATTTTGTTAATTTCATGGTTGTTCCCAGGGTAAAATTGAATTCTGTAGGTAATTTCTGTTCTTAAATATGGAATCCCCTTACGATTTTATCCTTTTATATCGATCTTCGGCATTCATTACAAACAAACAATCATGGTTGTTGTTCATTAAGCATTTGATTGAAATATATCTTTTTTTTTATTCCAAGGGCAGAAGAAATAAGTCCTCAGGAAGATTTTTGGGTTTGTCGAGTTTATAGCATTTCTTTGACAGTTTATCATCTTTATTATACAGGAACAGTGGCCACAAATCCTCAGGGAGATTGTTCTATGATAGAATTTAGTGTTCCAGATTTTACTAAGAAAGGATCCATATATTACCCTCCAATTGAAAAGGTATGAGAAACAAATTCAAAATAGAAAGTGATAGAAATTTAGCATGTTGTATTTCTTTATTTTTACAATTATATTGAGAGACGGGGGAAAAAAAAAGGGAAACTCTAATCAAACTCACAATGTCATGGTAAAAGCGGATACAAAACATTACATTAAAAACAAATGACTGTGCAACACGAACTCAACCAAAATTGGGGTGATCTCAGGTGCTCTGGATAAAGCAATGTTCAATGTTAAAGCAAGATTAGAATAAAAGATTTGAACTGAAGCCAGTGTGTTGTCTTCAAGACTGAGAAAATGGTACAGAAATTCACTTTCATAGAATGTTTGATGAACTCTGTTCAATGTAGGATAACTTAAGATAAAACAATTGAATTGACTCCAAATGATAGAAACTTTTAAAATACACCCAAAATTAAACAAAATATATGGCATGAAAATTACCCAAAACATATGGGAACACAGCTTTTAGTTAAGATGAAATAGAAAACAAACCAAATATTAAAATGACTAGCTTATACATGTTATATAGATTCAATGACATATTAGATTAAAAGGCATTAAAAAAATATGAAAGCATGACAACCACTGTCAAAGTAATAGTATGAAAGTAAAACAGTTACAGATAGCAAACAGAGAAAAACAAACACCACAAGATAGAAATTATACACATTGTGCATGGTATTAATAGTTAAATACATTGTGTTAATGTTATATACATGCTGTGTTTATATTAAATGCACATTGTGTTATAAATATTCTACACATAATGTGTTACATGGTAAACTATAAACATTGTGTTACAAAATGTATTAATATTACACACAAGGTGTAATATTATATACACATTTTGTTTTTAATACTACACATCCTGTTAGTAACAGTTATATTGTGTTATTTGTACTTGTAAATACATTATTTGATCTGAAATTACAACACAGGTTTTACAATGTGCTAGTGACCATATGGAAGAGCCAGGGAAATGTGGGTCACCAGTAAGTCAGGGTTGTCTGTCATGGCATGAATCCTCAATGCACATTCTAGACTTGTTGTTTTATGTATATTTTAAATATGAATATTCATTAGATGTAAATTGATGATCTTTATTTTTGTTGCAAGTGAAGCATATTTGTTTGTTTTGAATGTAGATTTTGTTAGTGACCTTTTACCCTGAATTTAATGTCATTTTGTTTTTATGACTTTGTCTAGAAGGAGAAATTGTTGATATTTTGGAAAAATGTTGGTTATATAGTTTTCACTAGATCATTAGATAAATTTAGGATAGACTAAAAACATGTATACAAAAAATTTGGAATGAATATTCATATTTGAATAAATAATTAATGGTGGATGGTGTATTATGTTTATGCATGATGTTGTGTATAAGGTGGCATGTGGGACCAAACTAAAAGCAATAGATCTTTTTTTTTAAACTTTGCAAAATGTTTCTATCATTTACACTACTATTTTAAACTATATCAACATGTTTTTAAAACTTTGATGTATTAGATAAATTAGTACAAATGAAATGCTGGCAAATAGCAAAAAAAAATCTTTTTGTGTTTTTCTTTTTCTTTTTTCATATCAAATCAAAAGATCAGTATACTATTGGCTGTGTCAAAAAAAAAGTTTGATACAAAGAGTACAAATTTTGGAATTAATACAAAAAATTGCATATCAATACTTACAAGCTCAAGCAAATTTTCTGATTAAATTTTTGATATGATTAATCTTGAAATTTCTCTGATTTTGAAAACCTGTACAGATATCAGTATGTGCAGACTTTTGGAAAAAATGTAGATATCTGTATGTGCAAAATTTGGGGGGAAATCTGTTGATTATTTGTTAAATTTTGTTCACTAAATTTAAAAAGAAAAGCATTGCAATCCATCTTATCTGTTTAATATATCTTCAATAAGTACATTTTTCTAACAAATTAGAAATGTATTTTCATCTATCATTGTCTATTGATCTTCCTAGTGTAACCACTTCCTTTAATAATAGATACTCACTATACTTAATATATAATTAGGTTATATTTATAATTTAGTTATTGCATGACTTACACTATCTCAGAGTCACAAGTATTTCATGTGTATTAACAAGATAAATGATATAGAATGTTGTACCAATTTTCATCCTTTTTAGCTCACCTGGCCCAAAGGGCCAAGTGAGCTTTTCCCATCACTTGTCGTCCGTCGTCCGTCGTCCGTCGTCCGTCGTCTGTCGTCCGTCGTCGTCTGGCGTCGTTAACTTTTACAAAAATCTTCTCCTCTGAAACTACTGGGCCAAATTACACCAAACTTGGCCAAAATCATCATTGGGGTATCTAGTTTAAAAAATGTGTCCGGTGACCCGGCCAACCATCCAAGATGGCCGCCATGGCTAAAAATAGAACATAGGGGTAAAATGCAGTTTTTGGCTTATAACTCAAAAACCAAAGCATTTAGAGCAAATCTGACAAGGGGTAAACTTGTGTAACAGGTCAAGATCTATCTGCCCTGAAATTTTCAGATAAATCGGATAACCTGTTGTTGGGTTGCTGCCCCTGAATTAGTAATTTTAAGGAAATTTTGCTGTTTTTGGTTATTATCTTGAATATTATTATAGATAGAGATAAACTGTAAACAGCAATATTGTTCAGCAAAGTAATATTTACAAATAAGTCAACATGACCGAAATGGTCAGTTGACCCCTTTAGGAGTTATTGCCCTTTATAGTCAATTTTTAACCATTTTTCGTAAATCTTAGTTATCTTTTACAAAAATCTTCTCCTCTGAAACTACTTGGCCAAATCAATCCAAACTTGGCCACAACCATCTTTGGGGTATGTAGTTTGAAAAATGTGTCCAGTGACCCAGCCATCCAATCAAGATGGCCGCCATGGCTAAAAATAGAACCTTGGGTAAAATGCAGTTTTTGGCTTATAACTCAAAAACCAAAGCATTTAGAGTAAATCTGACATGAGGTAAATTTGTTTATCAGGTCAAGATCTACCTGCCCTGAAATTTTCAGATGAATTGGACAACCCGGTTTTGGGTTGCTGCCCCAGAATAAGTAATTTTAATGAAATTTTGCTGTTTTTGGTTATCTTGAATATTATTATAGATAGAGATAAACTGTAAACAGCAATAATGTTCAGCAAAAAAAAGATTTACAAATAAGTCAACATGACCGAAATGGTCAGTTGACCCCTTTAGGAGTTATTGCCCTTAATAGTCAATTTTTAACCATTTTTCGTAAATCTTAGTAATCTTTTACATCTTCTCCTCTGAAACTACTTGGCCAAATTACACCAAACTTGGCCAAAATCATCATGGGGGTATCTTGTTTAAAAAATGTGTCCGGTGACCCGGCCAACCATCCAAGATGGCCGCCATGGCTAAAAATAGAACATAGGGGTAAAATGCAGTTTTGGGCTTATAACTCAAAAACCAAAGGATTTAGAGCAAATCTGTCAAGGCGTAAAATTGTGTAACAGGTCAAGATCTATCTGCCTTGAAATTTTCAGATAAATCGGATAACCTGTTGTTGGGTTGCTGCCCCTGAATTAGTAATTTTAAGGAAATTTTGCTGTTTTTGGTTATTATCTTGAATATTGTTATAGATAGAGATAACTTGTAAACAGCAATAATGTTCAGCTAAATAAGATCTAAAAATAAGTCAACATGACCAAAATCGTCAGTTGACCCCTTAAGGAGTTGTTGCCCATTTTATTCAATTTTTAACAATTTTCACTAATTTGGTAAATTTTTGTAAATTTTTACAAAATATTTTTCACTGTATCTAAAGGTCCAAGTTTATTATAGATAGAGAAAATTCTAAGTACCAAGAATGTTCAGTAAAGTAAGATCTACAAACACATCACTATCAGCAAAACACAATTTTGTCATGAATCCATCTCTGTCCTTTGTTTAATATGCACATAGACCAAGGTGAGCGACACAGGCTCTTTAGAGCCTCTAGTTTTATTTACCCTATTTCTGCAGAAAGGCGTTGCAAAATTGAGTCATATGATAAATTATTAATTCTGACCACCTCTTTTTTGGGGTCCATATTTTACCATTCTAAATTTATGTCATTATTTCATAAACAAAAAACAAACTTGTTGATACTTGTACTAAAAAATCAATATACTGAGGATGAAAATTGGTGAACAATTTGTGTTCAGACTTTTATCTGTCCTCCACCATATTAATCCTGCATGTTCTCTGTTTTTGTCAGGTGTTAGAACTGGCCAGTACTTATATAGAAGCTCCAGGAATGCCAGGCTCTACTGTATGTAGTATCATATATACATAGTTTATATGTAGCCAGCTTGTGCAGCGATGTTTGCTTGTATTACATATAGGATGTCATGAATAGAATGTTTCAAAGGAGAAAACCAAATTGTTGATTTTCATATAATCCAGTTATTTATGTTATTTTAAATTTAATATATTTAAGTGATCAAAGTTAATTTCTGTTCATTTGTAAAAAGTTAAAGAGACTTAAAGATTTTTAACTTATTCTTATACATGCTATATATGTTGCTTGCTTTTTTTTGCACTAATGATTTTTATTGCTAATGTTTTTATGATTTGGAGAAATGGATATTAATGCCATATCTTTAGTTGTGTCTCTTTAAAATATTCACAACTTTTAAAGATATGGAAGATTTAGAGTTTAAAATATTATACTAACATCTGTCAGTTATTGAACACTGTGCTGCCCGTCAGATGTCTTTTGATTTTTTTGTTTGTTGGTTTGATGTCTTATTGAAATATTTCCTGAGATGTCCTTTGATTTTCTTGTATTTGTTGAGATTATACATCTTAACAGATCCAATTTAATTTAATTCTAAAGAAAAACATTTTTAAATTGTTTAGCTTTAATACACCTTATCGCTATTTGTCTCCCATTAATAGACTTCACACCAGGGCTTCCAAAACGGTCATATATTCCGGACATTTGATTAATGTCCGGTAAAAGTCCGGCTGGGCAAAGCATGAAACGGTCATATACATTTTAGTTTTCAAGGCTTTTTCGGTCATTTTAACATAAGTCACGATCTTTTTGACCCAACCTTTTGCCTTTAACATCTACACATTTCCGGTCATAAAAGTGACATGATGATTAATTACTATCAAAACAACCCCTACTTCAATACTTTCTAATTTTAATCAAGGCTAATTAGTTGTTGGACAGGTGAAATCTACCTGTTCAGTTGACAGGTAAACTATGTTCAGTACCGGACATCGTATAAATTGATTGGTCTATTCACAATTATTTTCTTACATTTTAGCGGTTTGTAGCTCATTGATTTAGTCCAAAAGATTTAAATTATGAGAAATTAGTTTTTATCTACATGATTTGATCAAAAAATTAAAAGGTTTAAATGAAAAATCGTCAGAACTAGAACACGTGTGCGCATGTGCAAAGGTGGGAAATTTAATTATGCATCCTTTATTTCTTCAAAATGCTAAAATTATCATTGAAACCTGTATCTTAACGTTCATTTCAAGCATTTTGTTGAAGAAATAACGTGGAAAGATCTTCTTCACTCTTTCATGCTTTGCAAACGTACACGGATTTTACGTATCCGTTTATGGTCCATGTTTTACCATTGTCAAGTCAACATCCAGTTTTAGAAAAACGTGATTTTCAAAACGAAAATGAAGTTTTTGACATGTCATTTTGCACAAATAAAGAGTCTATGGCAGATATGAGCACGCTGATGTGCACACTTTGAATGATACACTGCCAATTTAACAGTTTACATCCAAACATCCAAAACAAAGTAAAGTTAAAATCGTTTTTTAATCTAATGTCATTATCATTGGAATGACCATCTGATTACCATAATTGCCTTTTGTGACTTAGTCTTAAGGGATTAAATTCGGGATCAGATATAAAATGTCCGGCTGGCTCAAATGTTTTTTGGAAGCCCTGCTTCACACAGGTTCCTGTAAAATTTTGATGTCATAATACAAAATATTTGACCCCACAATGGAAAGTGATTGTTGACAATGTTGTATGACGTTAATAGTTCAAGCAGTACAGATTATTGGGTCAGCCGGGAATATCGATAAGGTGTATACATTAATTGTTTCAGATTATTTCCTAATTTTTTATGTGAAATTAAGTGTTAAAGAGATGTGTGTGTTTTTTGACAGCAGGAACAGGTTTAGAAGTACATTTTGAAAATTAAAAAAAATCATTACTTTAATCCAATGTTTATGAATGTCCCTTTAGATCCACACCTTGTTTTAATTTAACTGCATCTTTTTTATAATTCCATGTATACCAACTAAATTATTTCTTTATTCAACTCATTTTGGGAGAATAAGCAAACATCGGACATAAATGGACAAGAAAGGGATTATCTTTATGTTAGATTTTTTCCAAGATTTTGTAGTTTAGGATATAAATGGGGAAGTTTAAGTTATAATAGCATAAATAACCATAATGATTTTATTATAATTGATGAACTGTTCATTTCAAGTATTTACAGTACAGTTAAATTTGAATTACTACTTAAATCACTTATCTGAGTTTAAGTTATAATAGCATAAATAACCATAATGATTTTATTATAATTGATGAACTGTTCATTTCAAGTATTTACAGTACAGTTAAATTTGAATTACTTAAAGTAGCATTTATGTTATATTACCATTCAATCAATTACTTTGAAGTGTTTATATCCAAAATTTGTACATATTTATAAATCAAGCAATGATGAAAAAATCATATTCTAGCCTTACTTGAATTTTATAATTGATATTTTATGATATAACTTATATATAAATCAAATGATCATGAAGAAAAATAACTCTATGCCAGAATTGAATATTATAATTGATATTTTATGATATTTTAGACATGGAGACCAAACAAGAACATTGTTCAGCAGCTAGACAGCATACTGAGAGCTAACCAGTACACAGTACTTCAGACATTGGACGAACAGCAGAAACAACTGATTTGGTGGATGCGTTATGACATACGTGACAAATGCAGCGAGTTCCCTCACGCTCTGTTGTATGTGTTATATTCTGTCAGCTGGGACAACCATATTGAAGTTTCCAAGGTTAATGACTTCAGTTATTAATACCAAAAAACACAGATCAAGATTTAATTTTGGTGACGTCACTTTAACAGTTTTAAAATTATGCCGCTGAATTTTTCGTTTTACTTTCTCTAACTTAAGTTTGCCACAACCAAATGTTATGAAACTTGTACACAGTGCTGATTACCACAAAACAAATATCAAGTTTGAATTTTGGTGGAATTGCTTTAAACATTCTAGAGTTATTCCCCTTTACAAATGGAAAATTTGCTGAATTTTTGGTTCCCATTCTCTAACTTAAGTTTGACGCAACCAAAGGGTTTGAAACTTATAGACAATACTTTACATTACCACAAAAATCAGACCAAGTACAAATTTGGGTAGTGTCACTTTTACCATTCTTCAGTTTTGTCCCTTTCAACTGTATATGATATGCAAGTGGGGGCATAATCTGTGTCCCATTCCTGATTAGGGCTTGATCAGTATATCCGTCTGTCCTTCTGAACAAAATGTGTCTGCTCTATATCTAGAGAACCATTATGATTTCATACTTTATACTTGACATGAATATTAAGGTAGATCATAAGAATATATTTTTTGAGACAGAATTTTCTTAATGTTTGCCTTAAAGAAGATTTTACTATGCTTTTTTTTTTTTTTTTTAAATATAATAAAAAGTATGGGTCACCATGCTATTTTTCACGCTATGAAAATTGCCTAAATTTGGTAAGAATGTTCATGAAAAAACACATTTGTGTGCTTAAAAAAAATTCTGTGAGATAAAATTTTGAAATAAATTGTGAGAAGATAGCTTTTATAATATGTTTTGAGAAAATAAAAAGAAAAAATGGTGTCACCGAAATTGTTTTCTTGCTACAAGTAAAACTGAAAAGAGTTATCTCCCAATTAAATGGCTCATTTGAAAAAAAATATTCTAAAAGCCAAAAAAATTGATATTTGTAAAATATTTTGGATAATACAATAAATCACTCAGTGTTCTTTATATTGTCAAACAGTCTAACCATTAAATTGCAAATCTGTCTCCAAATTTGCAGATTTGGGCAAATAACTAGACCAATTACATACTGCGATTGTATAATCCAAGATGGCAATATACCATGAATCTACCTTAAATAACACCATAGGGCGTGTCATAATGTATGTTCAACTTCCTATGTCACGTTCAAAAACTAGTTTCAGTTGACAACCCCATGTCCTATGGGAAGGATCCTGTTTGCTCTATACAAAAGGAACCATTATGATTTCAAAGTTTAAACTTGACATGTATTTTAACCAACACCAGAGGGCTTGTCATTATGTATGTTCAACTTCCTAGCTCAAAGGTCAAGGTCAAAAACTTTGCCATGTCCTATGGTAAAGGTAGTGTCTACTCTATATCTTGAGAACCATTATGATTACAAAGCTTACACCAGAGGGTGTGTCATAATGAATAAAAAACTTCCTAGGTCAAAGGTCAAGGTTAAAAACTTTGGTTTCAGTTGACAACCCCATGTCCTATGGTAAAGATACAATGATCTTACCACATGTTATTAACAGTGGGGCCCACAGAGATGGCTTCCATTTCAATGATATCTAGTTTATTTTGTGATATTTCTGGATGCTCTGAATATCTGATGATATATTTCATACTATGTAATATTTATATATACTTATTCAACAGATGCAGGCTCTGTTACAGACATGGCCCACACTAGAGGCAGATCAAGCCTTAACATTGCTAGATTTTACATTCCCTGATAAATATGTCAGAAAGAAAGCAACTGAATGGTTAGATGAACTGCCGTAAGTATATGGGCAATTCATTGCCAAAATTAACCCTTAAAATAAATTACTGTTCTACTAAACTTTCAATAGACGAGGGATGGATGCCACATATAAAAAAAGGTAAGAAAAATAGACAAATATTTAACAAAATGGATAGAAATAAAATATATCCCTATTTCAGGCTAATTTATAATAGAAATGAAAAAACTTTCGCTGAGCTCTGTTTATTGGATTCCGAGTTCTACTCCTTTAACCCCTGTCATTGGAGTTTGGCTTACTACTGCATCCAAGGTAGAGCCAGGAATCCCAATATATATCCTTGGAAAGGGGTTTTCATAATGATACTCTAGGCAGTAACAGAAATGTTTATCTGTAAATCTGTGGAATTCAAAATTTTTTGTTTTATTTTATAATCTGAATTTTAAAAATCATAACATTTAACTTAAAGAATGTTTCTGATTGTTGTAATTTGTCTAGAACAATCTAACTGAATGTTTAAACTCAAATAATATTTACATTTTCTTTTATAATATTTGGTCATGTCTTTGATTTTGTGTTCTGCATAATCAGAGTGTTTTATTTGGTGGTATAAAATATTTCTTAGTTTTTACCATGTAGGAAGTCATCAAGCGTATTTACTATGACTTCTTGAAAGTTTTAAATGAATTTTTTTTATTGAAAAGTAACTTGTGTTATTTTATTTATTCGACTATGTCAATAGTAATAAAAAAGGTAAAGCTTGACCCAGATCACAAGTTAATTGACAGTTTTAAATGTTTAGTTCATGAATATTTCAGCAATTGGTCAAAACCTACTAAAATCTTTAATCGTTATGTACGGTATGTATGAATGGATGATTCTTATTCTATAAACTATAGTTGTGTGATAGAAAACTCTAAACATGGAAGTTGAAGTCATCAAATGAATAGTCAAATTGAAATTAATTATGATGCCCCTGTCTAGTGGAGGGGGTATTGAGTTTTACCCTTATCAGTCTGTACTTACGTCCAAAAATTGATTACTGTTCTCTTACTTAATATGTTTGTTTCAACCAAATATTATGAAACTTATACAAAATGCTTATTACCACAAAACACAGATCAAGTACAAATATGGGTAGGGTCCCTTTTACAATTCTTGAGTTATGTCCCTTTATAATGTTATATGCAAAATAATATGACTTGATTTTTTGCGGAGTTATACTATCCTCAATTATATTTGCCTCCATCCTAAGCTGGGCAAAAGTGTCGTCCCCCTGAGAGATGAAAATAGGACTTTCTGCTGGATAACTTTTGTAATGAAGAACATAGTTTCACCAAACTTTCTACCTGATTCTATCATTGAATGGGGTGCCAAAATCAGTCAGCTTGACTTTAACCCATATGATATAGAACCTTGTCCAGAGCATTACTGTTGTACTGAAGAAATTTGTTTAACCAAATATGATAAACAGATGCATCATAGCAAGGCAGGGTTTTCACATATCAAAATCAGGTCACTGTGACTTTTACTTTGACCGCTGTTGATTTAAGCTTGAATTTGAACTTTTTTTTAAGTAAAATCTATTACTGTGGATTCATTTATTTTTCGTGGGTTCCAATTTTCACGGATTGCGGAAAACTTGCATTTTCGTGGATATGTAATTTCGTGGTTTTGCCAAAGTCTGCATACAACCTGATAGAAAATTTGTACTTCGTAGAACATTTAAATTGGTAGTTCACCTGTACCCACGAAAACCACGAAAATTGGTATCCAATGAATAATAATGAATCCACAGTATTAAAGGACTGGAATTACTTTGATTAAAACTCATCTTGAACAATCATCAGGTCATCAGGGATTTGTAAAAATAAATGCAAGAATTAACTTTTTAATTTACAGCTTTTAAAATCTTAGCGTTTGTTCCTGAGTCAGGGTCATTCTTTCAAATAAACAATTCACATGCATGTGCGTGTGTATTAGTCCTGCTACGTGTTGACCTCTTGTTTGCTGTACATTATTTAAATTTCTCATGCTTATCATATATAAAGAAGCTTGAAATAGTGACTTTTTCCACTGGAAAATCTTAACTTTTCACTTACATACATGTAAACTCCTGTCAGGTTCAATCTTTATATATGGATGAAAGACAAAAGTCACCAAAACATGAACTAGGCAGCTATTGTTTTTACTGCCTTTCAGGCTTTGATTTTCTTTTGCAATCTGCACTACTTTAAGAATATTATAATGCCTAAATTACAAGAAAAAAATCAACAATAACAGAAAAACAAAGGAAAATTTTCAAATTTCCTGTTTTCGACTTGACAAATCAGTCACATGT
Organism: Mytilus edulis; assembly: GCA_019925275.1. Lineage (NCBI taxonomy): Eukaryota > Metazoa > Mollusca > Bivalvia > Mytilida > Mytilidae > Mytilus > Mytilus edulis. The sequence continues at coordinate 64,305,257 of CM034359.1, read as the reverse complement.
ATGAACTGCCTTAGAGGCTAGTCAATTGAGGAACATTTTGAAGAATAAAAACAGGTGCAAATATCTCATTCTGTTTGAAAATTAAAAAAAGATAAGAAAAAATCAGAAATTTTTTGTTTTTACAATTTTTTTTAATTTCTTAAATTATTATAAGGCACCAAGCATTCTATGGTTATTTAACATGTTAAAGTTTAGTAAATATTTTAAAATTGCTGATCTGATAAGTGGAGTGCTGTGAATACAAACAGAGGTTCATACCTGAACAGAACAGAACATGTACATGACTGCTTACTTAGAAAATAGTCTCTAATAATAAGAAATAGTTTGCAATTTTTAAGCCATTTTCTTCTATATTTGTTGTTGATGCTTACACTATTGTATGATCTTGAATTTGTATCTTTCAGTGATGAAGAATTGGCTCAGTATTTGCTACAGTTAGTACAGGCTTTGAAGTATGAAAACTATTTAAACTGTGATCTAGTCAAATTCCTGTTACGGAGAGCACTTCAGAATCGTAATATAGGACATAAGTTATTTTGGTTGCTCAAGTAAGTTTTCCAAAGGAGTAGGGTCGATAAGGCTGTAAAATGGCCCTCTTTTTTGCCGTAAATTTCAAATTAGGAGTTATTGACCAATATCAGAATGAATCATAGCTAATACATTCACTAAATAGTAAATGAGCCTTTTTGTTGAAAATTTACGTTCCTGCATTCCACTGATGACGTCACAAACAGTACCGGTACTCATTTTTGTTTTCCACAACAAATCAATGAAAATCGGTAAATTTTGCATTGATTATTGGACTGGAAAAATAGAGCGCATACTTCGACAAAAAAGATCTTTTAACACAATGTCTGTAAATACATTTTGCATGTTTAACTTGAATATTTAGTTTGTTGACGCCTATGTCTGTGTATCCTGGTCCTAAAATTGGTTGAAATCTGGCCAATTTTGTCAAATTTCGTCAAAGTCTGTTGTTTTGACCTATTTTGGATGTAGAAATCAACCCTAATGAATAAAACTTTGACACAAATAGTTATATTTTACTTTCTCACATGTCTTTAAGACAACTTAAAACATATTGTATCTTGTACCATTCAATTTTATAATAGGGGCCAAAAATGGCCCTCACCAACTTACTCCTTTGAACTTAGAATGTTATTGATTGTGCATGAAATGAACTAGGCATAATTGATGAAAAGACTTTGTTGTACAAATGTACAGGTTAATGAATAAAATCTATAATCTTGTTTATATGAGTCACAGTTTTATTAAAAAACATGTTTATTGATATTAACTCCTTTAATTCAAACTCAAAATGAGGCTATTTTTATCAGTTATTGCAGTTTTGAAATAGAATGCAAAAACTTTAAAACCTGGAACTTTAAATGAAGTACAACGTTAAAAAATGCTGATATTTCAGTGATATCCTTCATGTTACCTGATAGCAAAAAGATGGAGACTTGTCATATGTTTCTTCTTTTTTCTTATAAACTCTCAGTGGCAAGTTTAACTAATTGAAGAAACTGAAGCACTTTGAATAAATCTTCAATTTTTTTATATCTTGAGTTTTTTTTATTTCAGGTCAGACATGCATGAACCCTCTGTTACCGTCCAGTATGGTTTAATCATAGAAATATATCTCAAGGCAAACCCCAGTCATATGTCCATCCTAGACAGGCAGCAAATCATCCTACAGAAACTCAAATCTATCACAGATATACATACCAAAGCAGCAGTAAGTATCACATGATTTAGTCACATGACAAACTGAGATCTATCACAGATATACATACCAAAGCAGCAGTAAGTATCACATGATTTAATCACATGACAAACTGAGATCTATCACAGATATACATACCAAAGCAGCAGTAAGTATCACATGATTTAGTCACATGACAAACTCAAATCTATCACAGATATACATACCAAAGCAGCAGTAAGTATCACATGATTTAGTCACATGACAAACTCAAGTCTATCACAGATATACATACCAAAGCAGCAGTAAGTATCACATGATTTAGTCACATTACAGTCACATGTCCATCCTAGATAGGCAGCAAATCATCCTACAGAAACTCAAATCTATCACAGATTTACATACCAAAGCAGCAGTAAGTATCACATGATTTAGTCACATGACAAACTGAGATCTATCACAGATATACATACCAAAGCAGCAGTAAGTATCACATGATTTAATCACATGACAAACTGAGATCTATCACAGATATACATACCAAAGCAGCAGTAAGTATCACATGATTTAGTCACATGACAAACTCAAATCTATCACAGATATACATACCAAAGCAGCAGTAAGTATCACATGATTTAGTCACATGACAAACTCAAATCTATCACAGATATACATACCAAAGCAGCAGTAAGTATCACAATATGCATTTTAAGATTTCAAGATTACTGTGGATTCATTTATTTCCGTTTGTACCAGTTATCGTTGATAATGGAAAAGTTATATGCTCTTCATACCTGTCAACTGACCCGTATTCTGCGGATGTGACCCGAGATTTTCACAATTCTGAGGGATCACCCGGAACACCAGCCGGGTCATTGAAATAACCAGGGAATTCCGTAAATGACCCGATTTCACCCGTATTTCTTAGCCTTGAGATTGATTTCCTTTGAAATACCGGCAAATTCGTAATTCTTCCATGAACAGGAAGTTCATCTAGCTATGTAAACTGTCAAATTAAGTGATCCATTAATTGCATGGCTTCACTTGACAGCTTTGGTGTCAAACACACTGTTTTTTTTTTTTTTTTTTTTTTTTTAATTTATCATATTTTATTGAAATCTGTCACATTTGTTAGTTTAAAACATCAAGTACCGGTACTGGTCAAACACACTGTTAATTAACACCAATTACCTTAGCTTTAGGTCGTAAATAAATTGCACCATTGGTTTACAAACTGAACTAGAGTTACTTCCCCTTATTTGTCACCATTCAAAATTATTCCTTATATTTACGTTTTATGGGTGAAAAAGATTAAATCATTAAAAATATAAAATTCAAATACATATTGAAAAATAAATTTTCATTATTTTTATACCTTTATACAATTTTTTTTTTAAAAGTTGAAAATTATTTTTTACATTTATACTTCCTTTAACTGTATTACTATATTTTATCATAAACTAATTTCCTTGATAAATGAAAAATATTATGGTTAAAGGCTACATAGTCAATAGTCTCAAACATTTAAGAATTACATTAAATTCTAGTGGTTGATGATTGTAATATTTTTTCTCAAAAAGTAAAGCACATAAGACTGAGTTACACAAATTTATAAAAATCTTTAAAAGTGCAATGAAATAATATTTAATAAGATTTAAAATGACTTAACAAAGTAAACATGCATTGATGTTTTGGTATCTTTGATATACATTATAAGAAAATGTACCATAAATACTGAAATGCAGCTCGAAAAAGTTCGTACGCGTTATGACCTGAGATTTGATTCTTCAATGCAGGTCATGACCTGCATTTTCATCGTCACAGGTTGACAGGTATGGCACTTTGATATTTATTTACGTGGTTTAACTGTTTTGCTGAGGTCTGCATACAAGCCTATAGAACATTTGTCATTTGTCATTTTGTTGTTTACCTGTACACACGAAATCCACGAAAATTGTTATCCAACGAATAATAATTAATCCTCAGTATATGATTTCAGTTAGTGTTTGAAGTTATTTTTTATGTCCCATTTATGGGCATTATGTTTTTTGGTCTGTGTGTCCATTTGTTAGTCTGTTTGTTCGTCCATCCACCATCTGTTCATTCCTCTGTTCTCCGTCTGTCCACTACAAGTTAAAGTTTTTGGTCAAAGAAGGTTTTGATGAAGTTGAAGTCCAATCAACTTGAAACTAAGTATACATGTTCCCTATGATATGATCTTTCTAATTTTAATGCCAAATTAGAGTTTTGACAACAATTTCACGGTCCAATGATTATAGAAAGTGATAGTGTGAGTGGGGCATCAGTGTACTATGGACACATTCTTGTTTCTTCCTGCTAAAAATTTTTACTTCTGGTTAATTGGGTATACACATCTAAGAAAGGTCAGTTCATTTAAACAATGGATTATTTATTCACACGAAACCAATGCTAAGAGAAAACAGACATCAGAACTGATGGTCATGGTCATAGATACTTTATCCTTGTTATTTGACTTTTCGTAAAATTATTTTTACTGAGATACTGTGGATTCATTTATTTTCGTGGGTACCAATTTTCGTGGATTAAGGAAAATTTGCATGTTCGTGGATATTTGATTTCGTGGTTTTGCAGAAATCTGCTTACTAGCCTATAGAAAATGTGATATTCGTTGAATATTTAATTTCGTGGTTTACCTGTTCCCACGAATACCACGAAAATTGATATCCAACGAATAATAATGAATCCACAGTAGTTGAATTTTCCATGCACTAAGTCAATAGTATATTAATATGCAGTTTTATAAGCATTGACATTTCTCATTTCAATGTGGTTATATGGCTCTGCCAATCAGTTTTGGTTCATAGGCTTTGAATGTTTTGCATAGTTTACATGTTTAATAAAATATTGCTTTTTAATTTCATTATTTGCATTATACTATAAAATTTAGAGAAAGACAAACCAAATCTCAGTGTAAAAAATATGAAGCAACAATTTATAATTTTCTTGTGTCAGAAGTGCTTTTCTGAATTCACCTTCATACTTTACTCTCAAAGCCAACTGCATTTTGTATTTGAAAGCCAATAATGTCAACAGTAATATTTTATGCTGTTGGCATATTTTTTTTTGTCCACACTGTCAACTGATACATCATGTGATTTCTATGCAAGTGGAATATGTATAATTAAATTCATATTGTTGTGGTTTTTTTTTCCTTCAGAATTTGAAGAAAAAGGCTAAAGAAAAAGATGACTCTCCCTTGCAGAAGGTTATGCAGCAATCTGCATACAAAGAGGCGTTCTGTCAAATATATAGTCCTATCACCTTAATGTATAAATTAGACAAAATTGTGTAAGTACATACATGTACAAAGAGGCGTTCTGTACAATATATTGTCCAATCCCCTAAATGTATAAATTAGACAAAATTGTGTAAGTACATACATGTACAAAGAGGCGTTCTTGTACAATATATTGTCCAATCACCTAAATGTATAAATTAGACAAAATTGTGTAAGTACATACATGTACAAAGAGGCGTTCTGTACAATATATTGTCCAATCACCTTAATGTATAAACTAGACAAAATTGTGTAAGTACATACATGTACAAAGAGGCGTTATGTAAAATATATAGTCCTATCACCTTTAATAATGTATAAATTAGACAAAACTGTAAGCATTTGCATGCAAAGATGTTCTTATAATTATATATGGAAAAGTGAAATCTCTTTTTTTAGCTCACCTGGCCCGAAGGGCCAAATGAGCTTTTCTCATCACTTTGCATCCCGCGTCCGGCGTTGTTAACTTTTACAAAAATCTTCTCCTCTGAAACTACTGGGCCAAATTAAACCAAACTTGGCCACAATCATCATTGGGGTATTTAGTTAAAAAAATGTGTCCGGTGACTCGGCCAACCAACCAAGATGGCCACCATGGCTAAAAATAGAACATTGGGTAAAATGCAGTTTTTGGCTTATTACTCAAAAACAAAAGCATTTAGAGCAAATCTGACATGGGTAAAATTGTTTATCTGGTCAAGGTCTGTCTGCCCTGAAATTTTCAGATGAATCGAACAACCTTTTGTTGGGTTGCTGCCCCTGAATTGGTAATTTTAAGGAAATTTTGTTGTTTTTGATTATTATCTTGAATATTATTATAGATAGAGATAAACTGTAAAACAGCAATAATGTTCAGCAAAATAAGATTTACAAATAAGTCAACATGACCGAAAAGGTCAGTTGACCCCTTTAGGAGTTATTGCCCTTAGTAATCTTTTACAAAAATCTTCTCCTCTGAAACTTCTTGGCCAAATTAATCCAAACTTGGCCACAATCATCTTTGGGGTATCTAGTTTAAAAAATGTGACCCGGCCAACCAACCAAGATGGCCACCATGGCTAAAAATAGAACATAGGGGTAAAATGCAGTTTTTGGCTTATAACTCAAAAACCAAAGCATTAAGAGCAAATCTGACAGGATTAATTTGTTTATCAGGTCAAGATCTATCTGCCCTGAAATTTTCATATGGATCGGACAACCGGTTGTTGGGTTGCTGCCCCTGAATTGGTAATTTAAGGAAATTTTGCCGTTTTCTGTTATTATCTTGAATATTATTATAGATAGAGATAAACTGTAAACAGCAATAACGTACAGCAAAGTAAGACCTAAAAATAAGTCAAAATGACCAAAATGGTCAATTGACCCCCTAAGGAGTTATTGTACTTTATAGTCAATTTTTAACAATTTTCATAAAATTTGTAAATTTTTACAAACATTTTCCACTGAAACTACTGGGCCAAGTTCATTATAGATAATTGTTAGCAGCAAGAATGTTCAGTAAAGTAAGATGTACAAACACATCACCATCACCAAAACACAATTTTGTCATGAATCCATCTGCTTCCTTTGTTTAATATTCACATAGACCAAGTTGAGCGACACAGGCTCTTTAAAGCCTCTAGTTTTATTTGACAAAATGAAGTTGTGAGACTGCAATAAAAGTCACAGACATTATAAACAAGGTTCAATTTAAACAAGTTTAAAGGAAGTGACAAGTTTATTTCGAAGACAATTTAAATTGGTGCTGCTTTGTGTATCAAAAAATATAATTAAACAGGATGGTTGGTTTGAAAAGAAATATTATTAGTCTTGTTCAATTTCTCTTCGTTCTCAATAATAAAATCATCTCCGTCTTTTAATTCTTTACTCAAAACAGGAAGTACAAATGAATATGATGAGCCATTAAAAAGGACTAGGGCAATACCATATAATTTGCTTTTGAAAGCTCAGAATAAAGCAGTTTAAGGTCCCTTTCTAATAATGTTGTAAATTGGTATAAGAAGATGTGGTATGAGTGACAATGAGACAACTCTCTAAGGGTCAGGCGTCAAATGGTCATTTTCAGCTACCGTTAGCATCAAATTGGTTAAAATTTTACTGGAAATGTCAAAATATCCCTATCATGATTCGTCAAAGGTGTCAAATTCAGGGAAAAATTAACATGATTCATCAAAATCAGTCGATTTTTTTTATTGTCTAAAAGAAGTGTACATTTTATCGTCATGCACCAAAAATTACCGTTAACGTTATTTGGCTAGAATTTTTACCGTTAATTGTCATGAAGGTACCCCCGTTACCACCCTCCTCAGTCTCCATCCAAGTCATAATTTGTAAAAGTAAACACTACGGTAATAGGTAAGCTTATTAAATGAAAATTATATTTGAAATAGAGTAAGTTATCATAAAAGATTTTATTTATTTATAGTGAGAAATCCTGTAAAGTAATGGACTCTAAAAAGAAGCCGTTTTGGTTAGAATGGACAAATGATGATGAGAAAGGACAAAACATACAGTTAATTTATAAATGTGGAGATGGTGAGACTGTTAACTGTTAACACTATGTAGTATAGATTAGGCAATCACACTATGTAGTATAGATTAGGCAATCACACTATGTAGTATAGCTTAGGCAATCACACTATGTAGTATAGGTTAGGCAATCACACTATGTAGTATAGATTAGGCAATCATATTATGTAGTATAGATTAGGCAATCACACTATGTAGTATAGATTAGGCAATCACACTATGTAGTATAGATTAGGCAATCACACTATGTAGTATAGATTAGGCAATCACACTATGTAGTATAGCTTAGGCTATTACACTATGTAGTATAGCTTAGGCAATCACACTATGTAGTATAGCTTAGGCAATCACACTATGTAGTATAGATTAGGCAATCACACTATGTAGTATAGATTAGGCAGTCACACTATGTAGTATAGATTAGGCAATCACACTATGTAGTATAGCTTAGGCAATCACACTATGTAGTATAGGTTAGGCAATCACACTATGTAGTATAGATTAGGCAATCACACGATGTAGTATAGCTTAGGCAATCACAATATGTAGTATAGATTAGGCAATCACACAATGTAGTATAGATTAGGCAATCACACTATGTAGTATAGCTTAGGCAATCACACTATGTAGTATAGGTTAGGCAATCACACTATGTAGTATAGATTAGGCAATCACACGATGTAGTATAGATTTGGCAATCACACGATGTAGTATAGATTAGGCAATCACACTATGTAGTATAGCTTAGGCAATCACACTATGTAGTATAGGTTAGGCAATCACACTATGTAGTATAGATTAGGCAATCACACTGTAGTATAGATTAGGCAATCACAATATGTAGTATAGATTAGGCAATCACACTATATAGTATAGATTAAGCAATAACACTATGTAATAGAAAAAGAAGGATATACCCCATATCCTTCTTTTTCTATCCATGACTCAAAATCAGTTCATGAACAGCAAAAAACAAAACAAAAAAATACACAAAAAGCAAAGCACTCTTATTGCTGTTCTTCATCTCCAAGTCACAGTGAGGCCTTCAACACTGAGCAAAAAAAGTCTGACCTCACATCAAATTTAAGACTGCTCCTATAGTAGTAGAGATTAAGCAAGAGAGAATTCAGTAGGTGGAATGAGAGGGGGTAGAGGGTAATTATATTGTTCAGTATAAATTCACTTTTTTTACTATCAAGCCCCCTTTCCAAAAACCCTGAAACTGACCCTGATAAGGTCTAATTTTTCTATTATTCCCCTATACCTCTAGCCAATGTAGAATAAACAAACACACAGCAATATGCACAGTAAAACTTAGTTTAAAAGAAGTTCTAGTTAGATGACCTTGATACAGAACATATATATTTTTCGTCGTGATTTGATTTTGGTTGTTATAAGATGAAAATGGCTGTTGTTAAAGGATGAAATGACGAAATTTAGCTGACGGCTAGAGTTAAATACAAGTGTAACTGTGAGCTACTGCTCACTGATGATAGGTCACTGTACGGCCTTCAACAATCGTTTTACTGTATCTTATAAAGAAAAGTAGTTAATTATACAATATATTAACTATAAAGACCCAAAACCTAATGCAATAATTATTCTAATCTTACATAATTGATATTTTTTTTAAAGATTTACGACAAGATATGCTGACATTACAGATTTTAGAAGTCATGGATACTATATGGCAATCAGAAGGCTATGATCTCAGGTATGACGATGACAAAATCAAATACTTCTTATTGTGATGTATTTTTTTATACGACCCCAAATTTTTTTTGGGATCGTATAATGGTATGATGTTGTCGTCTGCGTCGTCGTCCGAAGACACATTGGTTTCCAGATAATAACTTTAGTTTAAGTGAATAGATCTTCATGAAATTTTTTCAGCAGGTTCAATAACACAAAAGGAAGGTTGGGATTGATTTTGGGGATGATGGTCCCAACCGATCAGGAATTAGGGGCCCAAAAGGGGCCCAAAACAAGCATTTTTCTAGTTTCAGGATAATAACTTGTGTAGAAGTATTTCAATTGCTCTGAAATCATACCGCAATGTTTAAAACCACAAGTAGAAGGTTTGTATTCATTTTAGGGGTCATGGGGCCAAAGTTAAGAATTAAGGGCCAAAAAGGGGTAAAAACAAGCATTTTTCTTGTTTCAAGACAATAACTTATGTGTAATTGTATGGATCACTCTGAAATTGTACCACAATGAACCATATAACAAAGGGGAGGCTAAGATTAAGTTTTGGGTTAATTGCCCAAAATATGTAGGAATTAGGGGCCAAAAAAGGGCCAAAAAGAAGCAGGTTTCTAGTTTCCAAACAATCATGACAATAACTTGTGTTTAAGTGTATGAATCTCTCTGAAATTGTACTACAAGGTTCAATACTGCAATGGAAAGCATAGGATTGAGTTTAAGGGTTATTGTACAAGGGGGTTTCAAAAAGTTGGGGGGGGGGGGGTATTTTTTGTTTACCATTTTTTGAAGGGCTTCCTTTTGAATTTTGAATTTTGAAAAGTTTCTAGAAGAAATCTTCAATTACACAGTATTGTGCAATAGATTTGTTAGATCTTTGACCACATTAATTTTGTAACAAAAACCTATATTATGTCAAAAATTTGATCACAATCCAAATTCAGACAGAATCAAGCTTGAATATTGTGACCAAATTTGCCCTAACTGTTCAGGGTTCAACCACTAGGGTCGTATAAAGCTGCGCCCTGCGGAGCACCTGGTTTATCTTCAAGAAGCATACTAATTATTTTATGGATAACACACTATTTTTATGGCCCATTTATGGGCATTATGTTTTCTTAGTCTGTGCGTCCTTTTGTCCTTCCGTCCGTCAGTTCGCCCAACTTTCCCACTTCAGGTTAAAATTTTGGTTTAAGTTTTTTGGTTGAGGTAGTTTTTGATGAAGTTGAAGTCCAATCAACTTGAAACTTAGTACTCATATGCATGTTTCCTATGATATGATCTTTCTAATTTTGATGTCGAATTAGAGATTTTCCCCCATTTTCACGGTCCACTGAACATAGAAAATGATAGTGCGGATGGGGCATCCGTGTACTGGGGACTGTAATTGTTGACATTCATGTACTGTATTCTATTTCAGACTAAATCCTTATGGATGTGTTGCAACTGGATGTGAAGAGGGTATGATTGAAGTTGTACAGAAATCTTTAACACTTGCTGGAATACAAAAATGGAGAAAACTAGGACTGGATAAGAGATCACTTTATGATTGGTTAAAACATAAAAATCCACAAGAACACAGGTAAAAATGTTGTTTAAAGTTTGGCTAAAAATTGTTATGTCAAATGGACAAAGGTTCAAATGTCTAGAAATATGGTCAAAGTTTGGCTAAAAATTGTTATGTCAAATGGACAAAGGCCCAAACGTCTAGAAATATGCTGGTAGACCCCTCTTTTCAAAAACAAAGGCATGAATCATAAAGTAAATGAATGATTCAAGGCTGTTAAAAGGTACATTAGTTTTAATTATTATAAAAATAAGTATCATTTATTTGTTTGAAATATTCATAAAAGCAGAATATTGAAACAATAACATGAATAATTGGCAGCAATTTGTTATTGCAAAAACATCACTGATATATTACTGTCTTGTATATACAATAATTCAACCTGGTTTGGGTCTGTGCAACCTTTTATTTGCCTTTGGAGATGGGTAGTGTATGTGCTCAGCATATTCTGTCTTTAGATAAAACAAAATAAAAAGATTAAAAAATGAAACAAGGGAACCACGAGAAAGACCTATTTCTTATCCGATTCTTTCTACAATAAACAATTCTTATAATTGTAAAATGATAACATATATTTTTATTTAATCAATATATCAAACAAACATTGAAGATAATCAAGATTATAGAAAAATCCTATAAACTATTATTTATTTTATTGAAATATGGCATTAATGCTATTTGAAATAAAATATGGGAAAATGCTGTGTAATGAGTAAATATCAATTTCTGGTTTCTGCTGATTCATTTATACTCATTGGTATCATTTTTCATGGATTGAGAAAAACTTTCCCCTGGATATTTGATTTGATGGATTAATAGGCTATATCTACAACCTTATGGAAATGTGTGATTTATTGAACATTTAACTTCGTGGTTACCTGTACCCATCAAATCCACAAAAGTTGGTACCTAACACACGATAATGAATCAACACTCAGTATTTCAAATTTTGTACATTATATCTATTCTAGCAAGTTAAGCTTAGCATTTTTCTATTTGTCTGACTTATTTTCAGTTTACAGAGAGCAGTTGAAGAATTTAAGCTGTCCTGTGCCGGATATGCTGTGGCCACCTACATCCTCGGAGTTGGTGACAGACATAACGACAATATAATGATGAAAGAAACTGGACAGGTAGTCAAGAGAATTATTTTTATAAAAATTTGCAAGCTTGTTATTGTTTAACAGTTAATTTTTTCCCAAAATTGCATTGATTGCCAGATTGATTTTACTTCTTTGAGTTGTTCTTAATTTACCGAGTACCAGAATCACGGCTGGTAATCTACAGGCCCAGAACAATTGGTTCTGCCATGAAAACCGTGAGAGGATTTTTCCGGTTGTGCTTGAGTGGAGTAATTGTCACTACTTCCTTTCACGCATTCACAATGTCCTCAATTAGAACCTATCCCCTCACACATGAAATAATGAAAATTTGAAGTTTTTAGATTTATTAAGACATCTATCAACTTTGGACAGCGTACACACCTCCCAAAACGACATTCATACCCATTGACCGAAACAAAAACTAAAATTTAACTTGTAGGTCTGTTAATAGAATCATTTCAAAATTTAAATGTCACTTTTTTCGGCAATTTCTCGTGGGGCAACTGATTTTGTAGGAGTTTAACGCCATGTACAACAGTAAATGATACATGTATCTGTTCGTTAAAGTATGCACCACAGCATAGCATTCTCCGATTTTCAATATTTTGATCAGTTGAATTAGAAAATTACGATTTTGAAATGTGCTTACCTTTTGAAGCGGTGACTATTACTCCACTCAAGCACAACCGGGAAAATCCTCTCACGGTTTTCATTGCAGAACCAATTGTGCTGCGTGTGTAGATTACCAACCGTTAGAATATCCTATCACACAAAAGGTAACCAGTCAAAAAATTATAAAGTTTGAAGTTAAAATTCAGTAATATGACTAATTTATTGTTCAAAATTTATACTACATTAAAATATTATAACTGCATGTATTTGATGTACAAATGAATAAATTATAAAAAATCTGACCTGAATACATGAAAGTTTTACTTGATATACACACAAAATAAAACTCACCTTAATTTAATTTTTATATTTCAGTTGTTTCATATAGACTTTGGACATTTTCTGGGAAATAAAAAAACAAAGTTTAACATTAACAGAGAACGAGTGCCATTTATTCTTACTAGCCATTTTGAGTATATCATAAAAGACGGTGAAAAAAAGCCACAAAATTTCACAGAGTAAGTTTCTAAAAATTAGATTTTATTGTATGTTTGTAAGTGGAAACTATTTAGTATGCATGTGGTAGTTAACTTCAGCTAGATTTTATTACTGTTTTTATGCAGTTAAGCTGCATTATGCGAGCACCCTAGATTTGTGTTCTACCCAATAAATCCTGAAATACTTGCCATTGTTATTATCTAGCTTGCTACTGTGTTATATATAACTAATTGAACACTTTTTTAATACTTTTTATTCTGGATTACAAAAAAAATGACCAGAAAAACCTTAAATGATCGTCGATTTATCCAAAAGTTTTAAAGTTACACATAGGAAGTAGTGCTTATTAAGAATCCTTGTGTAGTTCATTATGACTTGTGCTTTTAGCTAAGATGTCAAAGAACAATTGTATGAAATATTTAATCGCCGAAAATCTCTTAAGATAAGTAGTTTAGATTTCCCAAATGACAAAAGTCGTAGGAATATTGTTTGTCATCAATACGTAGTACAGCTACGTCAGTAGTCTATTATATAATAAGTTCAACTGTTCATGCTGTTGGCGGCAATTTCAAATTAGAAAAAGAAATTTTCGTAGCTTTTCAATTTGGAGGCAGGTGTGCAAATTAGCGGTGGTCCGAGGTCCGCGACCTTCCACTTTTGCAAGCGGAATTTTGACTAGGATAGTTGGTTTCTAGCTACGCCCGACGTAGTCACCTTACATTTGAAAGAAAATAAGAAATTACTTTGCAAACCTTTTCACCATGTTCACCAAAGTCTCCAATTAAACGAGCTACGAGCTAAAAACTTATTTTTATCATTATTATTCATGACGGCGATGTTCATTTTGTTCAACCGCTAGCTTTATACAGAAAATCGCCGACAAATATTGTATAAATTCGAGTAAAATCCTATCTGATTGACAAAAACAACATTATAAACACATAACAATGGCGGCCGTGAAGACAAAATTTTACAAAATCGGATCCGATTCCGGAAGCGGATAAGGGTAATTCCGGGTTTGGCGATCATTTACAAAATAAATCCAAGCAGGTGAAAAAATACATCTATGCATGGTAAATGAATATAAACACTAGTATTGTAAACCAAAAGATATATGTAAAAGAAAGAAAAAGCAGAAAAATATTTTATTCAGAAACTCAAAGTTACTTTTTGACAAATTTTAATTTAAAAATCCAATACAACATGACAGCTGGGAACAGTATATCTAACAATATACATGTTCATGGTCACAGTCTAAATTTTCTTTATAAATGATAAATGATGATAATGCATGTGAGATGCTTTTAAAGTGTAAAGTTTACTGCAATTTCGAGGGGTTATTTGTTTTTTCTCAATTTTGAAGGGTTAATTAAAGTAGCTGAAAGTTTCATTCTTTATTTTCACTAATAATGCAACTATATTATATATACCTTAATGTAAGTAAATCATATGATATATAGGTGGCATTCTTTGGGCCACTCTACCCCCTCCTGTTTGATAACTTGGAAACGGTCGAGCTCCCCACCCCTAAACCATATGAGGGGGCAGATCCAGGATTTTAGGTTAGGAGACTAAAAAAAAATTGAAGTAAAATTCTCGGAATATTCTTTATTAAGCTAAAAACAACCCATGCTTTGCAAATTTAAGGGGGTGCAAGCCCGCAACCCTCCCCCCGTCTGAATCAGCCCCTGCATATATTCAAGTATAGGACAATATAATAAATAAAAAATGAAATATAGAGGGAGTCCCTGGAGTTACCCCACCCCCTCCTGTTTGAGAACTTGGAAACGGTCGAGATCCACACCCCTTAACCATATATACATGTATTCATGTTTGTGACAATATGAAAAATCAATTGAAATATAGGAAGAGTTGCTAGGGGTCACCCCACCCCTCCTGTTTTAGAATTTAAAAATGGTCAAGATCCCCATCCCTAAACCATATATATTCATGTATGGGACAATATAACAAATCAGATGAAAGATAGGAGGAGTCCCTGAGGTCACTGTTCACCCTCCTGTTTGAGAACTTTGAAATGGTCAAGATCCTTACCCCTAAACCATATATACTCATGTATTATATAATTTATTGGGACAATATAACAAATCAAATGAAATATAGGGGAAGTCCCTGTGGTCATCCCAACCCTCCTGTTTGAGAACTTGGAAACGGTCGAGATCCCCACACCAAAACAATATATATTCATGTATGGATCAATATAACTAATTAAATGAAATATAGGGGGAGTCCCTTGGGTCACCCTACCCCTTCCGTTTGAGAACTTGGAAACCAATGAGATCCCCACCCCTAAACCATATATATTCATGTATGGGACAATATAACAAATAAAATGAAATGTAGGGGAAGTCCCTAGGGTCACCCTACCCCCAGTGGCGGATCCAGAATTTTTTATAAGTGGGGCCCACTAACTGACCTAAGAGGGGCCCGCTCCAGTCACGCTTCAGTGATTCCCTTAATAAGCAACCAAATTTTTTCCAAAAAAAGGGGGGGCCGGGCCCCCTGCCCCCCTAAATCCTCTGCCTACCCCTACCTGTTTGAGAACTTGAAAACTGTTGAGATCCCCACCCCTAAATTATATATATTCATATGTATGGGACAAAATAACAAATCATTTACATTTACTATGGGCAGGTCAGTCAGACCTCACCTTTGATCCCTGTTGTAGTGAACATTTGTCTGATTCGTGTCTCATAACTTTTGTACTATAGAACACAAACTCAGTTTTCTTTCCAGGGAAACCAGTCCATTCATACTATTACATGTTCATACTAAATCAAATTGAACTTCTAGCAGTCAAATAAAACCAAGGTTAACTACCAAGTAGAACAACTGCAATCATTGGGAACTTGTACCACTGCAGACTCACCATAAAAATATACATTGATACCGTATATGCATTGCTTTTGAAACCTTGATAACATATAAATTATTTGCCTTAATAAATAAATCATTAGATAAACATGAATGTACTATATATGAATGTTTAATGTTGAGGCAACATTGCCACAGTTTTCATAATTACGGTTGCCTTGGTTTTTGGTTAACTGCCTTCAGCGCTTACAGCGCTTTGATTTCACTCAATTATTTGATTTACAAAATGATGTGCATGTTTTATGATATGTATTACCATTTTATCAAAATTTTCACTTTAGTTACAAAAAGAAGTGCATGGTGTATCAATGTTTAATTTAAAGTTCACCATGCAATGTGCTGAAAAACATACATACAAAGCGACATGTTTTATACTTAACTTAAGTATCTGACATATCTTGTAATCATATAATGCATTTGTAAAAATAGGTTACTTGTTTTATAAATGAGATTTATGCAAATGTATGGGAGGCTACTTTAAAACTTAATTGAAAGGGGTGCTGCTGGGGTCTTGTTACCCCGCCCTTTTCACATTTCTGAAAATGTATACCTTTTCATATATTTCATGTACTGACTATGCCTATAGATTGGGTCCTCTATTGGAAATAAAATTTATCTTATCTTTATCTTATTTTATATTGTGTAAGTAAAAATGTGACCTTTTCCCATATTGTTTGGGTTTCATGTAGTGTAATGTAAGAGTGGAATACCAAAAAAACAAATGAGAAAAATTGGTTGATAAAAACATTTTGGAACATTGTAAGGACAATCTATAGTCATAATTTAAGATAGGTTTATTCTAATAACAACAACAAAACAACAGAGTTGATGTACAAATAAAAATCAGTAAACCTCTGACAGATGGGTGTTAATTGTTCCTGATCAGCAAACGTCGGGCTCAGGAAGGGGGAGGGGATATTTTAGGCATTAGCACCTGTTGCTAATGTTATTCCCTGTTGCTATTGGTGGGTGGGGATTATAAAAGAATGAATGATAGAAGAAATTTGCGTAAAGTATGATAATATAGGGTTAACGCATGAATATTTGGGAATATTGTCCTGAGTAGAATTTTATATTGCACAAGCTTGTGAGTGCAATATATGTTCTACGAGGGACAATATTCCTCAATATTCATGCAATAACCCTTTTATTGTAAAAACTAATGTAAACGATAAATATCTATTATCAACAACCTTGATATAACAATATAAAACAGAACTTTCAATACTTTTAAATAATCAAACAGTGCCTAAGTCGTAAATCCACTACTAACTGTGTATTGAAATAAGCCCCGCCTCCCTACTAACCTAATATGGAATATACACGGTCTCCACGAGGTCGCTTTTAACCAATCATATTCCTAGAAATGTTTAGGAGGTAAGATAATAGTAATTATTACTGATTATTATTAGTTTTTTACAGTTCTATTGATATCTGTAATAAGAATTATTTTCTATACTTTCAGTTTTAAAGAAATTTGTGAGAGAGCTTACTTAATCATTCGTAGCAGAGCACACCTACTGATTCAGTTGTTTACGATGATGCTCTCATCAGGAATACCTCAGCTCAATAATGTCTCAGATATTGATTACATTAAAGAAGTTCTTGCCTTGAACTCGACACAAGAAGAGGCTCTAGAAAAATTCAGGAAAAAATTCAAAGAAGCTCAAGACAACAGTTGGTCAACTACAGTGAATTGGTGGTTCCATATGAGAGTCCATTGACAACAAGTGCCACACAAAGAATGTGATTGAATTGCAATCTTTTTATTCCAGCCTCATTTTGAAGTTTATTGTTGATTTACAAACCAAATATGTGTTCACACAAAATCTGGTGATTAGTTATATGAAGACATTCCATTGTTAAATATTTTATTACAAAAAGAATTTTATTATTGTTATTTATGATGCAAAATGTAATTATTTTCTGTTAATTTTGCGGCATGATTTTTATAGAATATGGTATATTTCTTCTACAGCATACGCATTTGTGTATACCCATAATCATGATATCTGGAAGCTCCTTAACAAGTTATTGCTCTTGGTTCAGATTATTTGAAAAACATGACCTCTATAGAGACAAATTTGATTCAAATTTACAAATTTTCAGATATCTTCTAACATTAGGAAATGTTTAAAACCTGACCCAGAATTATTTATTTACACTTAAGATATTCACAACATTCCATAATTATTAAGTTTTTAGTAAATGAACCATTAAATAAAAGCTATGACTTTTTTCAACAGCTAACACTGCTCTTTAAACGTCTAATGCTATAAAGACACTTTTTTGTTAAACCTAAGACATTTATTTATTTATACCATACAAGTATCTTTATTCATTGATGCCAGCTGGGTTTTTTTCTTGTATAAATTGACTGATTACTATTTATTAGAGTCATTGTTTTAAAGTTTGCACATATGAAATCTTAAACTATATTGTGTTTCTCATAGAATTATATCTGGAGAAATTGGCCTCATAAATAGTAATGCTTTGTAAAGAAGATATTTTCTTTCAATTTACATAATTTAATTAAAAGTATCATGACATGTTTATTTATACATTGTATTTATAGAAAATCAAATTGAATAATTAAATAATGGTAAAATATTCAACAAGTGATTGCATAACTCATCAATCCACCAATGCACAGCCACACAGCAAGAATTAATTATCCATGTTGTTCGGTCACAAGTTGATTTATTTAATTATAGGTTTTTATTATTTAATAGGTTTTTATTTCACTGAGAAATTATGGTAATGCATTGTAACAGATGTAATAAAAAGCAATAAATTCTTTCGAAAAAAAGAAGTTATATTGAATGACTAATTTGATGATTTAACAACAATTAATACTTTATGGAAAAAAAAATATAAAAATTATGAAATCCTATCATTCCCCATTCCTTACATTTACAAAAGATCTCATTATGTTTTAAACAGAAACAGACACAAATGAACTGTTATAACTTTAGCATTCCTTCATGTCATTTAACTGGAGTTGTCTCCACTTCTTTTGTTAATTTTTTTTTTTATTTGCCAATTTTTCAATTTTCAATATTTTTTTTACAGATATATTTAAATTTTTTTAAAATTAAAAGAAATAAAAACTCAGTAAAAATTTATAGTCATGAAAATATCAAAGACATTAAATGCTAGCAAGACTAAAGTTGCATATTTTCATTCTAGAAATAAATAACTAATAAAAAATGTTTAAGATATTTGACAAGTTTAAAAAAATAGAAATTAAAATTTATGATAGAAGAATGAAGATTGTACTATGGTCATGTAAAATTTTTGAAAACGAGTATCTGTATTAAGACTCGTATTAA
Source organism: Mytilus edulis (assembly GCA_019925275.1). Taxonomy (NCBI): domain Eukaryota; kingdom Metazoa; phylum Mollusca; class Bivalvia; order Mytilida; family Mytilidae; genus Mytilus; species Mytilus edulis. The sequence continues at coordinate 64,285,999 of CM034359.1, read as the reverse complement.
AATATATATATAAAAAAAGAATGAAAAAAAACTTCTAGAATGGGAGACAACTCTTACCTGCCAAATAAACCTTTTTAGTATAATGAAAATACAAATCAAATGCAGACTTTTAAGTCTGAAAAGAGGGAAGTTTGATTTATTATTCCAATTTGTTAGCTTTTTTGCCAATCTTTGCAGTTGATGTTTACAAAATATTATTTGCCATAATAAATTTTACATCGATTATGTAGTAAAGGCCAGTTTTATTTTTTTGTACAATTTGTCTCATAGAAAGTGCCATTTATTATTGTTTATATTACTAAGATCCATGTGTATGAAATTTTATATTAATTCTAATTGAATTCATATTTGGGTAAATACCCGAATTAGAATCCTGATGAAAAAACATGAATTTACAGTTGCAGGATTGATTCTTTTTGTTTCACTTTAGTCCCTACATGTCAAAATTATAAAATTGGTCAGTTTTTAGTGCTCAGTAAGTCAAAAGTTTACTCCTGTCATGGCCAGGTAGTTGAAAAACTACATCATGTACAGTTGCAAATCACACACCATATTTTTTACTCCCGTCTCTGGCAGATATTTGACAATTTTATCATGTACAGTTGCAATTCAAACACACAGTTTTTTTACTCCCGTCACTGGCAGATATTTGACAATTTTTATCATGTACAGTTGCAATTCAAACACACCATTTTTTTGTGATAATGTCAATTTTGAAATGTTATTTTAGAAATTAAACATAATCCCCATACATTAGAAAACTGTAAACCTTGATTATCGCAGCTATTTAGAATATTTGCCATAAACTTTCATTAGTTGATGATATGGTATAAAAAAAAACAATTCTTATGATTACCTAAATTTAACATCATCTTTAACATCAAAATTAAGTTTGCAGTGTGCTGAATTTGATTATGTACTTATTTTGACCATTTATATACACATACAATTTTTGTACCGTAGTTGCAAAATTTAATGACTTTAATATTTTCAGAAAAAAATAATCCTGGAAATGACAACAATTTCGTCCAATTTATTGAAGAGTGTATAAGAAAGCTCTTAAATAAGCTTGAAAATTATATGTATACATATATTACAAATATTGTGGATGCATTATTATTCGTAGGATACCAATTTTCATGGGTATAAATTAACTACCAATTTTATAATTGTTCAACCAACTACAAAATTTTAATAGGCTTGTATGCAGACTTTTGAAAAACCATGAAATAAGATGTCTCAGAAAATGCAAGTTTTCCTCAATCCATGAAAATTGATTCCCCATGAAAATAAATAAATTGACAAAAAATAGAATACAATATAAAGTGATCTTAGCATAATGATCTCTAGTATGTGCAATATAATAAACTAATTGAATGTGATTATATCAACAAGGTGATACCAAGTAGATATTGATAATTTAAAACTTTGAAAGTAAACAGAATTAACTTTTAATATATTTTTGTATTTATGCATAATAGTTTCTAGTGTAAATATATTTTTTCATGTAAAATTTGTACAGAATAAAAAAGTGCTTCCTCATAGACATTCTACTTAATTAACTTGCACTGATTTTTAAATATTCATTAATCATTCACACTGCTATATTTTGAATATTCCAAAATTAATCTAAGTCTTATAATGTTCATGTATATGTGCACTTGCATAAGGTCTATTTCTATCCGGCCCAACTCAAATGTTTTAAGATTATTTTTGTTGTATGAGATACCTTAACTACCTAATGTTTCTTTTTATTACATTCTATAAGAAAGATTTAGATGATGCCTATATATCTAATTAGAATGTATTCATTGTATTGTTTAATATAATCATTTTATAGTTTAAATTAAAGGTATGAAACAACAATTTTTTCCTATCATAGAGCTTGTCTTTTTCACACACTAAGCAGTATCATCCAACAATTTTCTAGTGGCATGAAGTATTTGATTTGAAATCAAAAGTAAATCAATTTTCCTTAACCTATATTAAATACACAAAAGTATGATACTCCTAGTCATCAAAACAAAGCATAGAAAAGCTTTGGTTCATAAGAATAAGAATACTTTATTAATCCAATTATTGACCCTTGCAGGTTTTAAATTTCATACAATGATTACAATGATTTGTGTTATAACAATGAAATAATAAAACAATATACATCATCATTCAAATCTTTTATTCCGTTTCATTAACTTCTATGTCATTTAATTCACTGTTTTGCATATACATTCCTCTTTAACTTAATGTTCATCCTCATTCCCAGTTTATTTACAATTTGTTAAACTATTATTCCAATGTGTATGACTCTTTTAAAAGATGTATAATATATTGTGTGGTAGTAATTATACATCAGACAACAGAAACTGAAGGAGATGTTTTTACTAGAAACACTAATACCAATCGGAACACAAATTACCATGAACTACACATAGAATGAGAGGAAATTATTAACTTTTCTGGTTGATTTAAGGCTTAAAATATTGCACATTTGTTTATAGTAAACCACTTCTAGATGTTGTTATGGTGTTGAGGTGAGAGTAGCTGTTTCTGATTACTGTGGATTCATATTTTTGTTTGTTTGATACCAATATTCATGGATTTCTTGTGTTCATGTGAACCACGGATTCAAATATTCAACAAATTGCAAAGGAGTAGGGGCAATAAGGCCCTTATTTGGCCCAAAAATTACTGCAAATTTAAAAGTTATCATAAATATTTTTAAATTACTGTACAGTATCTAAAAAACAAGGTATTCAGAAAAACAAAACAATTTTGGACATTGAACAAGTTACCATGGCAACAAATCATGACTTAATTTGCATATTTTGTAAAATTTCGTGATTTTCATTGTTTTTCATCAAATTTTTAAGTATATTATAGATTGAAAAAGTATGTGCGCACCCAAGAAACAACTTTATATTTGGTGAGATTGTGTCAATAGTTATAATAAAGCTTCTGTTAAATTATTTTGTTGTTTCTTGGCTGCGCACTATGTTTCCACAACAGAAATAAAGATAGAAAACTGCATAAATTCTGTATTTTTCATCGTTTTTGTGAAAACAGTTCATATTATGACGTAATTGTGACGTCATCACATAAAAATCTTAATGTTTTTCATTGATATTTTTTTACCCTATGCATTTCTAAACATTATGTGTCAATTTGAAAAAGTTGTCAAACATCTTATTTTCTTGGGCCAAAACCAGGCCTTAATGCCCCTACTCCTTTACCTTTGGCTTGTATGCAGACTATCATGACTAAACAACAAAATTAAATATCCATGAACGCTTAAGTTCCTCAATCCAAGAAAATTAGTACACACAAAAAAATAATTGAATCCACAGTATATGCTGCATCTCATTAACAGTTTAACCTTCCAATTAAAGTTCTGCTGTAAAACTTGATCTTGTTACTTAGAGTGTGTTGCTTTGGATGACGTTAAACTTATTATAGAGTCTATTTCTATGATTTTTTTACCAGGAGATAATTGTTACTGATAATATATTTTAAATAAAATTAACTAAAATAATAAAAATTAGTTTTATGTTATATTTGTATCTAAATAGAGTTGAAAAAAGGCAACTTATAGTGGGATATTGATGCCTTTTTAAAGGATACAATACAAGAAATTTTACCATTATAATTATAAATATGAAACTAAGAATGGAAATTGAGAGTGTGTCAACAGACACCATGCTTTGCTAATTTATCGGAATAAACTCAGCAGTTTTCTCGTTTGAATTATTTTACATTGTCATATCAGGGCCTTTTATAGATGAATATGCGGTATTGGCTTTGCTCATTGTTGAAGGCCGTACGGTGACCTATAGTTGTTAATGTCTGTGTCATTTTGGTCTCTTGTGGACAGTTATCTCATTGGCAATCATACTACATCTTCTTTTTTTATATTGGCAGTGTAAAGGTATCTACTGTAGTACTGATATCAGACTTTCGATTACGTATAAAGCTTGTTGGAGATGAAGTAGCTTGTCGTTCTTTAAAGCTTGTAGCACAGAGAGGGTGTCAGTCAGGAATATTACTTGAGTAGTGTTATCGAGTTTGTTTTTGATGGAGTGTGCAGCATGAGTAAGGACTTCTTATTCAGCTTTGTAGTTTGAACAATGTAGGCATGTTGTTTTGCCTCTGACTGTTGATCTCCGTTGATGCACTTAAGGTATATACCAGGACCTCCCTGAGTTGTGGTATTTGTGACTGACCCATCTGTATATACTCTCGGCCCGGTTTCTGTAGGGTACTCGTCTTCTAGCATACTCATTGTCATTGTTTTCATAATAGTGCGAGTCTGTTCATCTTTGGTAAACTGATGTCGGGATGATGACATTTCCAAATTTGTCTTCGCATGGGTTGTTATTTCAGGATTTTTTCATTTGCATCCCATTTTGTTCCTGCACGTTTCCTCACGATGTTCAAATTTCTCCTAGCCTTAGTTTTTGTCAAAAGTTACCCAAAGGTATGTTTGTTGGTCTTTCATTTTGACAGATTGGGATATGGGAGAGAGTATGAAGAGTGTTCAATTTTTTTTTTCTATTAGTGGTAACATACCACTGCTAAACCCATGTGACTATGATATCTAAAGCTGTTTGTATTATGCATTTAGCTTTAGTTGCATATTCTTATGAGCACCAAAGAACAAGTTGTCTGCATAAAGTGCTGATTGTACCCGTTTTGGCAGCTCTGGTACTAGGTCGTTCATAAAGAGTATAGAGTTGGTGGTAATACTCTTCCTTGTGGGACCCTTTGTTTTAGGAGTACTCTCTGTCCACATTACCCATCTACCTGCACTCTGGCTCTACAATTGCACAAGTACGATTTGGTCCATTTGTACTTTTTTCAACTTATGCCATATCTAAGAATTTTTTAAAGGAGTCCATCTTTCCGTACCTTATCAAATGCTCTTTGTAGATCTACGAAGACAGCAAGCGTTACTTTCTTAGATTTCCAGGCATTTGAAAATACCTGCGATAGATGTGAAGTCTGGTTTCCTGTGCTTTTGTATTGTCTATAACTAGCTTGTTCTTGTCCAATGATGTTCTCTGACTTTAAGTACATGTGCATGCGTTCGTTTATTATGCGCTCGAACAATCTACAACAACTTCTTGTTAGGCATAAAGAACGATATCTTGTTCTTACCTTTATTTGGTATTGGCATTATTGGGGGACGACCATTTGATATTCTGGGGGGGGGGGGGGGGGGGGCAGGAGGATTTGTTTTTGATCGGTTAGTTATTTTCGTAAACTAAGAGGACAGATTATTCATTTTCTGCACTACTGATTGTGTGAAGCAAGATTTTTCATTTTCATTAAAGCAAGGGACTGATTATTCATTTTCACAACTATATTTATGATATTCTAAAACATACAATTTTTAAATGATTTGTTTATTATAAATAATACATGTATAGTAAAGTCATTATGTAGCATTTAATCAGAATTAATCATCATCCTCTGCAGAAAGGAATCTCTTTATATTCCCAACTGCATATACATGTATTGCATACATACATATTATTAAAGTTTGGTTGTAACTAGCCTCTTTTAAAAGTATTGGCAAACATGTTTCGCCGAGCGGAGCAAGGCAACATTTTTTTGAAGGGTTTTGGAGCCACTGCAGGCCCAAGAAGCTATAGAACAAATGATGCAAATCATACTTTCTGGGTGTTACGAATACCCTTTTATATTCTGAAAATGCAAGTTTTGTTTGAATAAGTTTTTGACAATATTTTGGTCTCAAAGCAAAATGTATAAATTCAGTGTAAGACTTAAGTTTCTACTCACTGGGACAACATCAAAAGACCAATGTGCATGATAAAGCAAAAATGTAATTCACATAGTTAAGTCTGTGGCTGCTGTTTTTTTAAACTCATGATCAAGTTCATATCAAAATTACTAGATTACAAAAGGAATGCAACACTGACAGAATACAGAAGGGCAATCAATGAACAAAAGACAAATAAATAAGAAACATTGATCCCGAAAAATCAGGGCTACTTCTGAGGGAAAACAGAACTTGCAATTGCTTCTTGCAAGGCACTCGCCGTGAACACAATTAATTGATATGGAGACAAGCGTTTGGTTTTGAAATTTCCTACATGAGGCATTTGCCTCAATGTAGTTTCGGCCCTGTAATAAAATAAAAGTGAGGTAAGGTTTCCTGAGACAATATACCTCAAGATATAAATGAAACCAAATTTCAGACATTTCAAGTATATTTAAATAATATTTATACTTTTATTATTAAAAAAATTGGGAAGAGTTTCCCGATTTTTTTGGGAAAAAAGATGAATTTATGAAGAATCTGGTGCCATCTCATACTTTCGATTAGACCTGCTGAGTTATTTATTTTCAAGACATTGCAAGTCAGGTAATTCATTTTCAAACTACCACAGAACAAACCATTTATTTTTGTGATTATCAAGGCCAAGTTATCTATTTTCAAAATCCTCCTGCCCCCCCCCCCCCCCCCCCCCCCCCCCCCCCCCCCCCCAGAATATCAAATGGTCGTCCCCTTGCTTCCTTCCAGCATTGTGGGACTTGTCCTTGTCTCCAGCTAAGATTGAATATGTCCTGCAAAGTATTTAGTGCTAAGTTCCCTAGGTGTTGAAGCATCTTATTTGTGATGTTATCTGGACCTGGAGATTTATTTTTTAGCTTTCTTAACGATTGTTTCATCTCATACAGGGTTACACTAATGTCCTGACAATGTCCTGACAGTGTAACCCTCTCATACATTGTGGATCTCATGTGCTGGTGTTTTCTATCTTTCTGTGATTTCTGTTCTTTTTTCACGTAAAGTTGGGATGTTGGTTTTCCTGTAGATTTATTTTTACTTCTAGAGTTATCTTTTGGCATCATCATTTAGGCAGCAACCATTTGATTTTCGGGGGGGGGGGGGGGGGGGGGGGGGCTATAAATATTTTTGGAAAAAAAGTTTGTTTCCAGTTTTGGGAGAAAAAAATAATTTGTTTCTGATCCTGAGAAAAAAAAAACACCGTATCTCTATCTTCTTCTCTGACACTCAAGTTTTGTTTTGAGGTGTTTTGCCTTGCTTTGTTGGAGTTTGATGTTATCCTTCCGGCTGGGTTTGATTCAGCCTCTTCTCTTTCTCTTGTGAGTGCACCATGTGTTTCTTGAAATTCACATACCTTTTTACGGTTTTATGGTTGATATCTTCAGTACAAAACGCTAGGTCTGTTTGTTGTTGTTGTGTGCCAGCGGCGAGAACAGAAGGTTGGTATATCAGTTGGGTCATTTACAAGAATAATATGGTGTTTATACATGTATTGCCAATCGTGTCTCTTTTATCTATTGTGTTGTACCTCCAACTATGAGATTGGCTTTTGAAATCTCCTACTTATCATTGTAACTGTTTCTCACAGTTTTTACTTCGGAAGAAAGATGACTTGATTAACTATATAAGCATTAATACATGTGGTGTGACTGCCAAGTCGAAGTAATAAAAATGAGTAGCAGTTAAAGTTTTTCGAGCCATTACATGCTAGTTTTAAACTCGGGGGAGGGGCACTTACTTTAAATATGTAGTAGAGATTGCTTGAATTAGCAACACTTTTCTCGGCTGTATGATTTGAAGTAAACTGAAAGGTGTTTGTATGTGTTTTGGTGTGGTGGACAGGGGGGGAATGTCGATATATTAGATGTCTAAGAATGTTATTTCTTGTACTAGGATGCAGAATCGTTTACTTTTTCTGATTGTCTTCTTATTAAAAACATCTTAAGTATAAGTTTAGTATAAGGTTTAGTTCCTTCCTCTTTTTCTATCAATATCGTTATCAAAGTCAATGCCAGTTTTGATAGCTCCATGATCCATAACTGTTTAAACAAAAATAGACTTCTCCGATTTAAGTCTTCCGTTTGAACATTTCATCATGACACAAAACCAATTGACATTGTAAACATGTTACACCACTTTCCCAGGTAAGGGAGAGGGTTGATGTCCCGCTAACATGTTTAAACCATCCACATTCTGTATGCATGTCCTAAGTGAGGAGCCTGTGATTTAGTGGTTGTCGTTTGTTTATGCGTTACATATTTGTTTTTCGTTTATTTTTTTGTACATTGATTAGACCGTTAGTTTTCTCGTTTGAATTGATTTACATTATCATTTCGGTGTCTTTTATAGCCGACTATGCGGTATGGGCTTTGCTCATTGTTGAAGGCAGTACGGTGACCTATAGTTGTTAATTTCTGTGTCATTTTGGTCTCTTGTGGAGAGTTGTCTTGTTGACATTCATAACACATCTTTTTTTTTATATGATATAAAAATGACAATAATTATATATTATATTTGTGGGATGACATGACATAAAGAAATAGCTATAGACAAGGTCTTGTCATACAAATTAAAAGTATCTAAAACTGAACAAAGAGCAAAAAGGTATACGTTGTAAAGTTTTAATGAAACGGGCAATGCATACTTTTTACACAAGCAAGGGTCAAATGGGTAGATATAGAATTATAGTCGCTCAAAACTTCTCCAGTCTCGTATTGGTGGAGAGTGTCTGTTTTATATACGATCACATCTGGTCGACATTTGAACATTTATTAAATGCATCATCGAGTCTTAATTCGAACAGTGCAAAACACAATGAACTTGAACTGTTTTTCTGTTGTCCATTTCGACCCGCTGTATCCACAGAACCTTGCCATTTTGATTAAATGGTAAACCATAATATGTTTAAAATGTTTGACACTTGACTTGTGAACGCAACTGCTTGTACATGAAGATGGAAATTTGTATGATTCACTCGCCAGCTATCGAATATTGAGTTAAACTGAGTATAAACAGTACGTCATTACTATAATTTTATTACTTAGTTGGATTGTTGTCGGATTGATGTATATACATCGCACATTATTCATACAAATACTATGATTCCTACAAGAAAACGATCTTTCAAGACAAAATAATGCTAACGGTCATATAATTGAGTCACAATTTGTATTTACAATGAAATTCAAAACAATTATTTTATTTATTCTGACCAATAGTTCATGATGAACGTTTTAATCAAAATGCAAATGGTTATAGAATAACTACACAATGTAGATATAAACAAGCACAAAAAGAAAATGTGACGCCATGCTGTCATTTATTGATATTGGGGTTTTTGAGCTAATAATTCTATTCGCTTTTTGGCGGTAAGGAAGTCCGCACAAGTCTGTATTTTTTGTGGAAATCCCTCCGAAATCATAAAATAATTCTATTTAAAACAGAATTGATAAAAAGTTAAGAATTGTAATGAAGAATTGGTTCCGTTTTTTTTAATCTAGTCTTTGTTTGACAGCAGTTGTTGGTACTTGTCTTTTCTAGATATATAATATATCCACTTCCATATTTAACTACGGGATACCATACAAATATCTGACTAGTAATAAATATGCATAAAAGTATTGTCCAAAGACTCTGTGTTAAGATTATAAACGTCGATAAATTCAAAGCGTTGATGCTTTGGTGTAGGAAACCACAAAAAATCAATCTCTGAAACCACTTTTTATAAATTCTGTAGCTAGATTATTCATTTTCGTCCTGCAGCAGTCAAAGTTTCGGTTAAATTACATTTCCTAAACCAGTCTTCCCTCCAAAATATCAACTGGTCGTCGTCTTACATGTTTCCGAATGTACTCGTTTAAACTATATAGAGTTTTGGATATTAAAAGCGTATTTCTGTTTAAATTATAGAGGCCCTTCATGGGGGGTCCAAGTAATCACATCATCAGAAATTGGTTGCCAATTTAATCACTGTGACATAAATGAATTATTATTATTTTTTAAACACGATGGTTAAACCAAGGAGATTATATGACCTCCTTGGTTAAACAATCATAAAAAGAGAACTACATGTAGTCCTATAGATTATCAAAATAAATAATTAAGTAATCATAAGATATTTGGTATGGAAATCATTTAATCACTATAAAAAGTGCCAAAGAATCACATAATCAAAAACTCCATGAGGAGTCTCACTATAGCTGCTCTCATGAAATATATTTTCACGCATCTATGTTACTTTACAGTACTCCTAACCTCGGATCAAACCCTGCTCGGGACACAGTTCCAACGGTATCCCAATTTGGAGGTTCCGTCATACTGTCTAAATGTATATTGCCGACTACAAGAGTCTCAACTATTACATCATGCTTTCTGTTAGACACAGTATAAGTAAATATACGACCCCACTTAAATCCAAGAAAAGGATTGTCTCGTATGTTAATTTCTTTAACAGTTTCACGACACCAATCAACCAGTTCATCATCTTGTCGAATCAAAATAAGTCGGACATATTGCGTCGATCCATAGAAATGCGCACATTCAAAAAATAGAAATGGTGTTTCAAATTTTTGCTTTTCTGGTTGTCTGTGTTGTAAATAGCAATCTTTCTGGTTTTTCTTAACTGGTTTTCTTGTCTTTTTCTTATCTTTCTTCTTGCCTTTGCCTTTCTTCTTTCCAACATCTTCGTCGTCACTTTCTACTTCATCGGTATGTCTTGGTGTCGACAATTGTGTCATTAACGATCTTACCTTAATGACAACCCTCTGTGTTCCATAAGGGGATCTACTCGGAAGTTCTTTTGGCGACATTGCTACCCACACTCCTTTGACGTCTTCGTTACTAGCAAGTGGCGCACGAGCCGGGAGACCGGTGTATCCGCCATTTAGTTTTTCTTCTTTTTGTATGCTGTCCATACCCTTAAGCGTTGTACAGTGATAAAAATATTTGACTTCTTCCTCTTCTAGATGGTCGCATTTTTCCATGAGCTTATCCCACCATAGTTCCAACGTATTTTGGTCAGTTATTGATTTCCCCCAGTTACCAGCCATTGCAAACTTTAGCAGATATTAGTCCTTTATTTTATCAATGTACTTGCATTCGTTGTATCAACAATAAAAGTCGTCTTATTTCTTGATAATATTTCTAGTTTCAGTTTCGTAAGCGCCCTCAACATATACAAATGTAGTAATAATCAAGGTGTATTATATCGAACTTTACGAGATATTTAACTATGTTTTGTCGTAAAGAAATATCCAATAATTGACAATTAAAACAACTTAAAATACACATACATTTTTTGTAATACATACCTGTCTGAATTTAAAAGTTGAATGAAATATATATAGATCTTCAAAGTTTACATATTTGAAACATGTTATATATAGCTAGTCACAGGGATGCAAGGCATAATCATTGTTTTATGAAAGACCCCAATTTACTCTGAAAATGATTTTCTGAAAATGATTATAAACCCTCAAATTCTATTCTATATAGATTATAAAGAGTTTTTGTGTACTCTTGAGATAACAGTCCATTTGCTAAAAAGGGGATAACTCCTAGAGTTCTTATAATCCGTGACTATCGATCGATTTGCGCTTCACATTTTTAAATATATAACAGTTAACCAGAACATAATGTGAACAACATGACGGGAGCCACTAATAGTGAAGAATCTGTTTACCTCTTCAAAAATACTACAGCTGTTGTAGAGTTTTTATTGCTCACTCTTCTAGTTTCAACATATTTAAAGAGACCAACCTATGGTGGAAAATATATTGGCCGAAAAGATTACAACCTAAGACAGAGAAAGCACGAAAACCTTCCCGTTTCAAAATCAGTGATAAAGTTCGGATTACATACATAAGAAATCCTTTTACCAGGGAATACGATGAGAAATGGAGCGGAGAGATATTTAAAATATCTCAAAGAATATTACGTGGTGGCTTCCAGTTTATCGACTTATTGATTTTCAAGACGAAGAAATTTCAGGAACCTTCTACCAATCAGAAGTGCAGAAAGTGGATGTTCGGGAAGACGACACGTGGAAAGTTGAAAAAATCCTCAAAACGAAAGGCAAAGGACCCGACAAACAATATTATGTGAAATGGTTACACTGGCCAAAGAAATTCAACTCTTGGATTAAAGCTCGCGATTTGTCTGATATTTGAGAGAGTTAACTATCCCGGAAAGACTAACTTCAAGTCTCGACAGTTTACACCCCTGCACGAAAGATAGCATATTGTTGGCCCTTTCGTGAGGTTAGAGATACTGTTGAGTGGTAGACGATTCTCTAATCCTTTTATCTCGATGTATAAAATAGTTATAATATATAATTTTGTTATATTGTAAAGGCACCATGTGGATGGCTCTCCGACCCATGTTTGTCTGAATTGACGGGAATATTAAATATTGTACATACTTCTGTTATTATTATTACAAGTGTGGTACCAAGAAGCGGAAACTTAAAAAAAAAAAATTAAAAAAAAGGAATACAATCACACAAAAAGAGAATCAATTTGGATAATTCCTTGCTCATATTTACATAAGCAAAGCTTTGAATCGATACATACAAAAACACATACACACACACACACACACACACACATACACGCACACATACACACACATACACATCTGTACATTAATCAATAAAAAACAATTAATAAATGTCATAATACCTAAAAATGACGTCATAGAAATAAGCCTCACATCGGGAGGCTACCTCTCAGGAGGCTACCTTTTCCCCATAGGGTTAACATTAGACAAAGTGGCCCAGAACCCCCACTTCCCCCACTACTTGAGTATTTGGACCATACGCGTATATATCATATAGGTCATTGTAATATTATTTTATAATAAAAAGATTAGCTAAATAAAAATAAGAAGTTTCAAATAGCTAATTTTACTTACTTGTCAAAACTATAATAAAAACATTTATACCGATGGTCATTACGAGTGAATGGCAATATGTCGAAATAAAAAAATAAATTCCAAAAATTTCTTAATGAACTGTTACACATGAGGTCATTGGAAAGTAACATAGTTTATTTAAGTTGTCTTGTGAATATGGTGTACTGCATTCATATTACGATATTTGAGATCTAGAGCTTCTTAAAAACACCGTAGACATATTGAATTGGCCCTAGACCTCGGTATCAATGTACACATAAAGGCTAGCTTTTCACTCGCACACAAAAGGTGTAAATGAAAAGAATCACGCACAACCAAGACTTGCATATGCAAAAAAGTTATGATACAGTGTGGAAGTAAATGTCACAAAGCCTACATGCAAGAATGTAATTAGCGATGAAAACTAACTATGGATTATGCCATCAATATTTAATTTTTACGTAGTATTTGAATTATAAAAATAATACATTGTCATGTAACCGTCATTGGTTTTTTTTCGATAACATTTTTGTATAATAGAAACTTTTATAATGTTATTTAAAAAAATACCTATATGGTCCAAATACTCATATGGTCCGACCCGTTAATAACCAAACGAGTATTATACTCATATGGTCCGACCATACGCGTACGGTCGGACCATACGCGTATAGTCGGACCATATGAGTATACGCAAATGGTCATGACCATACGCGTATGGTCCAAATACTCATATGGTCCGGAACATATATAGTTTAAACATATTTATTTAGAGTGGATTGGGAAACACGTTTTTCAACTTATATTAATCCCTTCCCACTTTGTGGGTGCGAGTGCTGCATTGTAGCGGCATTAGTCTGCTCTTTTTCGAAATCTACAAGGGTGTCTTTAACGTGCAAGAGATATGGCTCTCTCTTAACACGGGTCAGCCATTTATCTTCTCCTTCCGACGGACTATCATCGTTTCCTTAAGACCATACTCGCAAATGGTGTCACGGGAGAGCCGAAAATTAAGTCCCTGAAATTGTCATCCCAGACGGGAATCGAACCAGACACCTTTGTGTTAGTAGTCCAATGCACTAACCACTACACCACGGCTCAGAACGGAACATATTACATCGCACATTATTTATACAAATACTATGACTCCTACAAGAAAACGATCTTTCAAGACAAAATAATGCCAACGGTCATATAATTGAGTCACAATTTGTATTTGCAATGAAATTCAAAACAGTTATTATATTTATTCTGACCCTTAGGCCAATAGTTCATGATGAACGTTTTAATCAAAATGCAAATGGTTATAGAATAACTAGATATAAACAAGCACAAAAAGAAAATGTGGTGCCATGCTGTCATTTATTGATATTGGGATTTTTGAGCTAATAATTCTATTCGCTTTTTGGCGGTAAGGAAGTCCGCACAAGTTTATATTTTTTGTGGAAATCCTTCCGAAATCATAAAATAATTATATTTAAAACAGAATTGATAAAAAAAAGTTAAGAATTGTAATGAAGGTTCCGTTTTTTTTTTTAATCTTAGTCTTTGTTTGACAGCAGTTGTTGGTATTTGTCTTTTCTAGATATAATATATCAGCTTCCATATTTAACAACGTGATACCATAAAAATATCTGATAATAAATATGCATAAAAGTATTGTTCAAAGACTCTGTGTTAAGATTATAAACGTCGATAAATTCAAAGCGTTCATGCTTTAATGTAGGAAACCACAAAAAACCAATTTCTGAAAAACACTTTTATTATTCATTTTTGTCCTGCAGCAGTCGACGTCGGTTAAATTCAATTCCTTAACCATTCTTCCCTCCAAAATATCAACTGGTTGTCGTCTTACATGTTTTAGAATGTACTCGTTTAAACTATATAGAGTTTTCGATATTAAAAGCGTATTTCTGTTTAAATTATAGAGGCCCTTCATGGGGGGTATCCAAGTAATCACATAATCACAAATTGGTTGCCAATTTAATCACTGACATAAATGAATTATTATTATTTTTTAAACACGATAGTTAAACCAAGGAAATTATATGACCTCCTTGGTTAAACAATCATAAAAAGAGAACTACATGTAGTCCTATAGATTATCAAAATAAATAATCAAGTAATCATAAAATATTTGGTCTGGTAATCATTTAATCACTATAAAAAGTGCCAAATAATCACATAATCAAAAACTCTATGAGGAGTCTCACTATAGCTGCTCTCATGAAATATATTTTCACGCATCTATGTTACTTTACAGTTCGCCTAACCTCGGATCAAACCCTGCTCGGGACACAGTTACAACGGTATCCCAATTTGGAGGTTCCGTCATATTGTCTAAATGTATATTGCCGACTACAAGAGTCTCAACTATTACATCATGCTTTCTGTTAGACACAGTATAAGTAAATATACGACCCCACTTAAATCCAAGAAAAGGATTGTCTCGTATGTTAATTTCTTTAAGAGTTTCACGACACCAATCAACCAGTTCTTCATCTTGTCGAATCAAAATAAGTCGGACATATTGCGTCGATCCATAGAAATGCGCACATTCAAAAAATAGAAATGGTGTTTCAAATTTTTGCTTTTCTGGTTGTCTGTGTTGTAAATAGCAATCTTTCTGGTTTTTCTTAACTGGTTTTCTTGTCTTTTTCTTATCTTTCTGCTTGCCTTTGCCTTTCTTCGTTCCATTATCTTCGTCGTCACTAGGTGCATCGTATCGGTCGCCACTTTCTACTTCATCGATATGTCGTGGTGTCGATAATTGTGCCATTAACGATCTTACCTTAATGACAACCCTCTGTGTTCATTAAGGGGATCTACTTTGAAGTTCTTTTGGCGACATTGCTACCCACACTCCTTTGACGTCTCCGTTACTAGCAAGTGGCGCACGAGCCGGGAGACCGGTGTATCCGCCATTTAGTTTTTCTTCTTTTTGTATGCTGTCCATACCCTTAAGCGTTGTACAGTGATAAAAATATTTGACTTCTTCCTCTTCTAGATGGTCGCATTTTTCCATGAGCTTATCCCACCATAGTTCCAACGTATTTTGATGTTTTTGATTTCCCCCAATTACCACCAGCCATTGCAAACTTTAGCAGATATTTGTCCTTTATTTTATCAAATTGAATGTACTGGAACTCGTTGTATCAACAATAAAAGTCGTCTAATTTCTTGATAATATTTCTAGTTTCAGTTTCGGAAGCGCCCTCTACATATTCCATACCGATAGTAATCATGGGTAATCAAGGTGTATTATATCGAAGTATAAGAGTTATTTAAATATGTTTTGTTATGGCAAGCCGTTCTCGTCAAAACTATGTTTAAACCATTTTTCGAAAAATTTACACACTGAGAATTACAACAAAGCACACTGAGATTTAAAAACTTCAAAACGCACACTGAGAATTGAAAATTACACACTGAGAATTGAAAATTACACACTGAGAATTAAAAATTACACACTGAGATTTCATAAAGACGCACTGAGATTACAAAAATGAAAAACGCACACTGAGAATTGAAAATTACACACTGAGATTTCAAAAAGACGCACTGAGAATAAATAAACTGAAAACAAACACTGAGAATTTGAAATTACACACTGAGAATTTAAAATTGCACACTGAGATTTGTGCGCACTTTCTATGCGCACATATCTAATTAGCATACTTAATCTGAATCTATTACAAGCTTAAAACAACAAGGGGATATAACTCGTTAGTCCTTCGATTTGGTTCCAAATTATTAATAAAAAAAACTTTAGAAATACAAGAACAAGAAAAATACCCACTTACTCTTATTACAAAATATAACCAAATGGTGAAAAACTTTATTAAAATTATAAGAAAACATTGGAACAATCTGCAAAAGAATGCAGTGAAAGTGAAATTTTTACTCAAGTGTCTATATATAGCATATAAACGTAACAAAAATATAAAAGATTAACTAGCGAAATCAGGGAAACAGTTGGAAGATTTTTGAAAAGGGACCCTTGTTTAATTACTGGTAGTAATGATCTGAATTGTAGGCAACAAACTTATGAATATGAGCGATGTTAAGTCTTGAAATTTATTACGAATGTTGGTTGAAGGAATCGCATTTCATTATAATGACAAGAGTTCTTGAGATCAAGATATTAATCTGTTGAATTATTCATCTCATGAATATTCATTAGTAATTTGCATATTAATCTCAGTCTGTATTTTTGAAATCTCAGTGTGTAATTAACAATTCTCAGTGTGTGTTTTTCAATTTATTTCATCTCAGTGTGTCTTTTTAAAATCTCAGAGTGTACTTTTGAATTCTCAATGTGTGTTTTTTATTTTTTGAAATCTCAGTGTGTAATTTCGATTTCTCAGTGTGTTATTTTAGGTTTTTTAATCTCAATGTGTATTTTTTTTTCGATAAAAGGGTTTAAACATAGTTTTGACGAGAACGGCTTGCCATATTTTGTCGTATAAAAATATCCAATAAATGACAATTAAAACATTTTTTTTTAAATACACATGCATACCTGTCTGAATTTTAAGTTGAATGAACTATAGATTTTGAAAGTTTACATATTTGAAACATGTTATATTTAGCTAATCACAGGGATGAATGGCAAAATAATTGTTTTATGGAAGACCTCAATATACTGGGGAATTAATTTTATCCCTCAAATTCAAATAATAACATCACATTGTTCACTTTATACAATTTATTATAAAAAGAATACAGGGTCAATAAACACGATAATAATGAATTAAGAATATTCATCGAACAAATATTGGAGATTATTTATTAGACTTAAACCAAACTTACTACAACACATTTGTTTACATTGGTTTTTGAAAATGTGTCTATAATATGGTTTTTTATGTAATTGTTGGGTTATTTTGAGTATTTGATCTTTTTCTTTAAATCAATGTTGGTTAGTTTGATATGGCCTTACAAACATTATAGAAATATGTTTCAACTGCTCATGATCATGTAAAAGGATAGAAATGCCAATTAAGAGGTATTTGTTCATATTATTTTTTTGACAGATATAGCTTTTTGATATAATATTTAACACGAATACGATGCTCTTTTATATGATATAACTGAAAGAAAAAAAGTTATTTGAATTCGTGGAATAAAATTTTGATAAAATGTTCAAGGTTGAAATATTATATTTTTTTCATAATATGTGTGTTCAGTTTATTCCTTATCTATAATGTTAATGCTCTTATAAATATGACAAAATATTTAGATTCATTCGTAACATGTTTATAAAAATAAAAATTGCTTTTGAATCTCATGCGTTCATAGTTATCAAAGGTACAAGGATTATAATTTAATACACCAGACGCGCGTGTCGTCTACATAGAACTCATCAGTGACATTCAGATCAAAATAGTTTCAAAGCCAAACAAGTACAAACAAGTACAAAGTTTAAGAGCATTGAGGACCCAAAAAATTATGACAAGTCAATCGTATTTATAAGTTGATGTAAATACTCTCGTTTAAAACATTATTACAAAAATTCTAATCTCCAGGGTGAATTCAAAATGTATCAACACTGACATTGTTTTGTTTTTACACGTTTTATTAATACAATTTAGATCATTAGCACTTGGTTGCAGAAATGATATTTTTTATCAGACAAAAGCAAGTATATGCTATGGATGTGGTCCAATTTTTTTCCGAAAATTGAACTAAAATCATTTCATAAATGTACGATTTTACTGCGACTACTTATTTTTCTTACGGCCTTCAACCATGAGCAAAGCCCATACCGCATAATCAGATATAAAAGGCCCCGAAATGACAATGTAAAACAATTCAAATGACATTGCTTCAAGTTCTGACAATCAGGATAATATAGTGTAAAAGTTTATGCAAACTTTTCAAACGTATGATAGAAACAAATTATCTAAACGTGTGCTCGCTGAACTGTTTGTATCCTTTGTGTTAGAAAGAAATGCAGTCCATATATTTTGTTTAAGAATCAGGTTTGCTTGTTGTTTTCATTGAATACAGTAAATATTTATGACCTATTTAATGTTGTCTAAATTTAGATTAGATGTACTGAAGGTACTTTAAAGATATCACAAAGTAACCTACTTAGATGTTACCTGTATTATTTTGGTAAGTCATGATTTTTTAAGTTAGGAATTTACTATCCAAATGAGCAAAGCACCATGGCATTGACATATATATCCGATGTGTATACCGACCAATTATGGGTCACGGTTAAAGCTTATTATTGCAAGTAATAAAGCAGAATTTCAATTAATCTTAGGATTCTGTACAATTTCGCTCTAAGTCACAACTGGGAATATATTATGTATCTTTAACTTTTTTAGCATTTTCACATTTTACTGATTTTTTCCCGAGAAGAATCGAAACAGGTTACTTTGTACATAGCAGCTATAGCTATTTATAATTAGTGCCGTAATTATTCTTTCATTGTACAAATTCCCTAGTGTACAGTTCAGCTACATGTAGGGTTGAAACATAATGAAAAATAAGTAGGAAAATACCAGCAAATTCTATAGCGATCGCAGTGGCGGATTCAGAACTTTTCATAAAAGGGGGGGGGGGGGCGCAGACTGTCATAAAAGGGGGGGGGGGCTTCCGTCATGCTTAAGTGATTCTCTATATAATCAACCAAATTTTCCCCACTAAAGGGGAGGGTCCGGGATACTCAGCCACCTGGATCCGCCTATGTATCAAAACCAATAACGGTCTGTACGTTTGTACTCATGCGTTGGTTTTTAACATTGTTTAATTAACATTTTATTACTTTCGTGCGTCCGAACATTTTTGTTTAATTTTACAGGAGTTAATTTATTGGTCAATACACAGCAATGTCAAGTAAACCATTACTGGCTGTTGGTGGGGCAAAATAATTATGACAAGTCAATCGTATTTATAAGTTGATGTAAATACTCTCGTTTAAAACATTATTACAAAAATTCTAATCTCCAGGGTGAATTCAAAATGTATCAACACTGACATTGTTTTGTTTTTACACGTTTTATTATACATTTTTAAATCATTAGCACTTGATTGCAGAAATAATATTTTTTATCAGACAAAAGCAAGTATATGCTATGGATGTGGTCCAATTTTTTCCCGAAAATTGAACTAAAATCATTTCATAAATGTACGATTTTACTGCGACTACTTATTTTTCTGTCATCACGCATTTTCTGCCATCACTTGTTTCCAATAACTCCGGTTTCCGTAATGGACTCTTACAGTTTTCAGACATTTTAAAATTATCTATACTATTAAACGAGAAGACCCCATTTTGTGTGTCGCTTCTCTTCTTTCCACAATAAATTAATCATCATGTCTCCGTGTCCTATAGGTACAGTGCATAGTCGCATTTGTCATCCATTCATATGATTATTCAGATTGAGTTATTTTGGGAGAAAAACGAGAAAAAAGGCGGCCGTGTATGTTTCCGTCATTGGACGAAATTTTAAGTCAGATTAGACTTCCGGTTTGCGTTTTTCTGTTTACTTTGAACATACATATACTACGAATAAAGAGTATTTTCTGTCTGATATCATTTTCAAGTTTACTTTCCACGGCGGTCAAAGGGTTTATAAAATAGAGAGGGTCTGTATAATATATCAAAGACCGCCGTGGATCTATTATTAAACTGAGAATTGAAAGTATGCAGGACCTTTTCGGGACGTCGGGATCGGGCGTTTTAAAGATCGGAATTTTCGGGATTGACCCTTTCGGGAACAGGGATTTCGAATTTCGGGATGTTGGGATATTAAATTTATATTAAATTCGGGACCTCGAGATTTCATGTTTTTAAGCCCGAGATATCAGGATCAGGACTCCTCCGACCCCCCTTTTATAAATGTTCATGATATACAGATAAGCGCTAGAATTATTCATGTGTTGTTAAAATTATTTTTTGGGAGGGAAAAGGAGGAGCCTGGCTAGAAAAACAATTATCCTGTCCAAAAGTACCTATGACTTGATGACTTGGTACCTTTTCAAAAATTCATTGATTACAAAAAAAAAGAAGATGTGGTATGATTGCCAATGAGACAGCTCTCCACAAGAGACCAAAATGACACCGAAATTAACAACTATAGGTCACCTTACGGCCTTCAACCATGAGCAAAGCCCATACCGCATAATCAGATATAAAAGGCCCCGAAATGACAATGTAAAACAATTCAAATGACATTGCTTCAAGTTATGACAATCAGGATAATATCTCCTTTTCTTTCGTCAGAATCAATCTTTTTTAAGTGGGAAAAATATAAATAGATAATTGATTCATTGTCAAAGTTAGAAAGAAATACAGCGTTTGAAAAATTATAGAGTGTAAAAGTTTATGCAAACTTTTCAAACGTATGATAGAAACAAATTATCTAAACGTGTGCTCGCTGAACTGTTTGTATCCTTTGTGTTAGAAAGAAATGCAGTCCATATATTTTGTTTAAGAATCAGGTTTGCTTGTTGTTTTCATTGAATACAGTAAATATTTATGACCTATTTAATGTTGTCTAAATTTAGATTAGATGTACTGAAGGTACCTTAAAGATATCACAAAGTTACCTACTTAGATGTTACCTGTATTATTTTGGTAAGTCATGATTTTTTAAGTTAGGAATTTACTATCCAAATGAGCAAAGCACCATGGCATTGACATATATATCCGATGTGTACCGACCAATTATGGGTCACGGTTAAAGCTTATTATTGCAAGTAATAAAGCAGAATTTCAATTAATCTTAGGATTCTGTACAATTTCGCTCTAAGTCACAACTGGGAATATATTATGTATCTTTAACTTTTTTAGCATTTTCACATTTTACTGATTTTTTCCCGAGAAGAATCGAAACAGTTACTTTGTACATAGCAGCTATAGCTATTTATAATTAGTGCCGTAATTATTCTTTCATTGTACAAATTCCCTAATGTACAGTTCAGCTACATGTAGGGTTGAAACATAATGAAAAATAAGTAGGAAAATACCAGCAAATTCTATAGCGATCGCAGTGGCGGATTCAGAACTTTTCATAAAAGGGGGGCGCAGACTGTCATAATAGGGAGGGGTGCTTCCGTCATGCTTAAGTGATTCTATATATAATCAACAAAATTTTCCCCACCAAAGGGGAGGGTCCGGGATACTCAGCCACCCGGATCCGCCTATGGATCAAAACCAATAACGGTCTGTACGTTTGTACTCATGCGTTGGTTTTTAACATTGTTTAATTAACATTTTATTACTTTCGTGCGTCCGAACATTTTTGTTTAATTTTACAGGAGTTAATTTATTGGTCAATACACAGCAATGTCAAGTAAACCATTACTGGCTGTTGGTGGGGCAGCAGGGGTATCTCTAGTTGCATGGAGAACCATGTTCCCGTGGATACAATATGACTGGCAGACAATGAAGGCTGGAAAGAAAGTAGCAAACAGATTTATCGACGATATCAACAACAATCGTACAATTATTGATATATTTGAGGCCACAGTAAAGAAATACCCGAAAAAGACTTTTGTGATTTTAGATGACAGATGCTATTCATATGAGTATGTCAACGATCAGGCATGCAGAGTAGCTAATATAGTCATACAGTGGAACTTGAAAAAGGAAGATTCTGTATCAATCTTTGTACATAACAGCATAGAATACATTTGGACATTTTTGGGTAAGAACAATTTACAAAATAAACCTGTGTAGAACGTTCCGTGTATAAATACGATAATAAATAAATCTATTTGGAAGGTCCCATTGTAAAGACTAGTAGTCTGAAAGAGAAATCTTCCAAAAAGGTCCCATGTAGAAATAACCTTATAGATAATTCTATATAAAAGGTCCCATGTATAAATACGTTAAAAGATAAATCTGTATAAAAGATTCCATTTATCAGAAATACTCTAATAGATAAATCTTTCTAAAAGGTCCCATGTATAAATACGCTCGTAAATCTTTCCTTAAGGTCGAATGTATCAATACGTTAATAAGTAAATATGTCTGGTAGGCCTCGTATATGAATACTCGATAAAATGGAACTAATTGCAACAACAGAACATATGTGATAAGCCTATATAAATTACTATCTATAGAGTTCTATTTATGATTCAGCCAATCATGCTGAATCTATGTGATCACTCCGGATTTGGAGATGGTGCAAAATTCGAAGTTGAAAACATATATCATGAAAATAGTTATTTGTTTCTATGAGTTGCAGAAACATTAAACACCTTTTTAATCATCAACTGCCATTTTTGTATTTGTTATTTGTCCTTAGATTCAGAAAAGGATGGGCGAAAAACTTTATTTTAGTTATCCACTTGCAAATAGTGTATTCAATTTAACAGATTATTATGAGCGATATTATTATCAAAACTATGAAATAACATTAAAAAGATGCATTTACCAATGAAGAATAATATTTTAAGGTTTACAGAAACTTGGTGTTATTACAACGTTATTAAATATAAACACCCGTGGTGATCCATTAGTTAATGCAATACAGGTGACGGACACAAAAGCGATCATTGTTGGTCAAGGTAAGTGGTGTATATAGACAATAATAGTGTATTGACTTGACTTATCAACGATATAAGGATGAGGCTTAGAAACGGGGAAATGCGAGGCTCTAAAAAATGCAAAAGAAATAAGTTTGAGTCGTTGTATACATTGGAAACAAGAACAGGTTGAATAAGTCGTATGAATAATTAATTATAATTTCGGCAATTTCTATTTAAATATTCATGAGGAAAAGTGATATCAGGTCAGTGACTGTATTTGACATAGAAATATACAGTCAACGCATTTTGCCTGCTCAAATAGAACGAGTGCAGTATAATTATATTTACGATGACAATTCCATTGACAATTCCAATAAATAGTGACATGTTTTTCCAGTGTGCTTTCTTTCGGTTCATTTAAAACTTTGTCAGAGTTGTTTAACTTTTACATTTAACAAGATTAAGCCAAGGGTAAGGGCATAGTATATAGTTGGTTTCGGATTATATACAATAAACGAACGAAAGTTATGTGTATTCCATGGGGTGATGAAAACACACTAGACACATGACATAGAAGAAAGACAACATTGGAGTTTGCTGATGTTCCATGTTGTATCATCCCGTTATATATAAGTTTGTAATTATAGGCCCTAATGACACAGCTAAGGTGAAGTCAGGAGATATGTTATGATGGTCAATGAGACGAGTATTAACAATACAAAACTAGACAGTAGGAAAACCAGAACAGATTAAAACAGAAATATTTTAAAAGCAGAGAAAATTATATCTTATAATCAGCATGACATTATCAAATGATAATATGAATACCAAGCATCTAGGTTGAAAATAAGGCGTATGTACAATAATTTAGTAACGGACATGAGATATCGCGAGCGTGTTTTAGAATATCTTAATGTAACCGTGGTTGTCTAAATGCATGTTATGGGGTATGATGTGTTATCCAGTCTGACCTTTACTGTAATGTTTCGTGGACTTTTCTTTTGTTTTTCATTGTTTTTACGTATGACTTTGGTATATAAATATATATATTTTAATTTGAAGTTTATTATTACTTATCGGTATCTTCTATTGATTTTAACGATTGATACATGGTATAAACACCTTAACTGCTCCGATCCAAAGTCTTTTCGTCACTTTGACTTTTATCATGTTTGAATAATCCATAGACTGAAGTCCTCTCATTTAAGCAGGCCTTGCTTGCTGTACAAAAAGTCTTATACATAAAGGCAACAGTAGTATATCGGTGTTCAAAAGTTATACATCAATTGAGGGAAACCAAATCCGGGTAACAAATTAAAACTGAGGAAAACACATCTGCTAAACACAAAGGAACAACAGGAACAATGAAGTTCAACAATAACAAACGCCAACATTGATAGAAACGAATTATTTGATAACAATTGCCATATTCCTGACTGGGTTAAGGCGATTAAATGAAACATGCTGGTTTCATGGCTAGCCAAACCTCCCGCTTTATGCCAATGTTAAAAAATATCGAACTTTGTGACAGAAATACAGTACACGCAAGAACATTCATCGCAGAGAAACGCACAAACAAATAATTAGTTAACACAACATGCAAACCACAGAACAATAACGAACATATTCCATCAATGACAGACACCACGAATATCACAAACGGTGACGCGCTAACGAAACTACTATGCAATCTCAAACTTTATACGATTGTTTACATAATATTCGTCCAAACAATGTTCGTGACAATGATGTTATGGAAAGGCAATTTTATAATTATTTGGACTGCAAACGATAAGACATTACAAAGTATCCAACCGAGTACATAACAGAAACATACAAAAATCATTACATGAATGTTGGATGTAGAATATACCAAATCGGTCGTTATGAAAGTCATATTCGGATGTATGACAATGATGGTATTGAAAGGTATTTTTTTTGTAATTATTTAGACAACATGCAATGAGACATTACACATTATTCAACCGAAACCATAACAGAAACATTAAAAATAGATATGTGAATGTTGGATGTACAAAATACCGAGACTAGTCGTGTATCAATGCATATTCACACTAGGTATAACAGTCATATTATTGAATAGGTCACGTTCGGTTCTTAAAAACAAACATCATAGATGTTAGACCACAATCTGAGACGTAAAAAAACCATTAGTTAGTTTAAACATAGACACATCGTATATATCAACCAACTCGTGATGGTGTTCATAAAATGTACGGAGTGTCAATTTCAATCTTTCCTCCTCTAACTCTGTTGGAACAGTTTTTGCGTGGGGAGCACTATTGTATATGAAATCAGTGTAGTGTGAACATGTACGAGCAGAACGTATCAGTTCAATATATAAACACCGTAATAAGCAACTCGAAGTTGGAAAATGTCAATGATTATGATAACCTTAAAATGCTAAATCAGAAATTGAAAGGTATACATAATTCTAGAGAAACAGTCAGTGTGTTATTGTGCTATGGTAAAGTTTTGTACTCCTGTCTTTAATGTTTTGCTAATGTGGTTTGTCTGTATGCCTTTTTTGTTTCTTTGTTACATATTTGCGTTTTTTTTAGTGATTAAGATTATTAAATAATGTTGACTGCGGTACCCACTATTTTCGTCATTTTTACCTTGTATGTCTGTTTGGTTTGTTCACACATCGTTGGCAATATAATGGAATTTAATGCGACTTTTAATTTAGCTAGTTATGAAACTAGGTTTAATACACCATTTTCTACATAAGATAATGCCAGTACCAAGATAGGAATATGACAATTATTAACCATTCGTTTGATGTGTTTTAGATTTTAATGTTGCCATTTGATTAGGGACTTGCCTTTTGGAATTTTCCTCGGAGTATAGTTCTTTTGTGATTTTACTTTATATATATAAACAAGATAGACAAAATAAAAAAGGAACACCGCAATTTCCAGATCATAGAAACTATCTAAATGATTACTGCATATTTCTGACTTTAAATTGAAGAGTCGATGGATGATGGATCTGATTTTGTTGCATCAAAGAATATATGACACAAGTTAAAAGCGGTTATAAATACATAAAAGAAATTGAGTTTACCATATCTCATCGGCTTTTCAGAAGAAACAAAATTAAGCGCCTTAAATCTTGGTAAGATATTTTTAAATTCTTCTACCTTTCTTCATGAATTTAGGTGAGGATCTGTACAATGCAATAAATGAGATAAGAGGGAAACTTGATGTACCAGTTTATTTTATGGGAAACTGTTCTGATGATGTTCAATCCTATGACATGCTTATGATGAAATCATCACCAGCAGATATAAGTCCGACCGTTAGAAGCCATATTAATATATTCACCTCTTGTTGCTATATATTTACTTCCGGTACAACAGGTACACTTACTGTTACTAGTTATACATGAAATCTTTGGCGGAGTTAAACAAATCAAATGTTTACCACTCTCGTTTTTGTAATGATATATCAAATGCACATAATTTTTTGCTATTATAAATACCCAAACCTTTTAGGATTTACAATTTTAATTAGACAATGTCTTTTGGCACTGAAGATTCTGTCAATCAATTCGGGTTTAAGTTGTCATGTTTCAAGAGATTAAATTTCTCTTGAAAAATATTTTTGGGGTTCTTTTTGTACAAATAAATGTACCTCAACAGACATATTAGTTGATCACCTAATCATGGCATGACATCATTCTTTACAGATATGCATCCATTATATATTAATGGATGAAGTGTCTGTTTCGTCTATCGTATTTTATATTTGTCACATTCACGACTGAACAATTACATCTTCACTTCTACACTATATATTAAATTCCTACAAGAGTACATGTTTTGTTATATCCTGAAAGTTGGTATATACATTGCATTAGTAAGCAATGTAGCGCTGTTACAAAAGGCATGATTAGAACTTACTTTTGACTGATCTTTAATCAGTATTTTTAAAAAGACAATGAAAATTGCAACAAATAAACAAAAGACATTTCGATAACGATAGTTAGTATATCTAAGATTCCTGTCAGCAGTGTTGGAATACGTGTGTTAATCAAATTACACATATGTTACATGCAGGTTTACCAAAGGCGGCATTAGTATCACATGGAAAAGCGCTAGCATATCCTAAGATAGTGTTGGCAATAGACCTAAAACCAGAAGATGTAATGTACGACGTGTTACCATTTTATCATGCAACAGGTCTCTTTGGATGGCTTGCTGCTAGTGAAATAGGTAAGAATTGCAAAAAATAACAAAGGTCTTCAAATAATAATACTTTAGATATCTTGCACAGCTCCAGGCTTAACATAATTTGATATTATATTTAACATAACACAAAAGCCTATTAAGTGTACATATGTTTACCTAGCATGACACTAAAAGCTTCACTTCAAACAAACAACAATGTTTTGAAATAGTCTTGCAATAAAAAAAGAGACGCATTACTGGATAACTATGTTGCGGCAAACCAACAAAATACAACTTAAAAAACCCATCTACAGTCAACAAACGTTCTTCAACAACGGACGAATGTCCATACTAAATTAATCCCGCCTCAAACAAAATGTGATTAACTTAACCAAAGATTACATAGAAATGTTCTGCGGTCAATACGCAACACCAAAACACTAAAACAATTGGAAAAGCCACATAAAGCCTCCCCGTCATATCGATTTGATTAAGCATTTATTGTAACATAAATTGCATTTAATGTTTTAATGAAATAATTTGCTTAAAAATGTGTGTTAAGGGAAAACCTTGGTATATTAACTGCAATTTGATGTTGTACCTTCATATGATATTAAGATATGCAGCTCAACTACAAACCAAAGGAAAGAAGGCGGAACTTTAGCTATGGTATAACATATTCATTTTCATGTTATTCCATGGCTGAAGCTCCACCCCATTTTTTAAAAGATGTTCGTCTCTGAAATATTCAGGAAACTGAAACACGTAAAAGGTCATGAACATTCATCTGTTTTCATTTCATTACAAAATGCAATAAATCATTCGTACCACATCTCAAGAATAAAATAAAGAAAAAATTCAAAAAAAAAAGAAAAATTGTAGTTGTTATAAAACACGTTCACTTATATTTGTTATATAGTCTGAGCATTCTTCGGATTAGTTCGTTACATATAATAATATTTTAACTCGTAAAAACCATGGTATTATATAATTATAGTACTTGACTTTCTCTCTGTACATTCGGAACCATTCATGGAAATCTTACAACTTTTATATCGGATATTTCAGGCTGCACTGTAGTCATACGTAAGAAGTTCTCTGCGCACCAATTTTGGGACGACTGTAGAAAATATAAAGTTACACTTGTGCAATACATCGGTGAATTATTGAGATATCTTATTGCACTACCTGAGGTATAATTCACTATGTATTCAGTAGTTTGATTGTATCCTATTTTATATCTATGAACTGAAGTTGAAAAAGAAGGTTAGATGGTTGACAAGTATCTTTTTTAAATGAGGCTAAACAAATAACGATTATTTAACAATAATCATTGTTTGTACGTAGAACGTTAACCAATCAACACCACTCAATATACTAGACTAAGTATTCAAAATTTGTGGAGTGATATCAGGGGCTCCGTATAAAGGGAGAAAGGCACAGTAATCTAATGAAAAACAGTCGTAGATAAAAAGTAAAATGATTACAAAAAGAAAAACGATCGAAATACGGCAATAACAAATAAAACTACACGAACAACTAATGAGCACGCATCCCACTAGCACTGGATGCTATACTGAGGTGCACCGGGAGGGTATCAGTTCCTTCTCCACCAGTTCAAATGCAAATAAAAGATATCATTAATGAAATTATTCAATGTTCGAAAGTTCTACTCTTCGTTTGCAGTCCAATTTGTCACAAAACGTCAGCATATTATCTGAGACAATCAACTTACGGCCTCCTTTGTAATGAGTTCAGTAGTAATGCAGTGATGTTACTGATACAATATTGAAAAGAGTACTGTGGTTTCATTATTATTCGTTAGATACCAATTTTCTGGGTTTCGTAGGTACATATGATCCACGAAATTTAATATACAACACATAACAACTGTTGTTTTGGCTTGTATGCAAACTTTAGTAAAACAACGAAATCAAATATCCAAGAACATGTAAGTTTTCCTAAATTCACGAAAATTGGTACCCACGAAAATAAATGAATCCACAGTATATAATTAAATCATCGGTTGGTGCTTTAGTATAAATCAACAAGAATCAATATTATTAGCGCTTATTATACAAATAAGAAGGTGAAGTATGATTGCCAATAAGACAACACTCCACAAAAGACAAAATGACACCGAGATTAACAATTATGGGTATTCCACTTTTATCCAAATGGCAGATTCGCCAGCTTTTCGTATATGTAGTTTTACGTACAATATACCACTGAAAAAGTGGTCAACTACTGTTACTGATATTCAGTAATGTTTTGTTCTTTGCTTTTTGTTTTTGTGCCTGCCATTTTGTAACATCACACATAAAAACTAACGAAAACAGATATGAATATTTTAAAAGTACAATCACCTTTATTCTTATCTTAATAGGACCCTTTAGATGGAAATCATAATGTAAAGTATTTCATTGGCAATGGACTGCGACAAGATATTTGGATCCCAATCCAAAAGAGATTCAAAATACCGTACATCTTGGAATTCTTTGGAGCGAGTGAAGCTACTGCTTTGATGTACAATATGTGTAACAAACCAGGAGCTGTTGGGAGGATATCACCTTTGATGGCAAGTACTATATAATGTCTTAAATGCAGAAATAGGAGGAAATAGTAAGAACACATGAGATACATGTATACAGATATCGGGGGAACACATAATATACATGTACACAGATATAGGAGAACACACTAGATACATGTACCTATGGGGGGAATACATAACATAATGTACACAG
This sequence comes from Mytilus edulis, assembly GCA_019925275.1. Lineage (NCBI taxonomy): Eukaryota > Metazoa > Mollusca > Bivalvia > Mytilida > Mytilidae > Mytilus > Mytilus edulis. The sequence goes on along the minus strand of CM034359.1, from coordinate 64,255,872 downwards.
CGGGAATACTTAACATACATGTACGCAGGGTAATCACATAACATACAGGTACGTAAGGGAAGGCATAACATTTAATATGCAGGGGAATACATAGCATGCCTGAATATTTATTAGTATTGTTTTATTGGATTTGTTTCTCATGCAAAATGTGTTTACATTCATAGTTATACCCTTTAGCCTGCTTTACATGATTTGGTGTACTTTTGTAATATTTTGAGTTACTTGTTCTTTACTGTATCGTAGTTTTGTATTTCTTTTTTATGTATGTTCTCCCATTTATTTGTATTGTACTCCTGTCATATAATGTTGTCAATTTAATGTTATATTTAACAATGCCATAAAAGCTGGAGGTCGGCTAACCACAAAACCAGGTTCAACCCACCATTTGTTTTTAAAATGTCCTGTACCAAGGCATGAAAAAGGCCATTGTTATATTATAGTACTTGTCGTTGTTCTCCTCTTATATTTGATGTGTTTCCCTTAATTTTAGTTTGTAACCCGGATTTGTATTTTGTCTCAATCGATTTATAAATTTCAAACAGCGGTATACCTCTGTTGCCTTTCTATATCTTTGTGCCGATTATCATGTTGTTTGAATATTGGTATTATTAAGTATCAGCAGCGAAATAACTGCTGAAACTTTTTGTTTCGTGAACGCAGCGGACGAGTTCAAAAAGGCTTCATAATGTGTCTAGCAGCTGATATTTTACAATAACAATATGATGAAAATCTGATAATCGATTTATCAAATTATATTTTGCATGATAGAAACAAGTGTTTTTCTATGTTTTACCAGGCAACCAAACGGTCACTTGATAAGTTTGGATCAAAGTTATCAACGTCGGTTCATTCACTCTGACGTCAATGATATGTCCTGGTCAAAGATAAGGTATTTAAGCTAGGTTAACGTATATATTAAGAATTATGGTACGCTACTGACCCCCTACTGATCTATAGAAGGTTTGTAAATACATAGGGGTGAGGCTGAAGGCTGTTCGATTTGAATTAATGAAGTATTTTTACAGAACAGATTAGATCCTGCACCAAAGTATCTGTTGAAGTATGACCTGGCTACGGCAACACCAATACGTAATGAATCAGGACGCTGTATTGAGGTTAGAATAGGTATGTTTTATCAAAATCGGTACTTATTTGTCTTAAAAGCATTTGCAATTACCAATTGGCAACGTTACACAATCGCTAACTTTTAAATTATCTCGATTTAACAATCTCCCGAATAAATTATCTCTTTTACCCTTCGCGGGAAATGGCTACCGTCTAACAGCGCTTTGGATCACGCAATCGATGAAAAATACTAAGAAAAGATAGACATCGGGAGAAGAAAAAGTAATGGAATATAAGTATGAAGTTGTATAAGATGTAGTTCGCGGATGAACGTCATAGACACCATAGAAGAATGTTACAGACACAGAATTTGTGTTATTTGCCGCGAATAGGACGATGAAAGTAGATCTTTAGTTGATAAAATGTTAGATAAAGCAAAAGCCACACTTCCTTTTGCCGTATGAAATGAAGTCGAACACTGACAATAATCGCTGTAATTCAATTTGATCTTATTTATTTTATTTTACAGGAGAACCTGGGTTACTAATTTGTGGAATTCCTCCAACATATAAACTTGAAAATGGTTTGTACAAAGGAAGCATGGAGAAGACTGAGAACAAGATTGTACGTAACGTCTTCAAAGAAGGGGATGCTTACTTCAACTTTGGTGACTCCTTGTATATGGATAAAGATTATTTCATTTATTTTCATGATCGGGTTGGAGACACATTCAGGTTAAGTTTTTTTAATGTAATTCCATATTAACGTTAACTACCCGAGGGTTACTGGGGTATAGAAATAATGTCACAATAGGTACTTTTCCAACCGGCCTAAAACCCCTTGCCAGTAGTGTCCATCTAGCTGTATGGAATGTATAAATTCACAATAACACTGGTCCGAGAAGGGACGTTGAACCATTCGTTGCACATTAATAATCCTTGCAACAACTCTGAGAGAGTTCCGTAGGTGATCTGTTGCAATGTCAAATTTCTGTGCTTATCAAATTGATGCCGTCATTTTCCAATGGCATTAACAATGATCCGCCAATCATTTCGGTCTAGCCCCTATTGCAGGACCTAACTATTGTGTTTATTGTTAATTTGTTGTCATAATTGGGTTTTTTTTGGTTGAGAAAATGGACTTAAAATGTGTTTTTTTCTTTACATTTCATTGTATACATTCATTCAGTAGTAACTGCTGTGCTTATAAATATATTCAACATATTATATACGAAATATTGATACTGAAAGAGATTCAATGATGATGTAATCTAGAATAGTGCAAGTGATAAATACTACCTGTTGAACACGTGTCACATTTCTCATGTAGTTTCAAAAGGTACAGACACGTGTAGATATTGGTATCACATAAAGACATGGTTTTCACCAGAAACACAAAATTAGAGTTTTTACAAATTTCCTGGAGCATAGGTTGTGTTTATTATTAAATCTTTCTGCGAATACGAATTTAAGTAAGGATTTCAAAACTATTTAATATTAGATGAAAAGGAATACTAAAAATCTTTACTGTTTTGAGCATATTTTAATTTTTTAAATTAATAAACCTGTAGTTTACTAAATTTTACTGCTGTACCATAATTTTTGAAAATAACGACTGGTATACAATTGTGAAAAAGCCTGTAATAAAAAAACACCTTTAAATCTTTAGATGGAAAGGTGAAAATGTGTCTACTACAGAGGTCGCTAACATTATGACTGCCTTGTCTTTCATCATAGATGCTAATGTATATGGTGTCAAAGTTCCAGGTATGTTTTTAAGTAATCTTTATTCATCTCAAGTTGATAGAGTAGCAAAAGATGGCAAATGGTATCAAAATCAAAATTAATGCTGGCATATGATTAAGACGATAATATTTTGTTTTGGAATCGGATCAAATGTAATATTTACACAAAACATAAAATACATCTAGCCTTCATTTTAATTGGAGATGAAGGTACCAATTAAACTGCACAGGATGTGCATTTCAACAACACGTGTCTCTTCAGTGATGCTCAAGGAATTTGAATTAAAGGACTTTATTCGTGGGTACAGGAATGTTATCCCTTAAGGATGTTTGCTTGTCATGTTTTAGAATTTTTGTCAGATTTTCGAAATGCTCTGGTTTTATCCATTTGAATGCCTTAAAATATTTGCCCATGGACCCCATTTTTCTTTTTATAAATCTTTAACATGTATGATTATAAGCCATTTGTAAAAGTCTTATAAAATCTTATTTATTTTTTAATAGTTTTTGAGACTTTAACTGGTCAATGCTAAAGATATAAAAAATCGATAGAGAACATTTTCCCGCCAAAATTCCAATAGCTAATATCTTGCAAACAAGCATATCGACCCCTATATTTTGTTTGCTTTTTT